>OY987298.1:132281379-132822856 GCA_963920635.1 Pseudeuparius sepicola | reverse complement strand
AAGAGAAGAGAAGAGAAGAGAAGAGAAGAAGAGAAGAGAAGAGAAGAGAAGAGAAGAGAAGAGAGAGAAGAGAAGAGAAGAGAAGAGAAGAGAAGAGAAGAGAAGAGAAGAGAAGAGAAGAGAAGAGAAGAGAAGAGAAGAGAAGAGAAGAGAAGAGAAGAGAAGAGAAGAGAAGAGAAGAGAGAGAAGAGAAGAGAAGAGAAGAGAAGAGAAGAGAAGAGAAGAGAAGAGAAGAGAAGAGAAGAGAAGAGAAGAGAAGAGAAGAGAAGAGAAGAGAAGAGAAGAGAAGAGAAGAGAAGAGAAGAGAAGAGAAGAGAAGAGAAGAGAAGAGAAGAGAAGAGAAGAGAAGAGAAGAGAAGAGAAGAGAAGAGAAGAGAAGAGAAGAGAAGAGAAGAGAAGAGAAGAGAAGAGAAGAGAAGAGAAGAGAAGAGAAGAGAAGAGAAGAGAAGAGAAGAGAAGAGAGCCTCCGTGGCAGCCGCAGCCTATTTATATCGTGTGGCGGTGCCACCATCGGCGAGTGCGCTGGCCGCCCATTGGTCGGGGCCGCGGCGATGAATCGGGTGATCGTCCCCACTCTTCTGGTCTTGAAAACGGCAGTCGGAGGCTAATCTGGCAGTTAGGGGTGTTGTACCCCTGACAGGTCTTTGACAGTGGTCTCTCTGGATCGGGCACGTCCAATATACCGGGTTCCCAAAAAGAACGGCGGCTCTAGCTGTAATTTGAATTAATATTCCGGTTCTACCCCTTTTCGGTATCCCTCATCCCTTATGGTAACATAAGCATCTATTATTCGGGCGGCGGAAAGCCGGAAAATAATCAAAACCAGAATTTAATTAAATGCAATAAAACTGGAATGTCGGCCTACTATGTAGAAAAAGTCATCGGTGTGAACATATACACTACTACGGAGGATAGCCGGCCGCTAAAAATAGCGCGGCGAGGAAATAAGTGGGTGTTAAAATAAAAATTAAAACGGGAAATTAGTAACTTCGTTACAATATGTCCATTGAATAAGGAAATATCCGCTTAAAAGGCGGTAATTCTGATTAAGCAACTCCTTCACCATCAAACATCTAGTCAAAACTCGATGATACCATTATGGTTTTAGAGATATTTGCTTTCCATGTTTTTAAGCACTAAAAATGGTTGCCTATTTTTAAACGCGATATTAAAAACCAAGTTAAACGCAGTAACGTAAGTAGAAATGTTGAATTGACAGACTCATAGATTGTCAGTCAATGACTTGATTTGTCATAAATTTTGTTTTAATAATGGTCTAGTCTGGTCATATAGAAAACTGCATGCAGGCGGATAATAGCAGTTTAGTAGACTCCCCTGGCATATTTCATTTTTGCCAGTTCCTCTTAGTTTTTAAATAAAAAATAATCCAAAAATTTTAAGGTATTGCTCCTTTTGCTCTCAAAAGATGGCGCTAGAAACAGTAGATATGCTGAAAGTCCTCTGTCGCTAAGTTCACACAATCTTCCTTGTTATTATTTGTGAATTGTCACTTTTTTACAAATCTAACCTAACTACTTATCCTTGGTATACATCAAACTTCAAACATTTCAAACTGAAATAATTTTAATTTTGACATTTTAGTTTTAACGTTATAATGAGTTTTTATTATTATCTATATATATTAAAACCAAAAATGACCTTATTTATCTGCTTACCAAAATAATAAGCCTATGTAATATTTATAATGTATGTAGGAAATATATAGAAATGTCTGTAGGTATAAAATCTGGTTGATATATTTAGATACCAGATACTTCCAACATTCCTCTGCTGAAGATGTTATAGTGATTCATGTTCTGTTTTTTTTGGTGCTGTTTGCTATATCAAACCAATAATGAATAGTGAATGTGAAATAACTACCTTTTAATGTTAGTACTTATTTAAATACCAAGCTATAATTGTATTGAAATTTGCAATGTATTTTTTTCCTACCCAGCTTGAAGAAAACCAATGAATTGGGGAAATTCTTACAAGGTCCACGTATGCGCCTTCGATTAACCTGACGTTCTGCCCCATATTTTTTTACCAAAACTAGCTTCCTAAATTTCAAAAGAGGAAAAGAAGCATTTTAAAAACCAAGAATTTGTCGAGGAAGAACATAATGACGAGGAAAAATACGTAAATAGAGAGATCAAATATCCATGATACCTACTTAGTATAATGGCAAATGTCTATATTTACATAACTTGTAAGCAAGAATATTTACTAGCTAATCTAATATTAAAAACATAGCAATTTAACCACCCTTGTACTTTCACTGTTCTATTTTCTGGTGAAAATAGATCTATGCAACAGTCACCATAATGGGAGGATTGTTGGAATAAGCTTTTTCAAAACTCTACTCCATACCTACCTACTTTCTGCAGCTTATTATTAAACTTCAAAAGGCCACTTTAAAAGCACTAAAAGGAAAATATATGTTTTCAAATGAACAAAATATGTATACGGAAATACTGTGAGATTTGTACATTATTTATTTATAAAAGGTATTAATGGGTACCTAGGTACCTACCCTCCAGGTCTTGGTATGTAACAACAGGGACACTTGAAGCAAGCAGTTTTATTCTTCACAAAAAATCTTTCAACTTTTGTCGATCACGTTTCTTATTTGGAATGTAGGTGGAAATAAGAAACGTGATCGACAAAAGTGGAAAGAATTTTTTGTGGAAGGCTGATGTAGCTTTAAAGATGTTTTTAACAAATTTTAATGTGTTTGACAACTCTCGTTAGTGTAACAAAAGGTAATTTTGTAGATTTTTAAAAATTATTAGGTGTTCCTTCTTAATGATTCGGATTTTCTAGTGTTTGCGTGTCTGAGGATATGAACATTATGGTTCACGAAACCAGTCACACTTTTTAAAATAAAATAAAAAAAATTTGAGACGTAATAAGGCTTCTTTGAAACAAACCCTATAAATTTTGTTTTATTGTTTGGTCTATCTCTGGATCGAAATCAAGCACTGCCACGTAAGAGAGGATCTCTTACGAGATTAGTCTCTTAGGTTGATAGCAAGTGAAATTAATCTGACAGAGATGTTCAATTAACAGCCTACTTGATTGTCAGTTTCATTGTAATGAAGCCTGCCTTGATTTTTCATAAATCTGGTTCTCTAATGTTTGATATACTTGGATCGAATATCAGACACTGCCAAAGAGATCCAAGGGTCTGAGAGCAGAGGGGCGTGACTACAAAAAGGAAATTTTACAGGAGAGACGAAAAAGGTTTAAAAAATCGGGGTATTTGTTTAAATAAATTATTTCCGCACTTTTGCCAGTATTTTTATTTAGGTCAATTGAAGTGTCTTTGCAAAGTTATACTAGATACGCATTGATGTTTCACTTAATTTAAGAGGCGTATATGAACTAAAATCATTACAAATTTGGTTGTTGGACCACTTAATAAGAAAAAATTATATTCTTTTATTATTCTTTTTAATTTTCCCAGACAGAGTGATTTACCTAACATTTTATCCCCCATCCCTTAACTTCTTTATTTTTCGATACCTAATTGTTTTTATAAATAAAAGATTATTTATTGAATTTTTGGGAATCCAAGCTTCATCCAGATTCCAACGATTCCCGTTTGGAATGGAGACACCCGAGAGACACCTCTGTAAAATTTTTATTTTTTTATCTGAATTTAGCCTCTTTTTCTAAGGGTAGGTGACAAAAAACTCTATTATGGCACGAAGTTTCAGGTCTTAATCTCAATTTTTAAGGCCTACTACGGATTTTTTCTAGTAAAAAAAAGACGAAAATCCTTAATTTAGCGATTTTTTTATTTAAAATCTGATAAAATCTGACACAACAGTGTTAAGCAGGACACCCCAAAACCCCCATATACTAAATTTGAATAAAAAATATACAGGGAGTTCCATTCTGCAGGTTGTGAAAGTTGAGCAAAATGGGAATTTCAAAGGCATCTGGTAAGTCAAGTGTGCCATGGAATCCCCTCCAAATAGTTAAATGGTCAATAGAACGGCTCAAAGTGTTTGTGTGCAAAGATACAATACAAAACTATACAGGGTATTTTTCGCTGGGCCATTTGCAAAAAATTCAATATTTTTGAATGGAAACACCTCTGTAAAATTGTTATTTTTGCTCCGATTTTGATGAACTTTCTTTAGATTGTAGGTCTCAAAAAAATGTTTTCTGTGAAAAGTCGATAGATTTCTACTACAAAAATCAAGACCTAATTTGAGAATTTTTTTAGGCAACATTTCGAAAATTTGTTTACCGATTTTTTTCTGTTAAAACCGAGTACACAATTATTGCATTCGGCATCTCTACATTTCATAAAAAATATGACGTAATAAGAATTCTGTTTATAATTTAAAAAAATATTTTTCCCGTAGATGGATTTTCATGTTCAGGGCGTTAATAAATTAGGTACGTCACGAAATTTCAAGGGAAGATTCCTGGGTCGATTTTAAGAAAAAAGTTCATATGCATATAGTTCCTTAAGGACTTAAGGACTATGTTGAAATTTCCAGAAAAATATCGACCATTCCGAATAACTTTTCTATAAATGAACCAATTATTGTTTTTACAAATTTCATATTGATACTTATATTTTATTTTGATATTTATATAATTAAAATTCCCTTTGATATTATGCTTTCTAATACCTAATAATTATGTTCTCACTTTTTGTTTTGTTTTTTTAGTTATTGTTAAGCTGAAAAAAAAAATAAAAAAAAATTAATTGACCCCTTTATAACCTGATGATGGCCACAAAAAGTCGAAACGTACGTCGTTGTATCGAATAATTTAAATAAATTTTTTAAGTAAAATTAACGCTGACTGTTTGTTTATAGATGAATGATCCTGCGACATTAAGGTTATTTTCCAAAGCTCGCTGAATGAATAAATTAAAAGCTTCGGCGCACCGTAGCATGACTGCATTATACTGCAACCCTTTCCCCGATTATGTGCAACTCACGTACGGACAGAGAAGCTCTCTAATCAACAGTTACTCATACGAGGAAAGTTTCCGAAACCCTTTTATCTCGTAAACTACCCGCGCTGTTTCTAAACAAAATGGCAACGCTTGGATGTGCAAGTAAATTCTCTAGGTGGGGCCAGTTTAACTCCAGGTCTTGTGAATTACCTACTCCCCACAATACTTTTTGCCTTTGCTGAGCTATTGCTAAAATTGAGAAATGCCCAATGCGTACTCTATTCAGTTCGATGAACGATAGCCTTCCTATATCGGCTATAATATCCAAATGAGATAACAGTTTTTGTCTACTCCTATGCTAGTAACATACCTATTAAGTGACGGTTTAGGTTATAATATAACTAAGTCCATTGTTACGAACACTGGCACGTAATGACTGACACGTAATTACTGACACGTAATAAAAAAATTACGTATCTGTTCTTAATAAAAACGCAATTATCACGGGTGCCTTTTTATCGCGGCATCCGCGTCACTATAGCAACTAACCAACATACTAATTGTTGCCTGTCAGATAATCAGAAGTATAGTTTATCTATTATAATAGTTTTTCTTTCGTCGAAGAAAAATTATAATACAAAACTCGAGTTGTAAGCTTATTACATACTCGTGGAATTACAGCACTTGCCGCTGCGCGGCTCGTGCGCAACTTTTCCACTCATACGTAATAAGCTGTTTACAACTCTGGCTATTTAATATATCTACTATTATACTCTACACTAAACACGAGTGTTCATTTGGTAGTATGTAGAGTCGATTATCGAAACTACCGCTTAAATAATATACCTACATAAAAAATGTTGATAGATGGAAATTATAGTGTTCTATAAAAATAAATAAAAAATAAAATACAAAAATTGTTAATATAATTAGAATTGGAAAACAAATTAGGTACACATTAAAGTTTTGTTTTCAATATCTACAGTGTTTTGGGTTGGAAGATGCATCAAAAATCTTGTCATAGTTTAATTAAATTTTATTTCTTTACTCTTGAATCGTTGGGATTATAATTTTATACTCGTTTCTTTCGAAATATTAGCATTAATATCGTACAACTTTTTTTTCCATATCTACACAAATAAAGTTTTTTCCATGTCTTCACGAATAATGCCAGTTTACTCTTGCACCCTTTTACGTTTTTTATCACCCTGTAAAGGAAATGTTAACTATTTATATATCAATCTCATTTTAAGAACAATGAAAACATTTATCGAGAGTAACTTTTTCGATACAATTAAAAATAAAGATGTTTTTCCTATTGGCCAGACTGTATTGTACTGTATTTCAACAATCACAGACCAAACTCGTTGCCTTGATTACCAACTTTATTGTTTAGCCTTCAAAAATCACAAATAACCTTGTCAGATTACTGTCACTGTCCAAGAATATTCTTTCTGCTCCAAAATTCGCACAAAATCGCTTTCTAACCTTTCACTTCCTTCAGGCCCAATTCCCAGGGCTTATATACTTAAAAGGAAGACTGGAGAATAATACTCTAGAATATTCCTGGCCAATGATAGTTTACAAATCATAAGTAGAATACCCAAACTTAAAATTTATCTGCTAAATCTTTGAGTAGGTTAGAAAACCGTGCAGACATATTCATTGAAAGCTGATATAACAACTTTAGAGGCATTTTTAGTTACAGTATATTACCTGAAAGTTCCATGAAACAAAAATATAATTTTCTTCCCAGAAACTCCGAAACTCCAAGCGAAAGTATGCAGTATTAAAACTAACTTGAGACAATGTCTACTACCCACTCTCCCCTTACCTCCAGAATTCCCAGAATAATGTTTCGTTGTTAGGCCCTACTAGCTCGAGGGTAACTACATCTAAAACCAACTTCCAACCCCTATATCAGAGATAACAATAACAATGTATTCGTAGGGCAGCACGCGTGTCTGTGTGTAGATGTAGATATAATGCTGGGGAAGACTCTACAGACATAACAAAACAATTCTACTATAAATAAGTAAAGCCTGTGGGCGTTGCTTCTAAGAAATTGTTGTTTCCGGGGATATCAATTAAATTTTTATTGGGCGCGATGCGTGCCTGTCTAATGACGAGAACTGTTTCGCGTTTACGAGAAGTACAGGATGTGCGGAAATTATGAGCAACAAAGGGGTAAAGTATAGGTACAAATAAAAATAATAGAATAAAAAGAATACTTATAATTAGGTGTTGTGAGTTGGTAACGCCTGATCTGGAAACAACTCCTGCATGGTGATTCCCACGGGTATAGGCCACCTTTCCCCTAACACCACTCACACCCAACTCTCGAGTCAATTCCGGCTCTTCATGCCCGAAACACCCGATGTTGCTTTGTCAGCATAATAGAATTATAACTGTTTCTTCTAATTAAAAAAGATGAAAATGCTGAAGAACGTGGTGTTGTTTGTTGTGAAAATTAGGTGCACTAGGGGTTCACTGAGCATTTATTGTAATAGTGGAATATTTTGTTATTGTCGCTTTTAAGGTAATTGCATTACCTGTTAAAAGAGTTAAGTTAAATTGGAAATAATAAGTATTTTTAATTTATTTTCTTAACATAAAACAATATCTTCGAGCTTCGCATTTTTGCATTATTTAAAATAACAATTCTGGATTAGCTATTCGACATTCGAATAAAAGTGCATGTAAAGCACTTTATTTTCAAATTTTAAAAGGTAAGATACCTACTATGTCTATAGGTACTTTAGTTGAACATCATAATAGATTTCTATGGGTACACTACACAGTAAAAAAAATCGGTGTAAATCCTCTTCCTGTAAATGGTGAAAGAAATTTGGTGAACATTTGACACGAAAATTGGTGGATTCCAAATATCTTAACCAAACCTCATTTGGTAAAATTCACACTACAACAAATCCGTTAATTTTAACACTTAGGGGTGTAATTTTTTTATATTTCTAACACGGCTTCGTGTTTGTTCACACCACGCGGTGTTCCTTAACACCATTCGGTGTCCCTTAGCACTAAGCTGTGTCAAAGTGAACGGTTTAACACAAGTTCGTGTTAGGTAGATGAGAGGGGGGAGGTATTTCACCAGTTATGGGTGTAAAATCTTAGGCAATCGTTTGTCGAACGTGTTGCGCGACGGAGCTTATCAGTTTGTGTGACGTGTGACCCGACCGCGTGGCGCGTATAATAGTTATAAAAGTGATTATACCGACCACTAGTGCAAAAATGGTGTTGTTATGTAAAGTAAAATTTCATAGTGAGTCAGAAGGATTAAAACGACAGGCGAATATGCAGATGTGACGACGAAAGGTACTGTATGATAGCCGAGGTGATAGCTCCTAACCTATTGACGGATATTAAATTATCTGGCAACAGTTACTTAAGTACATTGTATGAGAATTTGTACGAAATAGTTTGGTCTCAGCAAAATGTACGAATTTGAAAGAAAATGCTCTTTTGTATAGAGTATAAGTATAAATAACCTCCTAACATAAAGCATTTCTTGTGTTTGTGGTTAGGTACACTTATCTTACGAATTCGTAAGTGGTACCATATTATATATACGTATAACTTTTTTATAACCAAATATTTTTGGCTGTGAGAATGAATATTTATTTATACCTTTAAGAGAGAAAATGTTGATATTTATATACCTATTTGTAAGGAATCGTTAATATATTTTGGAACTGAAATAAAATGTTTGCTTTACTTATTACCATTTATTATTTCTTACAAATAATTTAAATTGAAGACCAAGCACATATTATGCCTGTTTCATACAGCTTCTTTATCTTTTAGTTTATTTTTACAAGTAACACATTTTCTTAATTTGAACTTATCAATGACATTTGAAATTTCTTTAAAAAAAAGTACATGCAAAACTATAAGAGAGAAAGAAGAAGAAAAGGGGAATACCAAATAGTTTAAATTACACCATTTTTGTTACACCAAATTGCGTGTAAAAGTTACACAACAAGGTGTTAATCTTACACAACGCTATGTTAAATATTCACACCAGCGTAGTTCTTACTGACACCAGAACATTTGGTGAAATTTACCAAAAAAGAAGATGTAAAATTTACCAGATATGGCATGGACTTATATAGAGCACTTTTCGTGTCAAATTTAACACCGGATTTTTTACCTACTGTGTAAATCGATCTTATAATAATCACAAATATTACCCTATGTTATTCTTGTGTTATTATTTTGTGACGACTTTTATGTTTGTTGTATAATTCATACATGTAGTGCGTAAGTATCTTGATTTACTCCTTTGGTTTAAGTTTTAATCTTCCTTACTATTTTTTAGTCTTGTGGCCTGAAGATGTGATAGTAGTATAATATATCGAAACCGGTCGCTATTTTGAAATGAAAGAGCTGTGAGACATAGACCTATTATTAATTTCCTTCGTATATAAAATTAAATCACACTGGTGCTCATCACTGTTAAAAACTGAGTAGTTACGCAAATTTTCGAAAGCCTCCTCTGATTTATGTTGCTAAAAAAATTAAAATGCAAAAAATCTTGCAGTTTAAAATAACTAGTTCTAAAAAATAGGGTTTAAAAACAATTTATTCTGACAGTTACAGGATATCAATTACTGCTACAGATCAAGACAGGACTAAAGAACAATAGATGAAAGCTTAAATATATAGGAATATAAAATGCAAACTTAGACTATATACATGTCGGAGCACTCAGCACTTTGTCCTCACTTTCTCCCAATCATAGGACCATTGTTCATAGGGCCGTAACTTTGATAAGTTGCTTTCATTTTGATCAAAGAACACATTTTCTACCTACTTTGAATCCCACTCTTGGAGCAAACATTTTAGGTAGTGTTTTTATAATAGAAAAATCAAATTTTAACGGTGTCTGATGTTTTTTCTCTTTTCTCTACAGAAATATTCGTTTTATTTTGAAGTCTGATCAACAGCAGAGCTATTCAGAATTGGGTGACAAAAATTTGAGTCTTAGAATATGGATTTTTGTAGTTGTGGCACTCGATTTTCACGCGAAATTATCAAAAATGCCAGTATCTCGAAAACTAAGTCATATTTTGATATTCGGGTCAGTCATGAGCTGACCTATCAGCACCCAAAGGGATGACGTTGACTTTTGGGTCATCCTGCATATCGCACTTCCACACAACATAAAATCATATCTTCTCAATAGATCGCATTCCCCTACAGAAAAATTTTATTAAAAATATTCCGATATTGCTCTCAATTTGTAGGTTGCACCTGCAGCCCTATAAATCAGTGGCATGAGTAGTGAGTCAAAGCGGGTCCCAGTCCAAAATGGCCGCCAAGGTCGTCGTTGTTGCGAAGTCGCGATGGGGTGTTCAAGGTCAAGGGGCGTGGCTAGAATAGCTTCAAGGTTAATTTCCGAGAACCGCTTCAAGGTTAATTTCTGGGAATTGATGTACAAGGTCAAGGGGCGTGGCTAGAATAGCTTCAAGGTTAATTTCCGAGAATCGCTTCAAGGTTAATTTCTGGGAATTGAAGGGGGGGGGGTGTTTAGAATAGCTTCAAGGTTTCCGAGAATCTCAAGGTTGAATCGCGGAGGCTTAGAGGTCAAAGTGTGTGGCTTCTGGGAATTTGGGTGGGAAGGCATTTCCATTAGCCCCACCCCTCTAGCTTTGATAAAAGACAGAGTTTGCTGTTTGGAGTTCAGTAGCCGAAGATGGCTTGCAGCAAAATGGATTTGGAAACCATCAACAAAGTTGGTTGCTTGTCTCAGAAACCGACGGTAAAGTTAGTGGAATTGGATGAAGGCGTGCCGATGAAAATTCTCTCGGGCAAGGTGGTGCAAACGACGTTCGGGGAGACCATTTTGCTGGAGTTGGAGGAGAGTGTCGTTTTCCTGCCGAACAGAGTGACACAGGCGTTCAAACCGTGCCTCGAACATTTTTCCAGTGAAAAATACGCGTTGGTTTACAAAGGACAACTGGATATGGGAAAAAACAAGGCCAATCAGTTTGAAATAGTGACCAATTAACATGGGGAGTAACATGGAAGAATTAAAGTGGGGAACTAAAGTGGGGGATTAAAGTGGAGAATTCTTCAAATAGTAATTTGTGTTATAATCTTGTTTTGGTCATAAAAAATACTTAATAAAGGAATAGAAAAACATCATGCCTGTGTTTGAAAATATCTCATAATTATTTTAATGAAGAAACATCACCAAGTACTTTATTATGAGCAATGTAGTAGTAAAATACGTCATCCTCCGAATCGCAAACTTTATTTACTGTAAATTAAACAAAACTGGTAGCGTATACATATCCTATGCGGCGATAATATGTTGCTGCGAGCCCGACCTCACACGCTTGATGTACAAGTCGAGCACAGTCCACCGCTTGAATGCAGCGACCCAGATGAATTAAATAATGAAAATGGTAGCGTATACATATTATCGTTGCATGGGATATGTTTACACTATCGCCCAGCCGAGAGCAGTGACGCTTGGCAAGGTCTTGCCAAACGCCGCGGTGCCCGGCTATAGCGTCTGTCGCGGGAAGCGAGAAGCGACTAGCGAGCCCGACTCCGACCGGCCCCGGCCAGAACGTATCTCTGCGGCGCGGAGCGTTCCAGCGAATTCGGCGGTTCGGTAAAGGCAACCGCGTGGCGTTCGGGGAATTACTTCGTACTACAATCAAAATAAAAACTCTTGCTGTAATTTGTGTTTTAATCTGTAGAAAAATCTGTAAGGGATCAAAAACTGAGGACCCACAAGGGTTCTAGAATTACTGTAGAAAATATCTTCTAATTCTTTTAATAAAGGACCCAGTATTATGTCAATGCATCGAAACTGGTAAATAAAACGAATTATCTGAATTCCAAACTTTGCTGTTAACTAAAACAAAACTGGTAGCATAATGATCCACGCGGTGTAGCATGTAGCTCTATAGTATCGACCACACCGGTGCATATCCAAACAATTATCGGACGACCTCGGCCGACGTTCTCGCGGCATCGCCTGGGACAATGACTCACAGAATATCTGAAACTTCAAACTATCTTTATTTGCTGTAAATTAAACAACGGTAGCATAATCATTTAAACGATGTGGTAATATATGCAAAGTCCTCACATTTCAATCTCGACCTTGTAAAAGCCGTT
This sequence comes from Pseudeuparius sepicola, assembly GCA_963920635.1. Classification (NCBI taxonomy): domain Eukaryota; kingdom Metazoa; phylum Arthropoda; class Insecta; order Coleoptera; family Anthribidae; genus Pseudeuparius; species Pseudeuparius sepicola. The sequence goes on along the minus strand of OY987298.1, from coordinate 132,810,783 downwards.
GCTGGACAACAACAAAAATTGTTGCTGTTAATATGTGTCAGCATTCATATTTCTGTAGCGTCATTAAGTAAGCCAAACTTCCATTCCAATGCATCGGTCCCCGCCGTGAAAAGGTCTAATAATGTTTATATAAGCTATATACATTTGCGCTCGGCGGATCCAAGTTACGTGTGGTAATTATATCCAGGCGGCGCTGGACTGAAATTATCGCGCGACCGATAATATAATTAACTGGTGTCAAGTTACACAACATCGCTTTTTATTTTATAAACCATTCGTTTATATAGCTTATATTTAGTTAAAGCAACATTCTCTGTGTATGAATAACCGAGAGTTCGCGGCACTTTATGAATCATCTGTTCTGTGTAATTTATATCAATTTAAATATTTGCAGGCTACGGGCGAGTGTTTTAAACATCTGAATTAAAAAGCAGTCCAGATTTTAACTTAGCCGAACCTCGGTAACCAGTCGAGTTTTATATTCGGTTATACGCTCACGTTCGTAACACCGCTATTGAATTCATGCATACGTTGGGTCACAGTAATACAAACACATTTTAGAGGCAATAATATATGACACAATTGAATGAATAATAACATGCTTAACCGATATACTCACTCACTCAAATTAGGTAAAATTGAAGAAGACGAATCGATTAAAAAAATGTTCACACCAGTTACGCAATCTCTGAGCAAAATCAAACTACCTAACTTCACAAAAAAATATAAAAAAGAAGAACCGGAAAGCCCACAGTTAAAAAAGGAGGCTGATTTTTTCGATTCCGATGTACAAAATAGTGAACCTGAAGATGTTTCCTATCCTAATATAGCAAAACAATATATACAAGACTACCATGATAATTCAAAGAAAATTGATAAAGTATATGGTCCTGTTTATGACGCATCTCAATCAAAATTTTTGCTAGCCGGTAAAAATATTGATTTTGATAGTAGTGGAGATATAATTGTTAAGGGAAAGAATTTTGAGGGAACATCAGGACTATACGATTTGATTTTTTATACTGATCCAAAATACACAGACGAAGACTTTGCAAAATATATCGATATTTTAAAATTAACTGGGGCACATCTTGATACCAGAGGCAAATTAAAAAGCTCAAAACTATCAAAATATTTTAAAATTATTAGGCCTATTTTCAAACCAGGAAAATCTCCAGCTAAACCAAAAACACGTTCGGGTACTGGTATGCATTTAATTTACAATAAAAAACCAATCGAGTATATTTATTGGGATGATGTGAATGAATTAGTGGATAGATTAATGCTTCTTATTGCTTCTAAAAATGCTGGAAACACCTCTCACGATAATGAAATAACTGCTATAGAGACAGAATTAAAAGAGGCTCACATCATTTCTTAATATAAATACAAGCGCATTACAAGGTTATCACCAGTCACAACATGAGTATTAATAAGTTTGGTCAGTATTCAAGAATTTATTCACGGCCAAGTGTTCACACAGGCGGTTTAACTTTTACTCCTGAATGTCATATAGATGCGAGAAATTTAAAAATCAGCAATCTTAAGGCTCCGAAAGTATTAGGTGATGCAACTAACAAAAAATACGTCGATGATTCACTTTCTGAAATAAAAAAAGCCTTAGAGTCACATATTGAAATTCAGGAAAAACAACTGCGTGAAATTTTGTATAGAATAAGGGTTTTGGAATATCAAAAACATAATGAAAGCAACGAAAACAAAGCATAGTAAAGAAAAGATTCAAATTGTGAATGAATTACACAGACGAGCATTGAAAAAATACCCTCGTCGTCGGACCATTATTAAAGGATTGGATGACCTCTGGCAGGTTGACCTCGCCCAGTTAGATCAATATACAGCTCACAATAACAAATTTAAGTTTATTCTTGTAGTAATTGACTGTTTTTCCAAGTACGTTTGGTGTGAAGCCCTTAAATCTAAGACTGGTGAAGAAGTGACAAAGGCCTTTGATAAAATACTGAAAAACTCTCAACGGCATCCACGAAACTTGCAAAGTGATCATGGAAAAGAATTCTACAACTCCCATTTTCAAAATCTCATGAAAAAGTTTAAAATTAATCATTATAGTACCTTTAGCATAACAAAAGCTGCAATAGTGGAGAGGGTTATACGTACGTTAAAGGAACGATTATTTAAATACTTTAGCCTAAATGGCACATATAAGTGGATTGATATATTATCTACAATTGTTGATAAATACAATAACAGAAGACATAGAACTACTGGAATGAGGCCAAAAGATGTAAATAAAAGTAACGAGGCTGCTTTACTTAGAACCTTCAGCTATCCTACAGTTTTTAAAATATCAAAATTCAAAAAGGGCGATATGGTTCGCATCAGCAAAGCCAAGCATGTTTTTGAGAAGGGCTACACCCCTAATTGGAGCACGGAATTATTTAAAATTGTTAAAATTCAAAAAACCACACCCATAACTTATTTGCTTGAAGATGTGCAGGGGAATCCGATAAAGGGCGGCTTTTACAGCGAGGAATTGCAAAAAGCAGCGAATCCAAATGTTTACCTTGTGGAGAAAGTTTTAAGAAGGAGGGGGGGATAAAGTGCTGGTTCGCTGGTTGGGTTTCGATAAAACACATGACTCCTGGATAAGGGCCACAGATGTAGTTTGACACCATGAGTGAATCGGGGTACAGCACTAGCAGCGAAAATAACGAGGTTAATCGTGTTTTGAATAGTTATGATGAAGCGGTCCACAATGAAAAGCAGCTGTTGCTAAGTACACAATTTGTGCTCAAGCCGGAAAATCTGTATGTGATAAACTGTGGACTCAGCCCTCTACGATTCTTCAAACCAGCAGTGCAAATTATAAACCTGCTCGATCCATCAAATCCTATATCCATGGACCGTTTTGAATGGTTCCAGTTAACAGTGGAATTCAACAAAATCCTTGAAAAATTGGGTGAAGATGTTGCAATACCACCAAAAGAATTCAGCTCCAATTTGAAATTGAGCGTGTACCCAGGTGTCAACTATTTGATGATTGTGCTTTCTAAAGATGATATTCATTTTTATTTCACTGCTAACGATGTAATGCAATTGCTTACAATTGATTGTAAAATAACCTCAAAAATTAATTTAATATTAAAATATAACTTATGTGATTTTTATTATAATATGTTAGATGAAGTGAATGATTTGTTATTAAAATACAACTATAATATAAATGCTATAGATATTATAAAATCACTATGTACTGTATCAGATAATATTAATGCATACTGTATTTTTGAGCTTCTCTCATTCAACGAGGAGTTTGTATTAGCTGATTTGTATAGGAGGAGGTTTTATTAAATAAAAAACACACAAACATAATAAATCTTTTATTACCCTAATACATTTATTTAGGACTAAAATAATGTGAAGGAATGTGTTTTGTCACATCTTTGAATAAATTCTTGGTGCTACATGGAATACATGAAGTATTGGGTGTATCAGTTGCCCCACCCCATGTTGTACATTTATATTTTATTGACACAGGCATGGTGTTGTATTCAGTTGGAACTTGTGTTAATAAAGTTAACAAATATTGGAACTTCTTTTATATTCACACAAAATTACTCTGGCCTAATCCGAGGTGGATTCCTGAAGGTGATTAATTCTTCTTTATTAATTCGTTCGAAATACTCTTGCCAGTTGACCTCGGGAACATGATTCAACTGCCTCCGACATTTCAACAAGTGCATCCGTAGGCGTGACTTCTTAATTTTATGACTGTTGACATATGGACAGGAAACCAATCCCTGTTGGTCTGCTAGCTGTTGGTTGAACATATTGACTTTGGATAATGTTGTAAAGACTGTTAGGTTTCTGTGCTATATATACTCTGCAAGTTGTGGGAGGTATGACTAATCTATTAGCAGGGAGGGATTAAATGAAACAATTATTGTTTCTTAGCTATATACAATAGCTTAGTTCTCGATTTGTGGAATACTGTAGTGTTCCCACGGTAGAGTGACAACATTATTAACTAAGTATCGCTTATCATCGAAAGGGCTGAGTGCAATTTTTGTTTGTTTAATACTGAAAACATTATGAGCAAATGAACGAATAGTGCATTGAGTAGCGGTTTTTTGCTTCTTCTTAAATAAGCAATTTGCATAATCCTCGAAAGTTAGATAATTCTTAACAACACCATACTTAATACCCTTTGATTTTTTAATACATTGCTCGCCTTCAATCAGAAACGTGTACATTTTTGACCTAAGACCGACAAAGTGAGTCATTATTTTTCCATTAAGTTCATCTTTCATAAGACCTGGTACTTTTTTATTTACAAGCGGTATATTATACTGATTATCAACCGAATAATCGCTGGTATCGAAACGATGCAAGTCTCGCTTTATGACTTCATCATACACATCATCACATTTTATTTCATAAAGTAAGCTATCCGTATCCGTATAAAGTAGTTTACACTGGTCAGTTGAATATTTTTGCAACATGTAATCATAATGAAAATTATAAACACACGTCTTTGAGATATCGAGTATAGCCATCCCGATGTACAGGGGCTTTGTAAAAACGATTTCAGTTTTATTCAGTTCAATTGCAACTAAATCTGTATCAAAAATTAATCGGCTGTTAAAAGCCGGGCTAGCAATTAAATTCTTAGCTCCGTACCTACCTTCCCATTTTCTAACCAATTTTACATTTCTATGTTTGCGAATATTTTCCATGGTCTTACCGTATACAGCATTAACCATCAATTTAATTACTGTTTTTTCAAAATTAAACTTAGCTTTTGTCCTTAATTCTGTATTAAATTTAATGTAAGGAGCTAGCCAGGCAGATTGACTAAATTTTAAAACCCTATGAATCTTTTTTAAAGTTAAACCGTGACTTAACGCTTGTTTAAGAGCCATATAGTGTACAACATACTTCTCTTTTGAATTGAGAGTTGTCATAAGTTTGGGAAGTTTAGAATTTGGTGGTTTAGAATGTTCTGCGCAAAACGGTAGGTCTTTATGGGGATCATGTAAATTTTCCGGATAGTCTAAATCGACTTCTAAAACGTATCCTTCTGGACTGTTATCCGGAATATTCATCACGTTAATGTTTGTATCAACCCATTGGAAGTTACCGTAAGGGAGAGATTCCCCCATTGCCCGCCCGTATAAATTGTTTACATCCAGATAAAGTAAGTATTTGGAAGGATTGTTAGGATCATAATTTTTCATGTATTTGTTGTTTGCCTCAGAATATCTATTACAACATTGGCTTATCCCCCCTCTCACTCCTTTCTCAAAAAACATTAATATATCAATATCTTGAAAGGTTTCCAATCGACACCCAGTATATTTAAGCATACAGTCCCAAGTATATCCCGGTAAAGTGCAGTACCAAGCCGGATCCAAACCATAATTCTTTATACAAGTTTTCCTAAAGTTCTGAAAGATATCGGTAAGTATCATAATGTCCGTCTTGAGATATAGGTCACTATATTCACCTAAACTTTGAATATTAAATTTATCCCAAACTAACTGAGCATGTCTGTAATCGCTTTGACTAATGTGAGTATCGTTTAACTTGCTATAGAATTGCTCGACTGGTGGTAAACACTTTTCATTAAGTTTATTTATGTTATCGATATAATCATAACAAAATATCCCCTTTTTGGTTAACAGATTTAGATTGTTTGAAGATACATCACTAAATTCCTTTTGGGTATTAATAGAGTCCCCTTTATTGAGAGACTATGCTAATGTATCCAACGAGAAGCCTAAAAATTTAAAGGAGTCGATGAATCTAAATTTAACTTCAGTATCGGTATCAGAAACTGTAAAACTAATATATTTTTTTTTGTTTATTGGAAGCAATGTCACATTATGCTTTTTAGCAAGATCTCTTATAATAAAATGACTGTCGTACCCACTAAAGTTATGAAATACTATGGGTACTACAAAGGAGTTTCTGTAATTTAAGTTACACGCTTGGTGGGCGTATCCACGAAAACGTGATGTCATATGATCATGGTCACGTACTATTATATCGTTAGAATTAAACGGTTTTTCACATATGTGACACGTAGCACTTGCATTTTTTAAACTTATAGATTCACTCATTGGCTCATTATTTTTTAACTTTGAAGCAACAGAGAGTGCTATATTTTCCATTTCATTTGCAAACCAAGTCATGCAATCAATACCACGATAACTCTTATAAAAAGATAATGTATCGTCATAATCACATTTAAAATAGTAGCCTGCGCTAAAAGCTTCATGTTTCTGATATTTAGCAGTATTTAAACACTGCGATTCATCATAAGGTTTTAGAATTGATTCAAAATCAGCATAAATAATAAATGGTACTTTTTCCTTATGGATATAATTTTTAAATTCGATATACTTATTTTTCGGAAATGATACTTTGCAGTTGTTTACGTCTTGACAATATTCAATATGTTCATTTAATTTTTCTTGGGATGAGTAATAATTTAAGCATCTATCACAAACAAACATCCTACCTTTATGTTTATTAGTTTGGGATACTATTAATCTCGATAAATGTTTGACCCAACAGTAATGATAATTGATTTCGGTTGTTGATTCATCGATAGGGAGAAAATATGTATCTTGAACTAGAAGTAAATTAGCATGTTTTTCCATTTTGTTTTTAGTTAAGCGAGCCGGAGAAGTTCTAAAAGAGCTTGATTTGTCTTCATTTGACACTAACTCTAGAACATACACATTTACCGATATATTATTCAGTTTTTCGAATTTTGCTATTTGGCTTAGAGTTATAGGAAATTCAAGGCCATCTAGGTTTAAAACGGTCGAAGGGTGGGGATATGAGGATGTACGGTGTGGTCTTCCAACAGGTGGATATAGAGCTGATACAACACTCCAAGCAAAACAAAGATTATCATCATTTTGAACGTTAATACAAGCTCTTTTAGATTGTATTGATTCCGGGAGGTTTATGTAAGATCTACCACCGTTTCCCATCTCTACCTTGTTTATGTTAACTTCCAAACTTAAGATTCTGTGAAGAGTCCAACCGGACTCCTGATGTTCGAAGGACTCAATGGCAGCTAAAATTTTTTCAATAATATTGCTTTCAAACCATTGTTTTAACTGTGTTCCTTGATCGATTATTTCATTGTTTGTATTAAAATACTTATTCTCAAGTATCTCCTGATCTCCAGACTTTTTAATAAATTCCCCACAAAAGACAGCATTTACTTTAATTATATTGAATGATCTTAAGATCCTATTAATGCGAGTCTTAAAAACAAAAAACGCGTCTTTAAAAAACTGCAGAATATCTATGTGCTTTAAATTAATTATAACACCCGTGCGTATACGATTATTAAAAATTGATTTTATATCCTCCCACTTTATCCTATCACTTCTACTTTCCCGCTTACGTTGACCTGTTCCAACATGTTGTAATTTTTTTAAGTACACTTTAAATCGTTTCAAATGACTCAAGTTCGTTTGCAATTTAATCCGAGTGCCATGATTACAGTCAGCCTTTTTCAATGCTTTATGAACTAACCGGATGTTTACATTTATTATTTTTTCCAATGCTCTAAAGTAGCGTCATCAGAATTATTAATAAGCGTAAACACTTTTTCAAGCGTTTTAATAATGTCATCACTTACCGTCCCGATTTCTGCTGACATTTTAAGATGTGTGAGTATTAAAAAGCAATGAGACAAAACCGAGAAGGTTATAACTTAAATAGTAAAGTTTCCCCCACTCTTTTATTCAAGTTGAAATACATTAACGAGTTCATTTATTTCTCCAGTGAGTTTTGCACCTTAAAATGGAGACGTTCTTTAATCAACTAAATCAGAAATCGTTGATTAACCCATTCATGAAGGCTCGACGTATAGAAATTGGATGTGAGCTTCAAGTATTATCGTTTAGAAGAGTTTGCACACAGTATACAGAAAGAGTTTCTGTGGAATTTTTTACATTTTACACTGTGCTACCGCAAAGGTTTACAGACAAATTCACTACGCAGCGAATTATAGAAATAAATAGGGAAATTGAGCGTGGACAGAAGGTGTTTTTAATAAGCCTTGGGCCAACAGAAGGAAGAACCACGAATTTTGAATTTTCCCTAGAAGAATGAAAACTTCCGAGATTAGACTGCTGAGTATGTACAATCGAAGGAAACTTCAAATGTATTTGAAATCTATAGATGATTTAAAGCATGAAATTAAAATGTATGAGATAAATAAGAAAATTGCTAATATTAATTTGAATTTAATAAAAACTATTAAAAAGTGAGTGTTGTTTTTTTCCTGTTTCATGTAGAAAATGAAAGTGTATACTTACCTTTTCTTTTCTTATCACTTCCTTTCAGATAGTATCAATATTTCAAAATATTGTTTTTGCTTAGACACTGATCACTTGAATTCTTTTTAATGAGATTTAAGTTTCAAAATGTGTGTTTTAGGTTAAGAAATGATGATCAAATTGGTAAATTATATGTTTATTAAAATATAACTATAATACAATAATAAAATAATAAAATAATATAATAAAATAATATAATATCATTAAAATAAGAGAAAATGTGGGGACTATTAAACGTTCAGAATTTCTTGCACTCTTTGCATGATTTTCACAACTCGTGTCTCGTCTGAATTTAAATTGTCAAGTTCTGAAAGGATCCTTTTTTCCCTTTCTTTCAGTTGTTGAACTTGTCCAACCACTACTTTTAATTGCTCTCTTAGCAAAAGTTTTTGGGACTTTATGTCCCCACATTTTCTCTTGCAAAACACATTTGCCTGCGCTTTTAATTTGTGGAGAAATGCGGTAGGACTTTGACCCCTTATCTTTGAATATTCTTCCTCACCTTGACTTTCGGTTGTTACATCACTAAAAATGCTGATGTTGTCATCATCATCTCGCATCGCTTGCATCCTACGTATGTCTTTCCCTCTGGTGGATTCAGCGAAGGTGTTGGGGGCATTCGACGGTCCGGGTTGAGGCTCGCCTTTTGTCACCGGCTGGATTGTTACCTCAGGGCCCAATGAAACTCCTTCCATCTCAGGATGTCCAGCCGGCTGTAAAACAATAACAATATTAACTTTAAAGATGTAAGATTAGCGAGTGTAAATGTAATAATTACAAGCAAAGGTGATAATGGGCATACACATGTTTCATGCTATTACTAGTTTTTTCTTTTTGTTAACTTTGAGTGTTTGCCCATTATCACCTTTTCTTTTAATTAACTTTAAAGTTTATTTAGGAGAGTAGTGCTTACTCTTATAAGATAGTTCTGTAGTATAGAGATCCCTGTATCTGCAACGTTGGGGGCTGATTGCATGCTGTTGGATTTGGGAGTCGCCTGCATTCTTCGTATGTCGTTACCTCTGGTGGATTCATCGAAGGTGTTGGGGGCATTCGATGGTCCGGGTTGAGGCTCACCTTTTGTCACCGGCTGGAGTGTTAATTCAGGTCCCAACAATGAGAATAATTCCATCTCAGGATTCATCTCAGGATTTCCAGCTGGCTGTAAAAAATAGCAATATTAACTTTAGAGTTTATTTAGGAGAGTAGTGCTTACTATTATAAGATAGTCTTGTAGCATGGAGATCCCATTAGATGCAACGTTGGGGGCTGATTTGCTCACTGGTGTTTTCATTTTGATGATGATCAAGCACAACACTGTTATTTCACTGATCAGACTTTCAGATGGAATAATGTCAAACTTTGCAGTTATGGGAATATATAGTGTAAAAATTACTGAGCTTGAGGGGGTACTCAAGAACCAGTGGGTGTGTCGAAAAGCCAATCCACATAGTGCATACACTTTCTTCGTCTAAACGCGCAGGCGTCTTTCCCACAAAGGGGTTGGGCTTATCTATAAAGGTTTGCTGCGCATGTGCAAGTGGGTGGAGCTAACCAGAATTCCCACTCCTCGGGCATGCAAAATCGTTGATTCCAATGTTTACAAAACGCAGATGGTTAACCCTGAGAATGTTTTTGAGACAAAATTTCAGCTCGTCAATTGAATGTTTAAAAACACAGATGTCTAACCTGAGAATGTTGATGTGATCTCTCACGTCGGCCCGCGTTTATAAGATGTTTAGTCTGAAAGAATTTCGATGTTTAAAAAACACAGATGTCTAACCTGAGAATGTTGATGTGATCTCTCACGTCGACCCGCTTTTATAAGATGTTTAGTCTGAAAGAATTCCGATGTTTAAAAAACACAGATGGTTAACCCTGAGAATGTTAATGTGATCTCTCACGTCGGCCCGCTTTTATAAGATGTTTGGTTATTTTCAAGGAATGACCGCCAGAATACCGGCGAAAATATTGCTGACAAAAATGAAACTACTTTTATTTTCATAACTTTATTATGTGTTAAGACTACACAAATACTATAGCTCCATAACTGATGTTAGCTTTTTAATCCATTGATTTTCCACCAACTTATGGATTAATTTAATCATCCATTTTAAAATCAAGAGTGAGGAACATGCGGCAATAAAATAAACCACACTTTCTAGGGATTGACCTGTTGCAACTTGTTCATTTAACATTTTAGAACTTGGTGTAACCCACTCTGTGTCAGCAACTGTACCATTTTCAAATATCATTCGAAGTTTATACTGTTTGATATTACTTGGTATCTTTGTCATTACAACTTCATCAGTGGTAGTTGTAGGAGTTAATGAAATGCAATTTAATGAATCATCCATACAAATAGCAACATCGTTTACGTCAAACGGTTTATAGACGTATATTATGTTATTGATAATCAGAGAATGAAGTAACAGGTATTCTGCACTCAACATCATTTTCGAAAGTGTGTCCTACTTAAGTTTTCTCTCTCTTTTATAGGAATCAAACAACAAAATGCAAATAAAGGTCTTTATTTAAGTAAAAACTTACAACTTTTAGTAATCGATTAAGTATTTTTCTAACCAAGAATATAATTTTTCACAATTCCTAAAGCTACACATCCATTTTTTATTTTCATTGTGGTGGAGGCACATCGGAATGTCTTTTTCAAATAGCGGCACCTCTATCCAATTGTTTTGCAAATTTCCAACATCAACCACTTTATTGTTGATTATTTCACGTAGAAAACGTTCTTTTTGATGTCCCTTCACGTAAACTATGTGAACGTCTAGTAGAGTAGTTTGCAGTATTTCAACCAATTTGTTATACTCAACATGTCCACTTGAATATTTTATCCCCAGAAAATTTTCTTCCATAACTCGCACATGCCTCTTATTTAAATTGCTAAGAGCCATAAAACTTTTTGGGGGAGCTATAACCATATGCATCACTTGCCCATTAATTTTAATTGTCAATTCCTTGGGATAAAACTCATTCTCCACCATGAAACCTTGAATATCTATTACAGCAATCTTCATCTTAACTTAGTTCTCGAATAAAACTGTTGGTATGGTGCTGATGTCCCTGCATTTATATCCGGGATCTGTTTACATCATATAGCTTCTTACAGTTTCGCTCAAGGGCAAATACTCCACAACTCTATCATGAATAATGATGCAATATGCACGGGTCTTATCTGGAAATCCTTGAGAGCTCTCAATATCCAATTTAACATCAACAGTGCTCATTTTAATTGTTTCATTGCGACGTGAGCAGTCAATAACGAACAGCGTCGCCCGGTCTTTAAAGTCAGCATAATTAAGTAGTGGGCTCTTATCGCGCGTATTCATAAAGCTTGGGTAGAAGTCTCTGTAATTATTGTAAACTTCCAAGTAATCCCTATTGAAATCTTGCCGCAAGCGTTCAAACGGAAAGTATTCACCGTTTATTATAAGGCGTACGTCGGAAATATTTACATGATCAAAGTATGTCGGGTCCTTTTTTGAATTTTCTTTGCGGTCGGTCTGAAAGCCAACAATAACAAACCTTGGGCTTTCTACTGTGGCAGAGGTTTTAACGGACCATATTTCTTTGGTTGCATTTACGGTCAGATTAGGTAATTCATGTAACTCCCATTTGCGAAACGGTATCAAGATGGGTTTATTACTCTTGAGGGCTTGCAATAAGTTATACTTAATTTTATCGTTTGGTATTATATGTTTTACTTTCAGCTCGATGTTAGTAATGGCTACTTCAACCGTTAGATCTGGAGTTGTACCAGGTGTTTGTTCCAGCAAGATAGAGTTTTTGTCATTTCGAGCTCTAGTTAACCGTATTGTTTGTTTACCAGAAATTGCATGTTGGTAATCGTTAAAGATGCCAAACAGGTGTTTAAGTGGAACTCTAACACTAAACGTTGAATCTCTATTCAAAATAGTTTTTTTCCCGGGGTACAACCAACTTGAGGTGCGTTTTTCATCGGTGGGGTTGTAGCAAAAATACGCTCTGATACTGCTTAAAATGCCGGGGTCCCTCACAGAATCTACTTCTTGTCCGTTGAGTTCGTTAGATATAGAGTCGAAGAAGAAAGCCGCGGCATTATTAACTAATTCACAAGTGCCTTCTCCTTGTGTAGGTTTTATTTCTCCTTTAATAAAAATTGCGGCGTCATACATTAACAACCAAGCATCTCCCTGGTTAATTGTTATTTCAATGATGTCATTATTCATAAAAGACTTGACGAAAGGATAGTAAGTACGGCTTTCTATGCGTTGGATTGACTCATCATACTTTGGACTTTGATACACGTCGAATACATTTGGTGCCAACGACATTATATCCGAGCGACTTTAAAATATTTATGCTTTTAGGTGTAGGCGTCAGGTTGCGAGGTTGACGCTTGTGAGGTTCAGACGAGAGTGTGTTTATAAAGTGGTTTAACTCACTTTTATATGTGAGACCCTCACCGAAAACGAGACCCATTACAAAGGTTTTACTTCTAATCTCACAATTATTTTGATCCAAAATCGATAAGGTTATATTATTTATTTCCCGTTTAGTGACAGGTAAGTAAAGTAGGTTTCTGGGGGTTTCGTCTATGGCGTCCCCCGGATTACATTCAGGAGAAAACTCGTAAATAGTATGAGTAGGTCTGTTGTTATAGTACGCTCCAGAGGTCAAATTGCTGTCAATATGTATTGTTCTGGTTTTGACGATATTCACCGGTAAATCTGATGCGTGGACACTTAGTGGGGGTAGTAAGCGATTGGAATAACCGAGCAATGTGGCAATCGAATCTTTTGGTCGAAAATCAATCGTATATTTATCGCTGTATATTTCACACTGTAGAGTATTAGTATTGGCTTTCAATGAAAAATCAGGTATTTCGTTAAGATTTCTTAAAATTTTAATTATTGTTGTCTCTATGGCAGCAATTTCGTAAGATCCTGTGGGTATTTCTAAAACTTTCAATTCGTTTGCTTGATCGATTAAATAAAATTTATTATTCGGTGTCTCAATATTCGGTATCGTATTATATGAATAAAACCCGAGCAACGCTAGCCCGTATTGTAAAGTTGGGTCTAAATAAATGGAATTATTGTAATCAACCGAGAGCACAGAGTTGTAGCCTTTCAACGTGAATAACAACGACATGACTAATAGTTTTAAGTCGGTCAGCTCTTTTTATAAAGAAATTCGAGACAAAGATGTCCACAATTTATTTCATTAAATTTTTGATATGCATCGTTATTATATACAATCTTAACTTTTCCGAAATATTTAACAAGTTCCGTCGGTGGTTTTAAGTTACCGAAACTATCAAAGTATTCAACAATATTATTATCTTTCTTATATTCTACCCAGTGAGTGCCTCTATTGTTTTTAACATCTAAATTAATAATTGCCGATTCATACGCATGTGGTTTGCTTGGAAGTGCATCTCTCATGAATACACCTCTAAAATATGACAACTTTAATTTCCTGGCAAATTTTTCGAGGTCAACGTTAGTTAATGGTCTCTTGGGTAGCTTCACTGGGAGTTTTTTTGTTTCCTTAAAAATAAACCAAAGCCTCGCTTGTTTTTTCTCAAGTAAAGCCCCGATCCGATTGCTTCCATCGCTTTGTTATGACGTTTTTGTTCTTCCATCTTTTTCTGCATATCTTTCGCAGCGATAACTGTTTTAGCAATCGCGCTAGCACCACCTGCCACCGATCCAAGAGCTCCCAAAGCACCTAGGATTGGAATCAAAGGAAGAAAGCCACCGCTCGCCTCAAAAGGAATTATTCTGGGGATTCGCACTTTATTCTTTCCACCTACTTTTTTAACTGCCAAACGTGCCGCTTTAATTGCAGCTAGTGTGGTTTTCTTAATTCCTTTTTCATTATTAAGTTGATTTCCGTTAAATGATTTTTTCAATGATTTTTCAACCTTTTTCACTATATCGCGTTTGAATGATTTTTTTAAGCCCATACCTAACTTGCGTTTAGTTTTCATTGTTGTAGTAACAAACCAAGCAGCTGCCTTTTCACCTAGTTTTGCGTCCTTAGACTTAACTCTTTGCCAAGCTTTATTTTCTAACACTCGATCGGCTTTATGTCGATCCTCTAAAGAGGAAGATTTCGAATATTCTATGTCGTGTTCCTTGCATGCAGCGTCGAGAGGGTTTATGCCAGGGTCTCCCCTAGCTAATCTCTTGTTTAGCTTAGTTCCAGGTCCGCAATATTGGTATCCAGGAACGTGCAACTCAACTGGTAGATTACTGATAAGGGTATTAACCAAACCGTCTCCTGTGAATGATAACATTAGACTGAATGCAGGTCTTTACATGAAAATATATTTATAAGTTCCAATTTATTTTCCTTGAATTTATTCAACTGTTTACCACATTTATATCCGAGCGCGTTAAGATTTCACTTAAACGAACCTCGGGAAAGTGTGTTTATATAAATTCTGTACAGTATAATTTCGTATAATAAAACGACTTTATTACACACCCGCTTTAATTCACCGCCACATAAACATCGAATCATCGAGGTCTGCGCTGGATAAATCTTAATTTTAATTTAAATAAAGTTTAAAACACTGGCACGTAGCCTGTAAATATTTAAGGTAGTATAATTTTCAATTTAGATTGAGCGTTGCAACTGATGACTCATAACCGCTATTTATGAATGGGTTATTATTTCACGTTCTAAACAGAGTACGTTGCTGTCTTTTATTGCTATCGAATTATGGATCGCTTGATCCAGTTACTTTGTGAGTCATACCATTGTTGTTTATTTACAGCAAATAAAGATTGGAATTTGAATTATTTGTTTTATTTACAACAGTTTATCATTACTCATAATAAAAGACTGGCTGATGTTTAAACCTTTATTAAAAATAATGAGATATTTTCAAACACAGGCATGATGCTTTTATATTCCTTTATTAAGTACGTTTTATGACTAATACAAGATTATAACACAAATTACTATTTGAAGAATTCCATGTTAATTTTCTATTCCCCCAATGACCATATTTCAAACTGATTGGCCTTGTTTTTTCCCATATCCAGTTGTCCTTTGTAAACCAACGCGTATTTTTCACTGGAAAAATGTTCGAGGCACGGTTTGAACGCCTGTGTCACTCTGTTCGGCAGGAAAACGACACTCTCCTCCAACTCCAGCAAAATGGTCTCCCCGAACGTCGTTTGCACCACCTTGCCCGAGAGAATTTTCATCGGCACGCCTTCATCCAATTCCACTAACTTTACCGTCGGCTTCTGAGACAAGCAACCAACTTTGTTGATGGTTTCCAAATCCATTTTGCTGCAAGCCATCTTCGGCTACTGAACTCCAAACAGCAAACTCTGTCTTTTATCAAAGCTAGAGGGGTGGGGCTAATGGAAATGCCTTCCCACCCAAATTCCCAGAAGCCACACACTTTGACTTCTAAGCCTCCGCGATTCAACCTTGAGATTCTCGGAAACCTTGAAGCTATTCTAAACACGCCCCCCCTTCAATTCCCAGAAATTAACCTTGAAGCGATTCTCGGAAATTAACCTTGAAGCTATTCTAGCCACGCCCCTTGACCTTGTACATCAATTCCCAGAAATTAACCTTGAAGCGGTTCTCGGAAATTAACCTTGAAGCTATTCTAGCCACGCCCCTTGACCTTGAACACCCCATCGCGACTTCGCAACAACGACGACCTTGGCGGCCATTTTGGACTGGAACCCGCTTTGACTCACTACTGGCATGTCATAAAAGCCAATCTATATGATGTGGAGTTTAATATCTGTTCCAGAAGGGGGGGCCTTTGTAATGGAATATAGGACGGGAAGTTGGGCACCCATGCCAGGGTCTCATGCGTTTTTATAAGACCTGGCTGAATTAATTAAGTAGGGGATTTTTCTTTAATTCAAGACGGCATATTATATTTCTGTTTGAACGCCACAAAACGGCCGTAAATAGCCTCTAAATTAAATATGTGAACAAAAATAAGGTGAAGTACGCGCATTCGATTAAATTTACGCTACGATTTCATTAGCTGTGCTGTGCTTTGTGCATATTCTATTTATTATATATTTATAACTATTCATATTTATTTTTCTATTGAGTAACTGCTGTAAGAGGCGCGTAGTGGTCGGCAATGACGTGCACTCAAACTATATCCGTTTTATAGACTCGCCAAATTCGCTGTTTCTATTTTGCATTTTTAATGATTGATGCATGATTGATGCATGTTTCTACAGACAATTTTGGTTTGTAAATTAAATACAAAGGAGTGCGGGGCTGTGTGCACATATATACAGGGTTAACTATCACTTAGTACAAAAATTTTTATGGCAGATAAAGAAAAATTAGACTTGCTAAAATAAATTTTCAAAAATTTTCTAACATTTGTCTTAAGCCTAAAAAAATTTTTTTTCAAATTGTATTAAACCCCTCAAAAAACGCCGCCTATGGACGCCCGCGCGACATGTCTAAAAATTTCGCATATGTCAATAGCGCGGCGTTGCCACGTCTATCAATTTATCCGAGGATTCACCACAAAATTTCGATTTCCTTTTAAAAACGATTACTTTCTGAGGAACATGTAGAATGCCTATGAAACACCTACCTTACTGACATTTCCAGGATTGTTTGCACCATTTTCTGTTTTCTTGCTTTTTTACATTAAAAGTCACACAACACAACATTCACATTTTTTAAATCTGTTGGGGATCTCTTGGTTTCCCTCTGCTATTCCTTTTGTTTGAAGCGAGGTACTCAGCCTGACGACCACGACGAGGTAGATCCCCTCCGCCAGGAAAACCCCGAAGGGTAACCGAAAAATCACAACTGCACTAGCACACATTGCACAAATGCACATGCAAAGCACTACAGTAGCTGTTCAAAGAGGCCGCCGTTAACTTCGATGCACAAATTCACTCGGTTAACTAAAGAAGTCCGGATACGTGCAAAAAGTCCATGATTATTCCGGATTTGGACAGCTGCACCTTCAATTCGTTCACGTAACTGCTGCTCGTTGTCGATTTCCTGCTCGTACACAATCGCCTTCATGAATCCCCAAATACAAAAATCCATTGGATTCAAGTCTGGTGATCGCGGCGGCCATGCAATGGGCCCTCCTCTTCCGATCCAACGGTTGGGGCATTGGTCGTCTAAAAGTGCACGAACAGGTCTCGCAAAATGGGCTGGTGCACCATCGTGCATAAACCACATGTCATGCAGTACTTGTAGTGGCAAATTATCAAACAAAACATTTGTCAGAAAATACAAGTATCGTTCAGCGTTTAAATTTTCCGGTAGAATGTATGGTCCAATTAATCGATCTCCATAAACTCCAGCCCAAACATTGATGGAAAACCGACGTTGGAAATTAAACCGCCGAACAGCATGTGGGTTCTCATCGGACCAAATATGGCTGTTGTGTCTAAAAAAAAAAAACAAAAATTAGAAATATTCACAATTTTGGCGAAGGCGTTAGGATTGACATAGCCAATTTTATAATAAATAAAAAAGATAATATGGAGGAGAGAAAGCTATAAGTAAGTAAAAATTTACATACGTGTTTAAAACCCCAGCACGTGTGAAGCAGCATTCGTCTGTCCAAAGAATGTTGAAAACAAAGTTTGGGTCTTGGGCGATTCGATCACGTAGCCAAGTGCAGTAGGTCATTCTCACCGGAAAATCATTTGCTTCTAATGCTTGGACCTTTTGTATGTGATAAGGGTGAAGGCCGTTTTCCCTTAGAATCCTCCATGCCTGTAAATAATTGTATTGTTACATTTTAAATTTTATGTAGGTATTAGGTGCAAGCAAAGACAATCCCATCACATGGGATAGTCTTTGGTAGAAGTAAGTTTTATTGGTTTTATTTTACTTGCCTTGTTCTGAGATATTCCCAATCTCCTTGCAATAGCTGTAGTGCTTATGGAAGGTTGCTCTTCCACCAAATCAAGCACTGACTCAACATCGTCCATGTTCATTTGCCCTCCAGGCCCACCCCTTCGAGCTTGCAAAACACCAGTGTTTCGCATACGTTGTACAATGTTCACGAAAGTACGTGGGTTAGGCATATTTGCCCTGTTAGGAAAACGAATACGGTATTCTGCTGCAGCTCGATGTGCACTTTCATCGCATCTCCCGTACATTATAACCATGTCCGTTAACTCGGCGTTCGAATACTCCGGCATTTTCACAAAGACGCTGAACGATTTGCCGCGAAAATCAAGACAAAACTGGGAAATAACGCCATGTTACATTCGCAAATGCCCTCCGTCGGCTACTAGCCAAACTTGAAAAGGTTTGTTCCAACAGGGCCAATAACCGTGCTCAAGCACGTTCAGCGCATGCGCACTACCCCGCTGGCTGTTCCAACTGAATTATGTACCTACCGACACGGGACGATACACGCACTGTTCCAGCCGATTTATGGATCATTTGTGTATCGTCCTTGTACGATAAAAACGGTGCCTGGTCTAAAGCAATAACCGCGTGTACTGACATGCGCAATGTAGTCATGTGACAGAGATAAACAATAACCTCATATTTTTGTTTTTACGTAGATGGTTTTAAATCGATGGCTGGGATCGTGTTTTTTATTTCTTGTTGGTTTTTGGCTTGTTGGGTAGGGCGGGGAATCGTTGAACAATAATTTTTTAGAGTGAAGAGTGAGGTTAGCCCACCGAACATTCGGTTAGCCACATATTAAACACGCAGGTTAGGTGCGGTCGCAAAACGTGATTTGGTCGATTTGATTCACAATCCGTTCCATCTGAAATTTTCTTTGGGATCGCACATGAACGGTGCAAAACTAGCGCATGCGTTCTTTAAGGGTTATCATCTAGTTCATGTACAGTTCTGTGACGGTACGTAAATTCGAGTTGGAACAAATGATCCCAAAGAAAATTTCAGATGGAACGGAAAAATTGTTCAACGATTCCCCGCCCTACCCAACAAGCCAAAAACCAACAAGAAATAAAAAACACGATCCCAGCCATCGATTTAAACCTATCTACGTAAAAACAAAAATATGATGTTAATGTTTATCTCTGTCACACGACCATACACTGCGCATGTCAGTACACGCGGTTATTGCTTTAGACCAGGCACCGTTTTTATCGTACAAGGACGATACACAAATGATCCATAAATCGGCTGGAACAGTGCGTGTATCGTCCCGTGTCGGTAGGTACATAATTCAGTTGGAACAGCCAGTGGGGTAGTGCGCATGCGCTGAACGTGCTTGAGCACGGTTATTGGCCCTGTTGGAACAAACCTTGTATGTACAGTTAGTTGCCTAGCTAGGAAGTTATGAAATGACGAACGGGGCAACGCGGAGCAGTCGAAAAAACGTTTCATAGACTCGACCGGGCCGATACGTCGCTTAATTCATACCGCCGAGGCTTCAGAACAATAAATCCTTTATCTATGCTTCAGAAGAGGTTAGATGGTGGACAAGAATTCATCAGAGGAGCTCCGGGGGTATTAAGGGAGACGGCTTGTGGTGTCGCGGTAATGAGCTTTCCGCGAGAGTAGGAACCGGTCCGGATACGAGCTAAGGTAAGGGGAATCTAATAGCGCTGCATCTGTACAGATTCAAATCGATTGTTATTTATGTATTTTTTAAATTTGTTTGAGTAAAAAGGTATTTTCACCGTTCCTAAATCAACGGCAACACCGCGGAAAATCACTTCAGCTGTCAGTACCTTCAGAAGCCAAATTGGATGACGTCATTAAAGGCGGGGATTTACAGGGAAAATAGGGGTCTTTACCCGTTTTTTTAAAGATCGTAAAAAAAATCTAAAAATATTTTTCTATGTTTTCTTAAGCCACCCTGCGCACGTGGTAAAAATTTTTGTACTAAGTCATAGTTAACCCTGTATAGATGAAAAAGAGAAAGAAGTGTATTTCCGTGCAAATAATTTAATTAAAAATCATGGTAAAGCGCTTTCGGCTGTTAAGCCATCCTCAGTACCACCTAAAAAGAAAGTATGACATAAAATAGGGGGTTGGAAAAAGTTAACTGTGGAAAAACTAAATTGTTTTAACGTCATGTCATACTCACTTGTCAAGTGTATACAGGAAAATTGGAGCATAAAGCATTATACAACAGTAAAACCCATAAAATAGAAGGTCACACCAAGTCACATTTTAAAAACTTTAAAATATTAACAAATTATACAACTGTGGGCAGCCAAGCTACCCAAATTATTTAAACAAAAGACCAGCAGAAGTGCCAAATGCATCGTGGAAGGTGAAAGTCTCGAGACAGTTTGGAAGTCTCGAGGCTGAGGATGGCTTAACAGCCGAAAGCGCTTTGCCATGATTTTTAATTAAATTATTTGCACGGAAATACACTTCTTCCTCTTTTTCATGTAAATTAAATACCGAAATTTTAATGAATTTTTAAATATAAATGTACCTAGGAGTTTCTGACTCTAAAAATCTATAAAAATAAGTAAGTTCCTGGTTGTCCTCATTTGTATGCCTCCAGTGCAGCGGCTTTCCCAACCAAATCTGCAATTTTTCATTGTCGGTTCGGTTGTTCTTGATGCTCGTGTTCTCTAAGACGTAGTGGTGTTGAGATGCCTGCTCCTCCTGTAGCTCTATGGAGTGTGGAACTGTTGGACCGTCTGTGGAAATAATTGCGAAGACTTATTATTTTTTGTTGTTCGAATTGCGTTATCTCCTAGATAACATGGCAAAGTTGTTCAGGCTATGGCTCTTAGTGTTCTAACTTCTCGCTGCAGGTTGTTGATATCCGTGTTGGTCCATCACAGTTACTATATCCCAAAAGAATAGCTGAGTACAGAGCATAATGTGCCTACGTGTTGAGTACCTTAAAAACGAATTTCTGCTGTTGGAACCAGCATATTATTATACCACATTACCATATTCTACTATATTATTATTATAAGTATAGTAGAGGGTGGCTCACCACGAACTGCATCGATCTATATATGGAAAACTAAAAGTAGGAAAATTCTGAAAATTTGGCAGATTCACCAAAATATTTTAGTTGAGCAGCGCCCCTCGGCATTGGTGAGGTGCCAAATTTTCAGAATTTTCCTACTTTCAGTTTCCCATATATAGATCGATGCAGTTCATGGTGGGCCACCCTGTATAATAATTTGATCTTACTTTAGCTTCAGGGATAACGTATTGATTTTCTCAAATACTCCCAACGCATTTTCTTTGTAATGATACCCGTTGGGCATTTTTAGTTTGTTTGTTTTCACGGATCATTCGAATTAAAGGAAAATGAAAATAATAAGTCCCATATTGGAGGTGGGATTAATCCGAACAAATTGACAATTAGAGGAATAATAATTGCGAGGTCACCGCCCACTGTGCCCTGCCCTGGGCGGTGATCCGTGTGCTCAATTATGTAATAATTTTGAGTGGAAGGAAAAATACGGCATTTACAAAAATTGAACAGAACTTGCGTCCAAAATATACCTACCTACCTTATTATTTGGCTAGTAATTGCTGCTGAAAAATGCAACTCCGAAATGGTCTAAACTCTTTACTATTCGTACATCATATTGTATTGTGCATTACTATTTTGTTACTGTTGTACCTGCACAAAAGCCACTGTCGTAGATTTCTTTGTGTTTATTTATAGGTACCTACCTATTTACATACCTATATACAGCTATTTGTTGTAGTGGTTGCTTTTATTGTTTATTTTAATTATTATAACATTGTAAAAACCAGGACATGGAAAAATAATCTATTTGGTAAGTCTAACTCGAATAAACCTTTCCAAATAATAAAATGAAATAGTTTACTACTATAGGTATCTATCATCCCCAACTGGTAATACCCCAAAGGGTTTTTTTTAAAGATATCTGCCTTGCCTTAAAAACCTTCAAGGCTTCAAACATATCGATTCCGAACTTGTCGCGTTTAAATTCTAGCTTGGAAAAACAAGGTCCAAACGTGCAAACCGTTTGGTGTCGAAGTGGTTGACGGCGTGACAGTGACTGACAGCCTCAATCAAAAATTTAAATTGGAAATTGTCAGCAGGCGGCGAATTTTAGAACCGTCGGTGGAGATACACAAATTGTCTTGTCCACAGTCGCGATTTCATCGCATGTTGGATAATGTTCGGCATACAGTGTGGGTTTCTATTACGTATTTTTTTCTCGATGAGAATATAATATTCTCTTGGAAATATCTATTTAAGGGACTTTACAAATTTGTAAATTGTGTGATGTTTTTGTGTGAGAGATATAAGTACAAAAAATACCTCAGTGGGCTAAGATTTTTTTAAATTTGAAGGAATTGTATTAGCGATTTTCTTACAGCAAAACTGACTTCATATAGCTTGACGCAGCACCCCTTAAAACCCCATAACACTAAATTGGCAAAAAATAATCCAAAAGTGTTATTTTTATAAACATTTTATTCCTCCAGTATTCCTACAGTAATCGCACCAAGCGTGCCATGGATTATGATGAAAACAAATCAATTCAGGCTAAAAGTCGCATTTTGTTAATTCGCCACATTAGGTATTACCTACTTGAGTATGTTGATTTGGATAACTTAAATTAAATACCCGTAATACATACTTCTCTACAGCTAAGAGTACTTTCTACGGTTATTAGTGATATCTTTTCTACTAAACATTATCTATTTCCTTCCATTTAAGTTTGTAGTTTATGAACTATCTATCGTTACAAGCCTTTATTACTTCACCTGATAGTATGTTAGTATACACTTGTATAATATGTGGATCAAATCTTGCACCTGAATTTTAGACCAATTCCATCCAACTGATTGAGCTGAAACTTTGCACACTCTTTTGGTACTGATGAAAATGCAATCTAGTATACCTACTATAAGTATTGCAATTTGTTCAAAATAGCCGCCGCTCCACGATAGCGGATTAGGTACCTTTTTTCTTTACAACCCTCTTGATGTAGACATCAAATGAAAGGGTTTGACGAGCACAACAATGCTATTCCGAATTCAGTATGGTAGGGTCATCGAATTGATAAGTACAATGGAAGTCGCACAGGTACCACTTTCATTGTCGTTTGGGCAGCCAACTCTAGAGAGAGATAGGTTTCAAATGGCAATAAGTACGACAAGGACGCCTAATGAACGTGTCAGCTGATTCAGGCAAAGGTGGGCGAATTTAATGGGCATGTTCCGTAATTCTCTTTATTGTATGATCTGTATTCCGAAATTCGGTGCTTGTTTGTAGGAATGAGAATGTTTCTATATAACCACAATTATGGAAATATTGCACAACAAAAATTAGTGAATTGATTAAAAAAATTACATGGCAATTTTATGTACCTGGAAGTAAATTGAGACAAATAAAATACAAATTCCAAAATAAAAGTTTATTTTAAAATTAAGGCGACAAAATATCTAGGATAAGGTATACATTTTCAACTTTAATTACTTATCTTAACTAATTTATTAATTTTAAAATTCAATTTAATAGGAAAAGCATGTAAGACATGTAGTTTTTACATATTTTTATATAATTTTTAATGTTTAGAAATCTAACAAAAAGAATTACAAATAATTACCTTATTAAAGGGACCAGAACCTCAAGATTAATTCCATCTTTGACTACGAAGAGCTAGGTTCATTAGCACAATATTTTGCCAGTTTTTCCCTTGATAGAGTTTCCATCATGACTTGTAAAATAAAAAACTGTAGTAATTACATACTTTTTAAGTTTGCGCTGCCCAAAATTCTCTATGAAATTGCTCTCAATAGATTGTTGACTACAAATGCAAGTAAATACTTGTAGACAGTGCAAAATTATTCCTTTTTATTGCTGCAATCCAACTTGTCTCTAATATCACCTTATCTCTTGGAAAACTGCAAAGATATTAGCGAAGATTTTTTAGACTTACGAATGAAAAGAAACTCCACTATTCTTATTCTTTCAGCCCCGTTTGGTAGGTACATCCAAATACACAACAGGAGTTGACCCTCTTTTTTGTAATTTACAACTTAAACAGAGAGAATATAGCCACATAGCGAAATTAAATTTTCTCTCCGATCTAAAAATAATATTAAACCAAACACCAACTAAGAAAACTCAACGCCGTTTTATACGAAACTGCCACCACGACACGAACTCAAATCAAATATAAATAATACAATAATTACTCCTATTCGTACTGGGACTTGGGACAGAAGGAAAACTAATATGACGTTTGACAACGGAACTCGTTTGAAGCACAGGACACAAAAATAGAAAGTTACAAACACCTCTTTTGTGTTATGTGGTTTTTGCCGGAATCAGCTGATTTATTTACTATTTCTCTTACTAAAGTTTGGCTGCCAGTTTCTCTCTCTACACTCCTTCCATCTACTTGTCAATTCAATGGGTAGGGTTATACTCTGGTAGTGAAGGTACCGAGACATGGGTGTCAAAAACAGTTCATGACTACATGGCTTGGTTATATGGGCGTCGTTGTTAGCATTGGTCTGCAACCTGCAACCTGTCTAGGGTATATTAAAACATACTAACTAAAAAGCACAAAATAGAATAATAAATAAAAAACCCTTTTAAAAATAAGCTTTTATTTCTTGCATGTAGATACTAAAACAAATAAATAAGTTTTTTTATTGAAATATTCAAATTTATGTTGAATTATTTGTTTTCCAAAAGCTTGTTGCGCGAAATGATCATAAAGTAGGTAGCGATTAATTTTATTAATTAATTTCACTGGACATTGATTGATTGATGAGCAAGTTCTCCTCGAAGGGTGTATTTTCTTTACAATTCGCAGAACAACCTTTTTGAAGACGAATAATTCAACATAAATTTGAATATTCGAATACAAACTTATTTAATTCATTTTAGTACATGGGTTATTAAATTCTTTTTAAACAGGTTTTTCCGTAGAATAATTAATATTTCGTGAGTTGCTGTCTGTTCTAAAGCGTATTTTTTAGATTACATAAAATAAATTGATTATTTTTAATCATACCTAATCCATAGCTCGCTTGATGTGGTTGCTGCTATTTTGGGTTACTATAGGAACAAAATGTTTGTAAAAAATAACACCTCTGAGTTATTTTTTGCCAAATTGAGTATACAGGGGTTTTGAAAGTTGCTGCGTCTTGTTATGAAGTCACATTTTGGCTCTTGTAAGAAATCATATTAGACCATAAAATAACTACAGTTTGTTCAGCGAATGTTCGGCCCTACGTCACAACTCCCGTCCTTGTCTAACTGGTGAATATACGACCGATATCCATCGTATGTATATTCACGAGTAAGACAAGGACGGGAGTTGTGACGTAGGGCCGAACATTCGCTGAAAAAACTGTACCTACCCATTCAAATACTACCGCCTATGAGATAATCTCCCTTGGAGCTACCAATAAAAAAATGGAGACCATTTTTGTTTCCCTTCCCCTACATATAGGTATTTTTGAGGTGTCCCGTATCATATTGGGACATAATATATTAAAAAAAATAGGGAAAAATTAAAGAATTAAGTAACTGCGATCAAATTTGCGTTGGCGTACATGAAAAAAAAAATCCCGCAGGATGTTACTTTGGTTAGTACATAAATTTTAACTGGCCGTAAGTTTCGACGCCAAAACAACCAAAAAAAAAAAAATACTTTCATGGGCGTGCTTTTGGGGTTAATCAAAGTTACATCCTGGCGTGGCGTATTTTCTGTAATTTCATTGACACTACAACAGAATTCGTGTCGAATCCCCCTACCGAATCTTTTCCTTGTCCCCTTTCTTAACTCGCAGCCGGCCGGCTTGACTGGTTGATGCCGCGCCGTTCCCTCCAATGTAAACCGAACTTCATCTCACGCTCCGGCGGCTCCGGGATCGGCCGACCCGCTTCTTTTCCGGGTCTCCGGAGTTCCAGGAGATGGTAAGCTGATATCTTGATTACCAGGCGGGGGCAGGGGCGGGGGAGGAGGGATTTCCCGTGAATGTTCCGGATAAAAGAGGTTGGGATGGATAAGACGAGGGGAATTATCTTTCACTTGCTAGTTGAATTGAATACCTATAGGTATATTCTTTATAAATATTTTGTTTTGGCATTCCACACTTTTAAAATGGAAATGCCCATCACTCTTGTTTGAAATGTATCTTTTATAAACCTATTGCTACTATTTAGGATATGCGTTAAACATATAGGAGTTTTTCAAAATCATATTACCGTTGACTGATATATTATTAAAGACTGCTCACGGCTGTCATGTCTGACACATTTTTGGCTCACCATGCGCTTTCCGGAGATAAAATACAATGCAGAATACATTGTTAGCCATCAGAACCATCTGTTTTGCAGGACATAAAGCTATAGCCATGAGAAGCCTTTATAAATACGTCAGTCAACGATATTACATTATGAGGCCTAATAGAGTGTGTTCCCGAAAAGGAGCCACAATATACCTATTAGGTGTACCTGTACTGACGGTAATACAAGTAACACTGTCTTGTTTTGCTTCTACATTAGCGGGTCGGGGGGAAGAAGATGAGGTAATTTCTTTACATTGGCATTCTTAAATTCAGTCTTTCCTATTTTGTAATGCATAATAAATAATTTTTTGATAGACTTGTATGTCGTATATATATATATATATATATATATATATCCTTTGAGATACTTGTATTTACAAAATAACCTAAATCGTATAAAAAAACTGGAAACCTTGAATGTGCCGACAATAACTTTAAACAAAACAAGTTGCCTTTGGTAATAGGTAAGTATATATATCCTTAGAGATCCCGCACAATATACCGACATGTTTTCACTTTCCTAGACTTTTATCCCCTTGTAACGATTCTCATCTACTTTGTTTCTGTAAAATAATACCAAAATTGAATTCTTTGATCCAGAAAACATAGAAAACGTGATAGCACTCGCTATTTTTAAATTCGCTCTCAATTAATGTTGAATAAATAATATTAAAATTAATGTCAAAAATGCTCTCTAGTGAAAGTGGTGCTCTAATTTTGTAGGTTAAAAACTATTGCATTGCGAAATACTAAATAATTTTCATCTTCCCATTTCCATCATTTCCGAACCGTTTTGGTTTTCGATATTTTAGAACATTTTAAACCGATTTAAAGAATAGGTAGGTACATATTTTTCAGTGGCGATATGAAAGACTAGATTATCAATTGAAAATTCATTAGATTATGTTTTTGAACGAATAGACGTATAGCTAATACGCTCTACTTTGAGTCATGTACCTACAGGGTGTTTCAGACCTAAATAATACAATAATTTTAACCACATACTCAGAAAGGTGTCTAAATTCGGAAAATCGGAAAACAACAATTTTCGGAAACATTTTAGAAATAAATAAATAATTTTTATATTTCCCCTAACGAGCCGCTCAGTTTTATTATCGTGTAGACGCTTCGCGGCGCCAGGCAACGAAAGTACTCAATATTTACTGAGGTATCTACTGATTTATCTAAATGTGCCTTCCTTTTATTATCCTTTAGGCGGCACGGCAGCGCCCGTTATGGTACTGCGGTTTTCCACGACGTTCACCGACGGAATTTAGACCTCAACTCGCCCTGCGTCCGAGGGGAATTGTAGTACGTTCTCCGCGTACCTTTTCGCGTTGTTGGTTTCTTGGGTTGACTCTCCTGAGCGGTCGCGCTCTGCTCTCCCTCTTCGTTTTGCTCGCGGTGCGACGTTGCCGATACTAGAACTAGATTTATTATGTATTTATTACTATGTGTACAGTGAGTGTCCTCCGAGAACAGGGATAATTGAAATAAACGCAAGTAAGGGTAAGTTCAATTGATACTTTAATTGAATACCAGCTAAAACCGGCAACATTGCTCGTCGCCCAACAATGTAGCTTCTGGCCGGCCCACTTCGCGGTCATTTCCTGGCCAGTGGCGTCGTTATTGTCTGTAAAAAATAGCTTCCTTAAAAAAAATTTCTGGCTTTATTATTGATTTTTAGTTTTTTTAATTGCGGATTCGTATTAAGCTCAATTTTCCCCACATGTGGTTAAAATTATTGTATTTAGGTCTGAAACACCCTGTATATCTTGCAAAAATAGTAATATCCGCAAACTAACCCCAAAGCCATCAAATAATATCCGCAAAAATTTCATAAAAAAAAACATAGTAGAAGGATAGTAGGCATAGTAGTTTGGAGATAGTGTTTCTTTTTATAATAACTCCAAACAAATCTCCTTTACACATGGCGTTTCTTTGATTAATTCTGAAAATTTAACCTAGGGTAAAAGTTGAACCACCGGAGCATGCATATGAAATAATTTATTTGAAAAAAAAAACTCGAAAATAAATGGGATAACATTTTATAAAATGCTATTTGATATAAATAATTAATACTCGTTAAATATTATTACATTTTTTAAGCATTTTTGAGTGCAGCACTTCTTCCAACGTTTCACATCAAAAAAATAAATATGGCTATTAATTCCTTCTATGTACAAGGACAATTTTAAACTAAAACTAAATTGCGCTGTAATAATTATAGTATGCTAATTATCACCCTAATAAATTCGTCAACAGACACTTCAAATCGCCCAACTTGGCAACGCCGCCGTCCGCCGAAATCCGCAGCCGCATTATTTCTCTCTGCTTTACTTGTGTTGTATACTCCTGTGTATATTTCGTGTTTTCAATTATTATCGTATGTAATATCACAAGTGCCGGAAATTTAATGGATTATTTCCCTCATACTGCTTGCATCCAATAAGGTAGCTCCTTCCATAAAAATCCAACCAATGATATGCCTCTGCTTGCGATAATTTGCACTAGTGCAATTACTGGTAATTTTTACTGGTAATTGCACTTGTGCAAATTAGCACTTCGTTGCTTAGCAACCGCGAATCTGTTGGATACAAACACGTACCTACCTACTTCTTAAAGTTTGTGTGTTTCACACTGTTCTAAATTATGCAGCTTATAAATTATGTTGCGGTATTATTAAGCATTATATCAATGAATTTATATAACTTTTACATTGCTAAATTCTTGTTATTTAGACCTCCGCCTCCGATTCAATTCATGACACACTCAGAAAATAAACCAACGCCGACAGGGTGTAGGTATAATCGCATTTGCCTTGGATACCCAAGCGTCATGTTTGTTTACTCGAACGCTACAGTCGAAGCTGTCAATAAATTCGTTCAAAATGTTTTGGAAATGTAAACATAGAAAAAATTCGTGAAATAATCTTGACAAATACCACTCGTGCCGGAAATTTTTCTAGATAATTTTATTCTCAAGCCCTATTTTGCCCATTAGCAAAACCACTCGTATCTACAAATTGGGCTTTTATTTTCTGATAAAATCCCGAGAGCGAAGCTCGATGCAAGCAGTATGAGGGAAATAATCATTAAAACATAACACTTAATATTGAAAAAAAAATGAAGTTTGGTTTGGCCCGCTCTTATTTAAAACGGTGCAGGATTTCGAAACACGGTTTAAAAATTGACTAATTGCATAATCAACTTTTGTTTGAAACATTCTTTTTTAGATCACACAAAATAAGAAAATTTAGTTTATACGTGAACACACTAAACAACTGGTACAAAAATAATGACCAAAAAGAACCAGATCATTAATATTAACTATGTTCTGCCGAATTATATTGAATGAACTTCGTCGGTTATTTGTTAATGAATTTGGTCAAAAACCCGGTGCTAATCTTCATTTGAACAGCAATTTGTCCCGGCCCCTCGTTGGGTCCGCACCCCAAAGTTGCACCTTCCCCCTTATTAAGACGCCAGTTTATCAAGCCGGCGGCGGCCGGGGGAGTAGGCGTGACTAAGTGGCATCCCCTCGTCTTATAACAAATGTTCCTCACTTAATTATTTGCAGCAAATTAGCCAGCGGGTCACTTGTTCATGAAGTCGGGTATAGGTGAGGAGAACTTCACGGTCATCGGGACTAGGTCCGGGTTCTTCCTTGGCAAAGGGGTTGCCTTCCCTACAGGAAGTTTTTGAAATATGATACATTCTATACCACAGATAAATCCCTACAGCCTACCTGTATATACCGGATGACTGGTACCACGTCGTATTCCCTTGATGGCATGTTGGAGACCATTAAAAAATTATAAAGCTACACAGGGTGAATCAGTTTTTTGTTGCAGGACTTTAAGAGGTAATAGATCTTCAAAAAATAACCGCGCTTTTTCGTAGGTATAAATTATATCTTTTTAAGGCTTCATAGAAAAGTTACAGGGTGTTAAAGTTGGAAAAAATATGTGTACTTTATTGAATATTTACCAAACTAGTTGAGATATTTAAGTCATATTTGGTATACGTTATAACGGCATGGGCTAGCATACCTAAAACCCGTGGCGGGGAAGTGGGTAATTGGTATACTGAAAGAATTCCGCCAAGTGAGTTGCTTTGCTAAGATTTTTTTTGCTGCAGTAAATAGATATTATGCTGTCATAGAAAAAAAAAATGCTGTGGCAAGTAAACCTGTTTTGCTAAAACTTCTTTGCTACAAAAGCAAAATTTTTTCTTGCGGTTAAGGGCTAGGTCACTAGGAATTCCTTTTAGTGAGCCCACTTACTTACATGAAGCCAGTCGTTTTGTTACTACAGGTGAGTGCAGTCTGCTGCAATGCACTCAGCTGTGGTAATTAAACTGCTCATTTGTGGCTAGCGAGCCCTCACTTTCAACAAGTGAGTAGCTTTGCTAAAATTAACGGTGAGTTGCAAATGCGCTTGCGCTAGCTGGCAAGCCTGAGCCCGCCAGGCGGCCCCGCCGCAGTCGTCGCGCAGTTGTTGGTCCGTGATGATCGTACTGATCGTCTAGACCTAGACAGCTCTGGCATCATTGTTTTCCGGGAACATTACCGTCTTTGAAGGTACGTAAAAATTAATATTTTCATACTTAATGTCCGCTTGGTAGCACATTATCATTATATTATATACATAGTATAAAACATAGCGCAGCCAGATTTTTTGTTTTTCCTGTAGTTTTTCCCATTTCATGTTTTCTTTATAACATGTTAAGTCATTCACTACAAATCCCTAATATATTCTTATTACTTGGCCGTCTCAATCTCAAAGATATATTTTGGGGATACGTATAGGGTGTAGAAAAAACCTGTAGGGTTGCGGCGTGAACAACATGTTATTAAAAAAACATGAAATGGGAAAACTACAGGAAAAACAAAAAATCTGGCTGCTCTATGTTTTACGCTTTTGACAGGATGCAGATTATGTATAATCATAGAAGAAGTCGTAGTAGATTCTTCTATGGTATAATATAATGATAATGTGCTACCAAGCGGACATTACATACCAAACAACTCACTTGTGGCTAGTGAGCAGCTTAATCGGCATTAATGAACTGATTCAATTACAGCAACAAAACCTACATAATCACAATTAAATTATTTGCTATGGTAGCTAAGCAACTCACTTGTGGTTAGTAAGCTGACTCACTTGCCTGAATACACGAGTCGAATTATAACAGCATAGTGATTTTCAACAAAACTGCCTACTTACTGCAATTGAGTTGTCTTTAGCAAAGCGTGCTTTGCTGCGGAAGCAAAGTAACTCACTCGGCGCCTATTTAATGCAGATATTTTGCTGTGGTAATGTGGTAATTGAGTTCTTACTAACCGTAGCAAAGTAATTCTTTCAGTATACAATTATTTTTAGACAAAAAATGAATCACCTTGTATTGTAATAAAAGGTATTGGATTTTTCATGTAGATTTTAATTGCAGCCAAAAATGCCCTCTTGGTATTTGTTCGTATTGTTCGTATGTGTTATAATTTAATCGAAAATTTCATTTTTTGTATTACCTATTTTAGAGTATTTCGGAAAAATTAACTAAAAAATTTGCCCCTTAAGTAAGACTCATAATGAAAAGAAGGTGTTTCTTACTTTAAATAATGTAACTTTTAACTAATGTAACTAATAAACTAACCCATTCATGGTTTTACTTTTCAAGATACAGAGCGTATAACATTAATTGTATCTCCCGTAAATGTTTTAGTCCCTGTATCTTCAAAAGTATAGCCTTAAATAGGTAAATTTATTTAAAAAAGTTACTTTATTTAAAGGAGCAAACACTATATTTCTACTTTAAGTGTTACTTAAAGTAGAAATATAGCAATAGCAGTTTTTTTAGCAATTTTTTTAGATAATTTTATAGAAATACCCCGAAATAATACAAAAAATGAAATTTGCCATTAAACTATAACACATGCGAACAAATACCAAGAGGGCATTTTTGGCTGCAATTAATATCTACACATGCAAAAAACCTGTAACTTTTCTATGAAGTGGTATGAAGCCTTAAAAAGATATGATTTATACGAAAAAGTGCGGTAATTTTTTTGAAGATCTATCACCTGTTAAAGTTCTACTACAAAAAACTGATTCATCCTGTATAGTAAGACGCTTTACGTAACAAAAACTTGTTAATTTCTTGAAAATCTCTGCTCCGACATCGTAATGTCGGAACTACAGGAGACTTGCATCAACAAAAATTATCCTTTGATCTACCGTTCTATTATCGCTATACAGTGTGGCCATTTAAGTGTACAACAGATGGGATTTTTTTATTAATTGCACAACCACAATACAGATATTGCTGAAAGTTGATGTATGTCCGATAATCATATTAGGTGCACTTAGAATGGTTGCAAGTTAAACAGCATACAGAGTAGGTAAAAAAATATAAAAATTGTACAAGAGTAAAATACCCTTATTTCAGAAAATTCAGCAAAATGTCATTAAAAAAAGTTGTTTAATAAACATTTAAAATAAAAATTTAGCAACTTAAATGAGAGTTTTTAATATACACATTATCATTACTAATGTTTTACCTTGTTCAAAAGAATTTTTGCGAAATTTTAAAGTTGTGTTTAATGTCGTTGCAACAAACATGAAGTTTGAATTTGGAAAAAGGTCTACGAAATTGATATAATTTTGATTAATTTATGAAAGTGTTTAGGGTGAATATTAAAAACATTTTTTGGGGAAATTATCAATGTGAGATTCGTGGGGTATCCACTTTACGAAAGCTTATCTATTACCTATTATTTTGTTTGTGGAGCCACGATTGTTTATAGTCCAAAGCACGAAAGAAAACGTTTCTAAAGAATGCGGGCAGCGTTGCGAGATTTCCTATACGAGTAGTCGTTATTTATTGGCGAATACAAGTTTTATCATATTGAAGCCGAATTTCTGAACTCTGTTATACCGAAAAAATAAAGCTCGCATCACGGACCGCTTACCCATTTTTGTTTATCATTTAACGCGGTGTGATAAAACACCTTATATTTTATTATATTTTTTCAACATCGTCGCGTCTACCATCGTCTTTGAAATACGGCAACACAGCACTTCTGCGAAGGAGTCGGCTGACAAAATCAGTTAGCCAACGCGTTTTGTGCCTGTTTCTATAGTACGTAAAGTTAACTGCGTATTTGGGCTACCGTGCAGACCTCATTTTTAGGCAGCTGGCAAGTTTTTTCCGGCGGCTCAGAGAGCTCAGTGGCGTTTCGTATGTTCGGGAGTTAACGTGTGCAAAATGAGTAAACAGGGAAGAACGTTGCATTCTCAAGCACGAGAAATAATTGCCAATGTTATAAGGGTTTGCCTTCCTCCATAATCTAAGACATCACCGTTAAGAATAATATTAACAATAAATTAAATAGCAATTATATGAAAATTAAGTCAGTGAGTTACACAAAATTGAGCTACGCCCCTGAACTGTGACTAATCCTATAATATTTGCGAGTTCTTCCCCCTTACGTCGCACGCATTCTGCCGTAAGGAGGACTATACCTATTAATTTTGTTTATTAATAATAATTATTAATATCTTTAACTACTGTACTTTGGAGTTATGTCATGATCATATGATAAGATGTTGTCGACGTTTATTTTGTTGCGTTTGAAGTTTAGGTGTCGCTACCTCTAAATTTTGCCTTTATCTTACCTTAATTACTATTACTATATTTTATGGAAATTAACTTGCTCTTTTTTGGAAATAATATGAGGCATATGTTGGTTATTTTGCAAATATTTAGTTAAGAAACAAATCCAATATTTTTTGCTGCCACTTTAAGGTTACGTTGAGTTGAAATAGCCTTGAAAACAACGTAAAATTTTTGTTAAGATTTAAAAATAAACATATATAAATTAGGTTGCTAAATTTTGACTTCTTGTGTTTCTAAATGACAAGTAGGTATATAAATAATATTTAGTCGTTTTATTTTGGATAGAATCTCACACTGAAAATAACATCGATTTATCATTATTTTTGTATATTTTCAATTTTTTTTAACTACAAATTAACACACGAAATAATACAAACTTGTGTGATACATAAATTTTATCTTTTCTTCTCTTCTGCATCTATATGCAAATGACGCTCACAGCCTGTCGAGTTAAAAATTCCCTTTAATTAATTGAACTACCCCTTTTATCCAACAAACCCCCAGCAATCGTCACAAATCAAGGCTAGTACCCACATAATAATAAATAATAATAATATAGTATAAGTATAAAAGAAAACAAGAACAAATAAGAGAAACTATTCTTACATCTAACTTTGAGCAATTACTGAACTAAGATGTACCTTCTATCTAACTTGCACTAAACTTTAACATACCTACTTACAGTACCTATATAAAAAGACGAATAATTATTTTATTGTTACAAGACTTTATTTAATTAGCCTTGAATCGTATAATTGACTCGAAAATGGTTTCCTCATTTCAGAGAAAACTTGGTGCTCAACCTCGTTTAAACAGCAATTTGTCCTCTAAATCCTGACCCCTCGGTGGGACAGCTAGTCCGGGTCCGCTCCCCAAAGCTACACCTTCCCGCTTATTAAGACGCCGGTTTATCAAGCCCGCCGGGAGACTAAGGACATTCCCTGGCGTTGTACAAATGTCAACCGCTTAATTATTTGCGGCAAATTTAGCAGTTACTTATTTATGAAGTTGGGTAAGTGTGAGTCATTTTAGGGTTATCGGACTCGTGTCATAAGCAGGACAATAATACTATGAGTGTGTCCCCGAACTGTTGCCGGGACAGGTCACAGAAAAAGCACGCATGGCAATTTGTACCGAATACGTGTACTTAACTGACCAATAATTTTATTAGATCCTGCTATAGCCTGTATAGAATTGACAGCTACATTTCAGAATTTCAACTGTTGTACCCAAAATCATGGGTGCGTAAAGTAGATCACTATACGCACTGTTAATCGCTTTTCGCTGTGCCAAAAACACGCAACAAGTTAATTACAATTTTTTAACTTTTCTGGCAGCATATCTGATATTCCCTTTTTGCCGGTGAATTTATTCTCTCAGGGACACTAGGAAGTAGGTATAAGACCAATATTTATTGAAAAAACGTACATTTTTATTTGATAATAATGTTTTAAAAATTTACATAGGTCCTACTTAAAAATTGTTCATGCCATGACTACCGTATACAAATTATAGTATGCGTAAACACTTCGCTCGTGAATGATTATATAGGGTGAGTCATTAAAAATAAGGTTATCTTTTTGGTCCTGCAGGTCCATCATTCTAGTGCATCTTTCATTCTGCAACAAAGAGGTATTATTCTTATTTCATAACGATCAAATCAACCGTTTGCGCTGAAATTGCCAAAACGTGCCCCAAAACACGCGTTGGCTTCAATATTCGAAAAATAAAATTTTCACCGACTGCGAGAAAAAAATCCATAATATGAACAATATCCCAAAAAATGTTCCCTTTCAAAATGGAACCGATTGAAACTCGACAAAATTTGGCCACCCTATTTGAAGCTTTTTTTTCTTCATTTTCAATGTACATACAGTTGATCTCTAATTGAAAAGCAGTAGGTGGAAAATTTTTTTTTTCGAATACTGTAGTTAACAGGTGTTTTGGGGCACGTTTTGGCAATTTCAACGCAAACGGTTGATTTGATCGTTACGAAACAAGTGTACCTTTTTGTTGTAAAATGAAAAGATGCACTAAAATGTTGGACCTGCAGGACCAAGAAGATAATCTCAAAAAAGTTACGAGTAAAAACACGATCCAAAAACAGCGCAAGTGGCGCCCTCTGTAAGATACGTAGAAATTGACATTTTCAGCTTATCCTCCATCCCCGAAAACATAGCAGTGCCAAATTTCAGTATCCACTTTCCAATAATTGTAAACGTATCATGTCTCAATAAAACTTCGTGTAAGAACATTGCAAATGGCATTAGGTACCTTTAGAAAACTTGAGATTTTTCCAGGCAAAAATATTGTAAGTAGCGTTATACAATGTTTTAATTAACAGTCGAACTAATGGAAACCGTAAATAATTATTGTAACAGTACAGGGTTCAAAGGTATTTTGTACCCCCTCCTTAACTTTTTTATTTTTTGAATAAATGAAAAAAAAAATAAAAAATTCTTTAAATTATACATGACGTTCTACTTAGTGCGGCAAACTAAACTTGTGTTTTTTAATGGAACAGCCTGTATATTAAGCTCATCTTGAAGTGCTCAAAAAGAGCTTTTTAACAAAATAATACGTGAATGAAACAATGTAGCTTCTTCTTGTCTGTATTGCTGTGACACCCATCTCATAGAAATGAACCAAATTTTAATTCATTATTATTTATTATTGTAAGGCAGGTAATTTGCTTACTAAATCAACAGTTTGTTGTATATAAAATTTGAAATATTTTAAGATGATTTCTTCTATATAATGTTATACCGGCAAAAGTTACTAAGTAGATTTCAAAAATAGAATATATACAGGATGTTCTATTTAAAAAAGTAGTTACATCTATTTTATTTCAAAAAAACTTCTTTTTTACTTGTTTGAAATGTAACAAATTAAAATAAAATCAAATTTCCCTGATGTTGTTGATTTGAGAATTATTTTATTCTATTTTCCCGACAAAAGTTGACCAACATTTTTTTATTTTTCCCACTGGTTTAAATTGTGATATGTTTAAGGCGGTCTAATCTTAGCGCCTTCGTTGCCAAAAATTATGAACAAAAATAAGGCAATATGACTACAGGATACAGGATTTCCAAAAAATGGATTGTAAATTGTTTTCTTTTCAAATATCAATTGTTCAGTATTGTGTAATTAAATAAGAAACTACAACGACCCTATGATGAAACCCAAGTTTGGGTACGTAGTTGGATAAACAATTCAATTCCATACAAAAACGACCTCTTAACATTATTTTTATAATTGATTTTGGGGATTGATTTCACTGCTTTTTACCACAATAATTAATCGAAAAGGAACAAAAATTTAAAAATCTGTTCCGCGGCAGGAAACTTATTTTTTGGAAATAGTACCTATCACTACAATATTTTATTCGGTAATTTGCCTGCAGTGATCAGTATTCTTGCTCATTTTAGATTAAATTATTGGGGTAAAAAAAAAGTGCGATCAATCAAAAAATAAAACAATGCCACATAATATGAAAACGTGTTAAGGTGCAATTTTTGAGTTGAATTGAATTATTCTCTATATTTATGTACTAGTTTTTTATTTAATTACACATTATTGAACCCTTATTATATAGATAACTCTGCCATTGGTTGCTTGAGTAATAGGAGAATAATTTAATATAAGGGGATATCGGCTACTATACAGGGTGTTCCTAAATATGATGTACATACGGAAGGGGGTAATTCTTTGGCCCATTTTAAGAAAAAAACTTCATATGAACGTATGTCGTAAACGTCCTAACTTTTGAGATAGAGGGCGTTAAAGTTCATTTTTTAAATTG
The DNA here is from genome assembly GCA_963920635.1 of Pseudeuparius sepicola. Classification (NCBI taxonomy): domain Eukaryota; kingdom Metazoa; phylum Arthropoda; class Insecta; order Coleoptera; family Anthribidae; genus Pseudeuparius; species Pseudeuparius sepicola. The sequence continues at coordinate 132,772,720 of OY987298.1, read as the reverse complement.
AAATTTGGCTACATCTCCCGAAATAATCAAGCTGCTGAACTGAAATTTGGCACTGCTATGTTTTCGGGGATGGAAAATAAGCTGAAAATGTCAATTTCAGCGTATCTCACAGACGGCGCCACTTGCGCTGTTTTTTGATCACGCTTTTACGCGTAACTTTTTTGAGGTTCTCTTTTTGGTCCTGCAGGTCCATCAATTTAGTGCACCTTTTCATTCTGCAAGAAAAAGGTACTCTTGTTTCATAACGATTAAATCAACCGTTTGCTTTGAAATTGCCAAAACGTTCTCCAAAACACCTGTTGATTCCAATATTCGAAACATAAAATTTTCACCTACTGCTTTCAAGTGTTACAGATCAACTGTACATTCAAAATTATGAAAAAAAATGCCAAATGGGCATTGGTCAAAACACCATTGGTTTTCTTGAAATAGAGTGTCCAAATAATAAATAAACGTTTTTATAATTTTAACTCACGATAGGTATCTCCTTTATAGGAAGTCCCAAAGTTCCATATATAAGTAGTTTGTATGAGAAACTGGCATTGTTTTTCGAAGTTCCATTAGTTCGGTATAATAATTACATTTGAATCCCTAACAAAGCAATTTGCTCTCGGGAGCGGAATTGGAACTGTCATAAATGATCCTCTCTAATATATCCATTTTATATACCGATAACAAAGCATCCACAAAACAATAATTATATTATTGGATTTGCGATTGAATTAAAATGCTTCCAAAAATCTTATAAAACAGTTTTAATATTGTTGAGAAAACAGTCTTTTTAAAGTGACACCGATCGAACGATCCCATTTTATCAAACTCTCTTTCATCGCATACCCCGGCGCATAATCCCCGGAGGCAGTACTCTCATTTATTTCAATTTACCCCCGTACTCCCAACCAGACGTTCAATTTTGCCGGTTCCGTCGACATCCAAATTCTCGCCGGCCGCACACCTCGGCTAATCTTGGGGGATGGACAGTTTCCCTGAGATGGGTGTGACAGGGGAAACAAGGCGGCACATTCTTCTGTATTATCCGAGACCCCGCGCGCGCGCCTCGCCCTGAAAACAACCCCCAGGTACGTGGTGACATTTTTAGAATACTTTCAGTATTGTCGAGAAAGTGACATCTATGGACCCGGTGACTGAACTGTTCTACTATTAGCCAAAACAATAACATTAGGCAACAGACAACATCAACATATTATCCCACAGAGAGCTAAATTACACTATGCACTAGACGGACAATGTGCAAAAAGGAGAAAATGCTAACTATAGGTAATAGTTACCTAGGTTCTTACGTTGCAAGTTGCTTTAGTGCAATTTTGGGCCAAGGAGCTTCTTGAAGGGCCGACGCAATGTGGACGTCAAGCCGAAAATAATAAAAACGTTTCAATATAGAAACTTTTCTCGAAAGTAATATCTTAAGGGCATCTAATTTTTCCGAAAAAAATCGAAAAATCACGTTGCTAAGTAATATTTTAACAAGAAGCATGAGTGCTGGTGGCAACAAAAATCCGAGTCGAAGACGAGAATTTTTGCACCTGCACGAATGCATTTTGTTAAAAAAATATTACTTAGCATTGTGTTTTTTTCACAGGAAAAGTTAGGTGCCCGATTGGTGTTTGACAAGATTATTTCATGTGTAACAGATTATTCTGCATACACATAGCTTACAAAACATACTACAAACATATTATACAACAGCTGTCAAGTTTTGCCGCGGGTAAACTCGAAAAAACTACAGGTGCTGTCATAGAGTTTTTCCATCTAGAAACCATTTGTAATTCAAAATTGCGCTTAAAGTGCCTTGTTTGAATGTTAGGTATTAAAATGTCGAACCGTAATGGATGATTACAATGTCATAAAGTCATAAGAAAGAATTGCCTATCTATTTTATGTTTCTGAGATTTACTCCATGTTTGAAGTAGCCGTATAGTAGTAACCTTATACCCAATCGCTGATTATGCTGAAAATTTGATAATAGGCGGCACTAGGTATACAGGGTTTCCCAATGAAAACTTGACCCCCCCCCAGAAATTAGAAAACCGAAAAATATTTGAAAATTCGCCGAGACCCGTCGATTTTTGTTTTTTTTTTTGGGGGGGGGGGGAGCTTTTTTGACAGACAAGCCAACCCGATATGTTCATCCCCCTAATCCCTGGCAACTCCAACTTTAAAATTTAAAATGGAACTACCCCCTTGTGGCGCATCATTTTAAAGCCCTTTTTATTGATGCGAATATAGTATCGTTCTTAGAATTCTGTTGAGATTTGACAATTATTGGCTAAAAACGGAAAGTTGACAATCCACTGTACGCGTAGTAAGTTTTACACAAATGCCCGCCACTAATAAGTTCTTTATCTACTGTACACGACCAAATTACCTAGTTTCTATGGACGTGTCGATCAGTTTACAAAAAGTAACAAATGAAAAAGCTGAAGCAAAACAAAAAAGTTCATATACGAATTCAAACCTTATATATTTTAAAATATGTAACAAAAAGTCACTATCACGAAAAAATTTCCCGTTTTTTTGCTTGTAACCCGAAATTGTTAGTTTCAGCCTGCTATTGAAAGTGGAAACGTATTTTCGAAATGATTTATTCTATCAAAGGGTGGAAATTGTTGCAATTTGTTATCGAAATCATGATTGCGCTAGAGATACAGCACGAATTGCAACAATTTCTAACCTTTCCATGATAGAATAAAACATTTCAAAATTACGTTTACACAATAGCAGGCTGAAACTAACGATTTCGTGGTTACAAGCAAAAAAACGGGAATTTTTTTGTGACAGTGACTTTTTGTTACATATTTTAAAAAGATATAAGGTTTGAATTCGTATGAACTTTTTTGTCTTGCTTCAGCTTTTTCATTTTTGACTTTTTTTTTAAACTGACCGACACGTCAATAAAAACTAGGTAATTTGGTCGTGTGTAGTAGGTAAAAAACTTATTAGTGGCGGGCATTTGTGTAAAAATTACTAGGCGTATACAGTGGATTGTCAGCTTTCCGTTTTTAGCCAATAATTCTGTCAAATCTCAACAGAATTCTAAAAACGAAACATCACTGTATTCGCAATAAAAAGGGCTTTAAAATGATGCGCCACAAGGGGGTAGTTCCATTTGAAATTTTAAAGTTGGGATTGCTAGGGATTAGGGGGATGAACATATCGGGTTGGCTTGACTGTCAAAAAAGCTCCCCCAAAGAACAAAAATCGACGTGTCTCGGCGAATATTCAATTATTTTTCGGTTTTCTAATTTTTTTGGGGGGTCCAGTTTTCGTTGGGAAACCCTGTATAAAGAACTGTAGGTATAGGTAATTAATAACAGTGTTCATATCTCCCATATTTTCATATAGATTAATAGTTTACTTCAATATCAGAGACCAAGTTAATCATAGAGAGATTTCTTGGCAATTGTCTTCATCGATTTCCCATAATCTTATTCGGATTTACCCATATATTACCGTCGACGGTGCCAGGCGCGGCGATAAATGAACTTTTTCGCAGATGAAATCTCGAACGATATTCCCGTAAACGAGCATAATTTACATACATTTCTCAAACGGCGCACAGAAATGTTGGATATCTAAATGCGCCAATATTTTAAAATTCTTGATTCCATGAGAAATAAATCGCCTACAGCAAGATATATAGTTCAGATACATCGCTGTCGCTTTTTTGTTGCTTTTTTCAGCATCATCCCAGCAAAAGGACACTCTGTCTGAAAAAAAAAATACAAAAAGGAGTAAAATCTATAATAATATACCTGAAAACACCAAAATAACACGCAGAACGTAATTATTTCCGATTCAGTCATAAAAGAAAAATCCACTACGAGGAGAATGTTAATCCTATTGAGAGCACTTAAAATACCTACCTCGCGGAAATAAACTGGTTTAGATAGACCAAACCGAAAAAAAAAGCAAGCGCCGTTGCCATATTGTCACAAAAGTGACACAGAGAACCATCTATGTTCTAATAGTCATTCTAATTTTTTTTACACCTGGAGGCGGGTGACCCTAATTAACTAGGTAAATGTTTAGAAAACGTCCTCACCTATAAACATACAAGGGAGAGTCCATAAAGTAAATACAAGGAACAATTAATAAGTAATACCAATAACGAATCAAACTTCACAACCGATTCAGCAGAATCGACGGGTATAAATTCGGCGCCAGCCAAGAGCTGGGCATCGGCGGCATCGGCTTCTTAGTCACCACTAGATCCTCAACTGCTCCCCTGTGGAAACCAAGGCATCGGCTTGTTAGCCACCATGGTCGAAACGGGTGGAGTTCCCCCCAGTCAGCAGCAAGGGCATCGGCGTTTTCGCCACCCTCGGAGCGCTGGGTAGTTGGGGGTCGAAGGGTGTTCTGAGAAGTCCGGTACCCCGGATCCGCGGCCCGCTCGCCGTAGGTCAGAAAGGTCGCGTAAATCCTGCCTCCCTCGCTCGTCCGGGTCGCCGCCCTGATCGCCAGGATGCGTGTCCTAAAAACCATACTGTGAGTAGTCCGAATAAAACCAAGTTTTATAAATACCTCGTGTCGCGAGGCCAACGATAAAGACAGGCCACGGCGCCAACGCATAATCGCGTAGTCACGTGGTCAACTTAGTCCTATACAATGAAAGGCATTTTTGGAGATAAGTAGAAAAAACAAATTTCGTAACAATTTGGCAAGTTTTCTTTCATCTATTACATTATTGGTTTTGTGCATCCAAGCTTTCTCTAATTGTTTTTTTCAAAATTTTCAACCTGCCTCAGCTGTTTTGGGCTGAGAGTTAAACGGCACTGCACTTACAATATTTTGGCACATTCTCAAAAATTGTTGGGACATCACCTTCCTTTAGCTTAGGTGATATTTTCTATAGGTATTTTCCTCCCACAACACATTTGTCCACTTTAATTGTTTCACTTTCTTGAAAATGTGTTAGCCACACATACTTAAGGGTTTGTTAGAAATTAAATCTCAGTTGGGATTTGACGAATCCATTTTTGGCGGAAATTTTCATGCCGAGGCAAAACAAATGTTTGTTATGGCGACACTTTCTTCCTGGCTTTTATAATATGTATAAATATAATATAAACAGACCCAATATTTGGTATTTAGGTTATTTTTTAAGAAATAAAAATGAAAACTAACCTCAGTAGGTATACTGTAAAGATTGAAAAGGTCTCAGTTGATCGGCAGCGTGAAAGACCGAATAGAAACCGTATCAGGGCGTGGGTCGACAACGAAAATCCTCGAGTACGTTACAACACTGATTTATTTCGCACAAGGTGAATGGTGAATACAATAAATACACAAACCCGAACCTGGTCAACGGGAACGGCTTCCAGCCACCCGGACCGTCTGAACTCGCGGATCTCCCGTAAGCAATTCACCCCTGTGTCTCAGGCTCCACTGTCCAAAACGGTCCATGTCCATAATAGTCCATTCCGGAATTCCGGGCTCCCTATTCTGTGGTTCGGGGGAGAATTCCCCTTTACAGCGCTCACGCGTCGGTGCGAGCGGCACCAATACTCTTGGACGGCACGACTCCCACCCAGAGGCCATAATAACACCTGGGCGGTTCCCCTTCGCCAGGACACACGCGCACTAGACACAAACTTGTTTCTAAAATATAAACTAACACGTTTAAAAACAATTTAAACATTTAAAACTTCTCAAAACCCGAGCTGCCGCTTTCAGTTATGTGACAAATGACATGTAACGCCTGACTAAGATGGTCACGTGATTTTTGTGCGCCAGGGCCTGTCTTTATAGTAGGCCTTGCTCGTGTCGTTAGTGACGTGTGTTTTTCCCTGGGATTACCTACGTCCAGCCTCCGCTGCCAGTCGTCCCCCTCAAAGATCCCCCGGCAAGCCGCGAGGGACCACAGGGTTCTCTCGTGACACACACAGGGCATTCCCAGCCCGGTGTGACAATATTCACAACCCATGTAAATGCCGATTGCCAAGCAGCTCGGCCCGGCTGCGGCTGCTGCGGGTGCCAGATGATGCAACGGTCCGAGTCGGACTCGATGGAGCTGCGTTAGCTAGCGTGGGTGCCAGGGCTCGAGAAGGAGCTGAGGCCCCAGTCTACTGCCCTGAACCAATTTGTGGCATAAACTAAAGCCACTTGTTGACAGAGAGTAAAATATAGGAAAAGTAACAAAAATAAGTCTACTGGAGAAACACTCCGGGCCAAAGACAAGCCAAAAGATTTTATATCTATTCGCCAGAGTTCGCCAAAAAGCTTCTCGCTCTAGATAATAATGAATTGAGATTAATCACAGGTCTCCTTACTGTTGGACATGGTCCCTTAAGATATCATAAAAAATGGGCAAAGCAGATAATGGACTATGTAGATTCTGCAACGAACGGGATGAGACTAGTGAGCACATACTGTGCGAGTGTCCCCTCTTAAATCGAAGCAAAGGAAAATACTGAGCTTTGTTAAAGGCCCAGGTGATCTTGGTATTTATTACAGTAGTGTCATTCATTAGGTCGAAATAAAAACAGGCTGTGAGAGCCAAGCGAGAAAATCTATAATCCACAATCTGTCCTAGCGAGGCTTCTTTTCGGGTATGAGAAATTTAACACGTACCTAATTGGTTTTCTTGCCGTTAGCATAAGGCTCTTCTATGGTCGAATAATTGAGGTGACCGGAGTCTGTTTAGCTCTTCTTCGTCTTTGATTTTTAGATTGACATTTCGGTGTAACATTATTTGTGACGCTGGTTCTACACGTAAGGATTTCCCCCAATAAATCCGCCATTAAACTGTACAATTTATTGAAGTCTCAGTTGTCTTAGCACAATGGGCATGTTTCATACTTTTGTTTTATTTTTGATTATGAATCTTAATAGCAAATAAAACACGAAAATATTTGTTTCTGATTTTTTCGGCTGGGAAATGCCCTAAAAATGTTTTTGAAATTCAAATTTCTTATTATCGATATGTTTCTTGTATTTGAGATTTGTGAAGACTGAAGAAGAAGAAAATTTACCTAATTTATGATATTTTGTGGCAAAAAAAATATCAGGGGGTGGAGCGGCGGTGCACGAGTGGGTCTTTCGTGGTACCCCACGCCTTGGCACCGCACGTCGTGGGTTCGATTCCCACCGCGGAAGTGCCCTGGGTGTTTTGTGTTTGTCTTTAGGTTTAGAATTTAACCCCAAAAATTATAAGAAAGCGGCAAATGCCCCATGTGGCTAGATTGCTCGCAAAGGGCAGAAGCCATAATAGGAAATAAAAAATAACCTCAACATCAATTTAATTTATTAATATACCAATATCACAATGTTTATCCTTTTTTTTTAGTTAAAAGTTACTTTCAGAACGATCACTTGTAAGTAGTCCCAAACTAAATAAAACAACATTTTGCCAGTCAACTATGCATAATCTCGACAATCAAAATTTAATTTATTAACTCGAAATATTGTGACATCACAGTATTTTACTGTTGATCTCCTCCATATTGCAATTATTATTCTTAAAGCTAACTCTCGAATGTGTTTTCTATATATCATTCCCTAACATGGCTATCCAAAGGTTTTCCAGATGACCAAAATATTCCTTTCTTTCAATTACGGGATCTATCACTTTTTTCAGTTCTTCAGGGAGATAACAATATTTACTGATAATGCTAAATAAGAGCCTATCACCATCCTTATTATAAGATCAGCATACGGTAGACACTTTAACTTTTAACTGCAGGTTTTCAGAAAATGACAACCACAAAACAACCACCTGCGTCTGTACGGTCGAGTTCAGACCAACCGATTTAGACCGTCAGACGCATGGGCGTCCGCAGAATTTTTTTCAGGGGGGGCAATAAGAATTATTGACAAAATAAAGAAGACAATAAATATTTATTGTTATAAAAAATATAATAAACCATATGAAAACAAAATCACAGATCAATTGCGAAATCTTGCAAATAAAAATAAAACAATATTCTATATTCTAAATTAAATTTACATTAATTAGGTAGGTACCCTATTATCACTATTATCAGTCTCAGACTTCCGTTTTAAATAGTTTCTAATGTCCATTTTCAATCTAAATCATGAACCTACCTACAACAATAAGAAATAATGCAGGACGACAGCAAGAGTAGTAAGACAGACTAACACTTATTTTATTATTATATTACATACCCGGAAAGGATCTTCTTAGATCGTAATTATTCTATTATAAATCAGCACATACAAAAGCGTAGATATACAGTGTGTCCCCAGATATGGGGTACCGCACTCTTGTAAAGCTTCTTATATTTAATTTTTCGAGAAAAAGTCATTCTAGATAAAAAGTTTTGCTTGTTCTTAAAATAAGATTGGCATGGAAAAAGGTAACATTATTTATACTGGGTGACCAGAAAATTGGAAAAACGTTAATTAACGTACGAGTAAACTGCCTCTATTTGTAGAGATACTGAAAAAAGTTATTAAGAAATTTTTTTTTGCGTGTTAAGTTACTTATTTGTAGAAAATTTCAAAGCGTAAGGCCTACTTGGATTTTTTTATTTTTTCTTGTTTTTCTTTGATTAAATGGTTTTCTGCAAATAGTATGACTGTATTACTGTATTAACAAAAGTTACCCAGAATGGAAAACTGCGCATGATGACAAAATTTAACAATTCTAGCTCCATTCTAGGCCTACTTGGTAGTTTGGAAAATATTGGAAGAAACTCAAAGTAGGTCAGGATTGTCAAAATTTTTTCATAGTACATAGTTTGCTACTCTGAGTAACTTTTGCTAATACAGTTTTGTCATACTATTTACAGAAAAACATTTTATCGAAGAAAAAAAAAAGAAAAAATCAAAAAATCAAAGTAGGTCTTACACTTTGAAATTTTCTACACCTAAGTAACACGCTGAACAAATTTTTTTTTATAACTTTTTCAGTATCTCTACAAATAGAGGCAGTTTACTCTTATGTTAATTAACGTTTTTTCAATTTTCTGGTTACCCAGTATAAATAATGTAAACTTTTTCCATGCCAATCTTATTTTAAGAACAAGCAAAATTTTTTATCAAGGATGACCTTTTGATGAATGATGAATTTTTGGGGCTTTGATTATACTAGTAGCAACGTCGCAAACGCAATTTCATTGCACCAAATTAAGGCGCGCAGTTTATATAATTAATTAATAACAAAATTAGGTATTGTTGAGAAAGCCGAGAGGGATTTTATTAAAGAGTTCTGTGATTAATTCCATTCTATTAGTAAGAAATATCGAAATTCGATTGAGTGAACAAGGCTCTTTCGATTTATTGTAAATATATATTTTATATAAACTAGGTATATCTTGATATGATTTCGTAAATTTTTTTAATAAGTATAATAATATATATATATTTATTTTTCTATAACTTGCCAAAGAGAGGGGGGAGTAAAATGTTATGTGGATCATGTAAACTTTTTGCATTAACAATAATAATAATAATAATAATAATAATTCTCACCCTCACAATACTCCAAACTAGGAGTACCCCACATGCTTGTGCGGGGGAGGGGGGCAATTACTATTATTTTTGTCTTCGTTGCCATTTGCGGCTAGGGCCGACTTTTTTCCCGATAGAACTAGGATAGCATTCGCTCAAGTACCTCGGAAAACCCTAGAAAACAGTAGTAATCCCAGTGAGTGTAGGACAATTACTAAATCACACGGATAAAGCTATTTAGGAGCAATACCGTAAACCCACATTTGTCCAGCGCTCTTGGCCATAGCGGTGTTTTTCTTTAAAGACATATGCATGCGCCTGCCTCGAACCAAGGTTAAGTAGATATACATTAAAAATACCGCGAAATTTTTATCCAATGAGACTATCTCTTGTTGCCGGGATTTCTCTATATCTGCATACATATCAATATTGGAGATGCGCTGGTATATTTCCTTTTAGGCGGGAAATTCAAAATACAACCCAATAATTCTGGCGGTCGTTAAAATCAAGTCGATATTTTATCAATACAGCTTGTAGAAACACGGCAACACTACAATGTTTCAGCCAATCACAGCTCTGGGGCCGTGACGGCCCGGCCCTAGCGGGAATTTGAAAATATTCCGGACGAAAAAAAAATTAAAAAAGCGAAAGGAAACTATTATCCTAATACCTAGGTACATATTTTCATCAGGAAAGTCTCCCTGCGTTACATAATATGGTGCGAAAATGGCTCGCAATCCGTTGACCCGACGTGGCTGCGACAGCAGAGAAAAAAACCAGGCGCGGTTTTGATAAATAATATCCGTATATTGGCATGGCCGCTGACACGGTCATTATTCTCCGGCGCGTTTTTCCAACAGAAAGTGCGCCCATTTTCGTCCCAATATATCAGCGCGAACCGTGAATAACGGCCGTCTGTCTTTCTACTCGGGCCACCCATAAAAATATTTTGAATTAAAATTATGTGCGGGCACAACGGAAAAAGTAAACAGCAAACAAATCCTGGGGGCGGGCAAACACGGGTGAAGCCGGAGGGAGAGGCACGGCTGCCGCGAATACGTTTAAATAATAATAAATGGCTCAGCGTACCCGACAACAATGGCGCAGCACTCACTTGAAATATACACGTTTCAGAATGTAGGACAATAATTGTTACAGTTTTAACTTGCTCGGTCAACTCGAAATTAACAGTGACTCAATGGAAAGTAAACAATATGTGTGCCAATATTGAACCCAGAGTTGAACGTATAACGTATTATACTACTTAATGCTTACTTTGGCATTCAACTTCCCTCGAAAATCAAGCACAACACATCTTAGCTACCTTTTGTCTATCTCTTATGGAAATAAGGAGAGAATCCCCAAAAACTATCCAATTTGGGACACCCGGTATAAGGTATTATACCCATACCGACTAAATTCTTATAATTTTCTTTAAATTCGCTTCCAGTGGAATTATTTCCTGAAAATATACTGTTTAATTTTAGAACACCTTGCATACACCGCATATGATAGTAGCTACAACTAATCTAATAGTAATATACTGTTTCTATCTGCAGGATATTGATAATTGAGTAGCAGTGGAACCAGTAATATTGCAACTTCTCTAACAATATTCCAGCAAGAGATCCGTTTCTATACTTTTATCTCATATACGTGTGATGGGTCCAGTTTTCTATGCATGTGCCTGGCTGGCATTCGTTTTTCGTTTTGTTCTCCTCTTTCTGCAAAGCCAGCAGAAATGAAGCCTCTTTTCTCGGTAAAACATTGCTTATTATATCAGCTTCCCAACGTCAGGTCTGATGTCAGCTTGATCAAAAATTTACTGCCGTCATAGTAGAGCGATATTATAGGTAGATACTGACAAAATTAAAAGAGTCTTTCAGGTCCGGATTTTAAGGTAGTTATAGAAAGTACAGCGTACTGCCGGGCGGACGAAAACGAAAATTTTAGGATTTTTTGTTCTTCTGGCAGGACTGAAAGTACTATCAAAAAATTCGCTAAAATTTAGGTTTTAGCGCATCTTTTGATCATAACTGTACCTCAAAGCACTGAGAAGTTATGATCTGTCGAATATGGAGTATTTTAGTCACAACCATTTTACTAGCGGGGTAGCATGTGTGTGTGCTGCTTGTTTTGGCTACTGATCAGCAGCGTTCCGCGAGGTGTTCGGAATAATTTAAGGAATGCCAAATCCAATAATTGCTCCCTGGGATATTGACAAAAAGGTGGAAAAAGTTTCAATTGGTGTCCTACGAGTGAAATATACTGAATCGGGTAAGCTATTGATTTTAATGAATATTTGGTTAGAATTGTATGAATTCTCAGAACAGTACTAGATATATTGTATTTTATTTATAGGCATAGGCGTCGTTTTGAGGGGGCAAGGTGGGACATGTGTCTCCCTCCCTGTAAGTTGATACAAATACATTTTGCCTACTAAACTCTTCTCCTCAGTTCCCTCGTCTATAAAGCTGAGCCGCAATAAGGTGATACTTGGCAGGAATGCGAAGAATGAAGATGAAGTTCCCCTTCCTATCTGAAAGTCTATTGGATATTAACGAACTCCTATATTTGCTGCGTTGCCGGATAAGGGGTTTATTTTATAGCGGATATCTCCAGCGCTCTTACTCATAAAAATATTTGGTCACTGGCGTTGCAATCTGAGTGCGTGGCAACGCTGCATGCCCAGGATCCGCCCCGATGTCTGCCATCGTATGCTAGCCACATGTGCTCTCCTTGTTTATGAGATTCGAATTCCTCCCACAGCCCCCCTTTCCTCCTCAGACCGAAAGTACTTTTAAATGCGTCCCCGCTATATCCTATATTCTATTCGGCTTCGTTTTTTAATAAAATGTATATTTTGAAATGGCTGTGTTCTTGTCCTCCCCCCCTGAAAAACAGTGTAACGACGCCCATTTTTATATGTTATTGGACGAAACTAGTCTTGTTTTATGCATGTATATTACAAGACTTTATTTTTTACAAGCTTTTATTTAACTTGCAATGTAAGTTCAGGTCAAATCTTGCAAGCTGAATTAGAACCACTTTCAATACTTTCAAAATGGCCGTCGCCACAAGATGGCGGATGATGTATTTTTTGTCAACCCCCTTAATATGGGTATCAAAAAATAAAAGGACTTGAAGAATAGAAAACGATAGAGTTAGTGATATCACACTAAATTCAAAATGGCCGCCGCTCTAAGATGGATGTAAACCTCCTTAATATGGGTATCAAATGAAAGGGCTTGAAGAGTAGAAAACGATAAAGTTAGTGACATCACACTAAATTCAATATGGCCGCCCCTCTAAGATGGCGGATAATGTATTTTTTTGTCAACCCCCTTAATATGGATATCAATAGAAAGGGCTTGAAGAGTAGAAAACGATAGCGTTAGTGACATCACACTAAATCTCATTAAATGAAATGGCTTGAATTGAAGAGTAGAACCATTGATTAAGGATACGAATTCCTTATTCAATGGTAGAACTAAAAAGTTGAAAATAAAATTAATAGTACCAAAATATTTTTAAAAACAAGCTTTTATTTAAATGCTCTGAAAAGAAGAAAATAAACTTTATAATAAATCAAACCAAGGCAAACCCATAATTTTGTTACATTATACAACTGTATATGATATAAAAGCTTGTCGCGAGATTCTCGTGTGTGAATTTCTTTTATAGAAAAATACATTTTCTATAGTCCACCTTACCAGTAAAAAATTTCTAATGTTGCCAAACTTCCAAATATAATTCTCTTTAGGAAATATAATAAACCAAAGCCATTACGCTAGTGCACCAGAATTGTACAGGTTTTTTGCGATCCGGCAGCGCCTAGCAAGTCCAGTAAAGATTCATCCTGCAATCAGTATCCCAAGCTGAATATTTCTTAGAGCGACTGGCGGTCGTAAATATCACGTACACTAGTCTTCGCCTCATAGCCGTGCGCGAAGGGAGACAATTTGAGTTTTGCGGTGTTAGTAGTGGTTGTATAATGACTAGTGTCCGCGGAAGGACCATACATAGCCAAGCCTGGGAAATCGCAAACGTAATAAGGGTTTGCGATCAGGAGGCAACTAATAACGCTTTCAAATTACTTATTTTATCAGACTCCTCAACTGACTACCAAAATTTTCACCGCCGTTATTACCGACGCCTGTGGCGGCAGCAATTTTACGGCCTATTCCCGCGTTTTTTATTTTACTTCCCCTCTGCGCCTCTATAGCGTTCTCTCCTTTATGTTTTACTATACTTAAAATTACTTTCAAGATATATATATATATATATATATATATATATACATATATATATATATATATATATATATATATATATATATATATATATATATATATATATATATATATATATATATATATATATAATAAGGATGTAAGATTAGCGAGTGTAAATGTAACAATTACAATGATGATTGCCAAATAGCATGAAACACGTGTATATATATATATATGTGTATATATGTGTATATATATATATATATATATATATATATATATATATATATATATATATATATATATATATATTCTCGCGACAAGCTTTTATATCATATAAAGTTGTATAATGTGACAAAATTATGGGTTTGCCTTGGTTTGATTTATTATAAAGTTTATTTCCTTCTTTTCAGAGCATTTAAATAAAAGCTTGTGTTCAAAAATATTTTTTACTAGGTATTAATTTTTATGTTATTCTAATCCCTTTTTCTAGTGGGAAACTACTTTCTTAATAGTTTATTTTACGTTACTCCTGTTTTTTTATTCTATGAAAAGTTTTACTTTTATTGCTCGCCATTGGATTCCCTAGGCAATAAAATATTATTTGCAGCAAATTGCCGAATTTAAATTTATTATTTCCAGTTCATTTGTATTTTCGCCCGCTTCAGTCGCAGAGACAATTTATTCTAAAAATAAACAAAAAATGTCAACGAGCCATATTAATATCTAAAACAAAACAAACAAATTTTTCGGAACTTATTTGCGAAATTGCTGGATGCGAGAATTTGAAATGCAAAACAGCACTTTTAATGGTCGGACACAATAGGACCTGTATTATATATCGTTGAAAGGGCCAAAATAAATACCCGGTTATTTTTCAATCGCTCAATAGTGCGGGAAGCGAATTGGATACAAATGCGGCAATTGAACAGTGCATTAGCATGAAAAATATATTTTGTCACGGTATTTCAGGTACGTAGTGCACACGCTCAATTTCCATTCCAATATGTGTTTAAAAATTAGTATGTGGTTCAACAATTTATTTTTATAACATATGTTTATATTTCCCCGCCTCTCGATTCGTTTTCATGTAACTTACAGAACACACGAAGTATACCTCCTAAACATCAGGATGTACTTTCTAGAATGTGGGTCATTTTCTTGGTTTGTGCGCGTAAATGTCATAGAAAGACAACACCACTGTTTACGTTTGTTACATAAATAACTTAGGCATTCGTACCCATTCACTGTAATGAAAATGATAGTCGTTACACTAATATCCAGCAGGGAGTGACTTCTCCAATATTATAATTCAGGAGTAGGTATATTTAATTTTTGCATCAAATTTTTATTAACTTTAATAAGTCTCATAACCATAATAACTCATAACGGAATTCATGAATTCCATCTCAGGCTATATTAACTCCTTGTTCACTGGCTCATGCAGGTTAATACCTGTGTACCTAGAGAAAACAGAATTTATTATTTGACCAACGTGCAAATTTAGTGTGAAGTTGCTGCCGAGTTGGATCATTTTCATTATTCCAATATTAGAATATTTTCTTTATACACTTTTAACATAATATCTCATTTTAACAGCCACCTATATAGAAAGAGTATTAAGAAAACGAGCGTTCATTTTAATTCAACCTCAAGTCTTTGATAGGTTTTATATTATTTGCAATCCAGCTATTTGACAATTGTAAAAAAATTCAAAATTCAGGTGGGTATTAGTTATTTACTTAGATGAGGGAAGATAGGGGATACGTAAATCCGGCTTTAGACGGCTATCAAACGTGTGACACAAAATCGATCCGGTGACATTTTTGGTCCCAGACATTTGAGGTGAAATCTTCATTTGGATTTTCGTGATTTTTTCTGTTAAAAGCCATCCGACGACTTCCGTTTTCTGGTAGTAATATGGTGCACTGCCGCGCGTATATGGCTGCAAAAGCTACTATGGGCGAAAGGAGCCTTCCATAGGTAAAAATATTCTATATTGGCTTCTTGTATGATTAAGTATGATTAAGGTCATAGTTCAAGAAACTTTTTTTCGTAATTTGCATTAGGTCTGTTGAACTTCTCATTCAAGATTTTGGTCCAATTTGGTATCACAACAGTTCCTGGCTTGACGTGTCCCCTCTCTTCCCTTGTCTAAGGTTATTTACATTGCAAGTGCACTTTTTTGGTCGAGGAGGTTGTTTAAGGACTGAGGCAACGCGGGCGTTACCTCCGAGGCACCGCTCGTCCTTATTAGGGCCACCTTAGCGTTAAGTGTCGCTTAAACTGCACCAGTTATTCTTATTTAGGTGATTTAAGCTTTCCAGTCCTATCTTCAAAAACCGTTTAACTTATATTATTTGTCATTTCCATTATATTTGGATAGAGACATGCGGTTTGTTTGTGTTGTCAATGATGATACTTCATCAGTACAGGCGTATCTACCTCAATCACGGCACTGACGTTAATTATTTGTCCGTGCTATTTCCAATAATTCTTGTTGCAATTGGATGCAGGCGCCACAGAGCGCTGCTGACCGCCATGTAGGTAATCTTAATCGTTGGTGACGTATAAATGTCAAAGCGGGATTTCAAGCTTAATTTAAGCTGCCGCTCAGCGGTGCTATGAGAGGGCCATAGGGCAAACAGTTTCAATTCGGGATTGCAATCCCGCACCTGATGCGACTTGTACCACATGCGCAACACAACGATCAAAGCGGGAGCCATGCCCCATTTTTCGAGAAGTTGGAATATCTATATTCTGAGTTTTGGTTTTTTATACTTATAAAAACAAAAGGATTAAAACTTTATAAACAAAATTCATCATTTTGCGACAATATAAAATTTTGTACCTATTTGGCCATCTCATCATGTCGGGTGAGATTATTAGGGGACAAATGCCATTTTCGGTAAATCAATTCCTCGTAGAGCAAAACCTCTGCCTTTCCAGCACATTCTTCTTTTCCACTTTATAACCAAATGTAAAATCAGATCCCATCCGAGTTTATATAGGGTGAGTTTTTTTTCTATGCCCACTATGGGGATCTCGGAAACTAGCAGAGCTAGAGCAAAGGTTAAATGGGGAAAGAATTGCAGTTTTGAATGCTCAATCTAATGCCTCTTCTGGATTTTTAAAAAAGTTCATGGCTTACTAGATATTTTGAAAAGAGTGATTTTTTGCCATTTCATCAGATCTTTGTAGCTTCGTTATTTCCGATTATACAGAAAAACTGTAGAGACAAAAATTGTAGATAATTTTGGGCTTAATAAGATAATCTTATCCATTTTTTATGTTGTTTGTGATTTTTGAGATATGACATAAACTCGTGTTTTTTTAAATGTAAATTATAGTTGACTGTGGCCTTATAAAATCGGCCATTTCCTGAGCTTCCCAAAGATATAATTCTCGGCATAGTTATTATAACAAATAAAAGAGCTATATGGCTAATTTTCTGATTTTTTTAAATTTTCACATATAGTCCGCCATGGAATATTTTCATAATTACGTTCTATTTTATAATTAAACATACTTCAAACTTTCTAATATTTTGTTTTTAGCTGGTAACAAAATGTAACAAAATAAAACAAAAATTAAAAAAATCAAATTCAAATTATTATTATTTTAAAAGGTCACCTTTTAAAATAAAAAAGGTGTTCAAACAATCCACCATTATTATTTATGCAAATATTGCATCTTTTGAAAACTGAATTTGTCGATTTTCTTAGAGAGCGCCTATCAATACTGGCAATTATTGCTTCTAAAACAGCTGCTCTTAATTCAACAATTGTCGCATACTTTATTTTGTACTGTTCCCCACAAAAATAAATCCAAAACAGACAAATCGGGGGATCGGGGCTGCCAGGAAATAGGTCTATTTCTCCCTATCCAACTATTTGGATAGAGCTGATCTTGGTAATTTCTTATGGGCAAATAAGTATGTGGTGGACCTCGGTCATGATAATTTTTGGTTTATTTTGTTACATTTTGTCACCAGCTAAAATTAAAATATTTGATAGTTTGAAGTATGTCTTATTATACAATAGAATGTAATTATGAAAATATTCCATGGCCGACTGTGAAAATTTAAAAAAAATCAGAAAATTAGCCATAGCTTTTTTATTTTTTACAATAACTATGCAGAGTATTATATCTTTGGAAAGCTGAAAAATTGGCCGATTTTACAAGACCACAGCCAACTATGATTTACATTAAAAAAAAAAACACAAGCTTATGTCATATCTTAAAAATCACAAACAACATAAAAAATTGGATGAGATTATCTTATTAGGCCAAAAATTATCTACAATTTTTGTCTCCACAGTTTTCCTGTATAATCAGAAATAACGGAGCTACAGATATCTGATTAAATAGCAAAAAATCAGTCTTTTCAAAATATCTAGCGAGCCATGGACTTTTTTAAAAATCTAAAAGGGCATTAGATTGAGCATTCAAAACTGCAATTCTTTCCCCATTTAACCTTTGTTCTAGCTCTGCTAGTTTTCGAGATCCCCATAGTGGGCATCGAAAAAAACTCACCCTGTATATTGACCTGTTATTCTATAGTCTCTTTCTTGTTGTTCCAGATGGAACCACAAATGGACGAGAAGCGGCATTAATGCCCAATTCACCAACCCAAACAGAATCCATAGCCTACTGTGAGTCCTTGAGTCTTTATTGCGGCATTTTTACTAACGAGGAGGTAAGATCGGGTGTATTCGTACATCCTCGGGTAATCTCGGTTATTTTGGTCGCTGTCTTGCAAGATTTTATTATATGGGCGATTAACATGGGGTTGCTGTGCTCGTACCCCTATACAGTTTGTTCAGCGAATGTTCGGCCCTACGTCACAACTCCCGTCCTTTGTCTTACTCATCACTATACGACGGATATCGGTCGTATATTCACGAGCCAGACAAGGACGGGAGTTGTGACGTAGGGCCGAACATTCGCTGAACAAACTGTAGCTTATCTACTGTCGTCTTCGATGAAGTCCCGACCATGTCTCGATTGGGCCTACGATAGTCTGACAGCTGCAGTAGTGGCGTATGATGGTAGTAGCTCAGGATTTCAGAGTTTTGCCAAGTTGAGCTTCCCCTGTACCCACCGGTGGTCTGCAGGTCAACAGATTGCAATATGACGGGTAGGTCACTCGGTGTTCAATTATTCCAGATACAGTCGAGCGTAAAAAATAATTCAGGTGAATTAGATAGTGCTAACACTCTCCAAACAGTGTATCTACGACTGTTTGTTACAAAAAAAAATGAGGGGAAATTATCAATGTCTTAATATTTTATGTTATGAAAATATGTTTTAAAAATAACAATAACAGAACATTCCCAAGTTTCAAATATCAGAAAATGACTTAAATTTACAAAAATACAAGTTAAAAATATACAGAGAGACAGCTGTAAGAGAAAAGCAGCTCCTCTAAAAATGACTATATTAACTAATGCTAAAAATATATAATAACGATCGAAGATATTACGACAATCATAAACAAAGAAATGAGAGTCTCCGTCAGGTGTGATAATATATGTGTGCCTTAAATCATGTGGTTCACTTGCCAAGATGCATCGTTAGACATGTTCCTTTGCAGTGTTTCACTTTTCCGAAAATTCAATGTACCAAAAGACCGGTGATTCACACGAATCACAAAAAAGTCACTATTATTGGTGAAACCGAAATAAGATACACAACAAAAAATGCACACAAGATTACCAAAATATATTAGGTATCAAGCCGTAGATAGAGGTAGATAAAAATCTGAAGAAAAAACGGCGTCTGACACTACCTTACACCTGTCGGAACTTGAAACGACTGCTTAAGAAGACCAAATGGAACAGGTCTTTACAGTAGTGGATAGTGATATCTGATATCTATAAACTTTGTTCCTTAAAACACCCAAGTTAAGTCCGTGATCTTAAGACGCCAGAACTCAAGGAACTTTGAACTGATCGAATGCACAAAGGAATAGCACTGGGTCAAAAACAAACAAACCCGTCGAGGGTACATCAAACAGATTCCTTGAACTCAATCACTGACTTCATTACATACATGACTAAACCAACCAATACTATACTATATCTAGAGTGAAACCGGTGTCGAACAGTACATACGTACTGATCAGAGATGGCGATCGCAGGTAGTTGATAGCAACAAAATTGCGAGTGTTTTGAAATTTCGCATTTTATCGAATATAAAGCATTCGTAGGATGATACTAATTAATTCAAACGTGGTAACGGAGTTGTAACACAAAAATTCCGTTACAAGTTTAACATCTCAAATCGATATACTGAATCCAATTATTATTGGTATGAGACAATACATCCACTCTCATCTAGTGATGTACAAGTACAAGAGCGTGAGATAATATTGATGAAATGTCGACAGATATAGGAGAGTATCGAATACAATTTTCAAAAGTAAGTATAGATACTGCTCAATCTGTTACCTGCTTTATCTGTTATACTCTTTAATAAACATAACGAACCAGAAATGTTCTTATTGGCCTTGAGGTCTTTCGTCTTTGAATCTCTTTTGTTCGAGTAGTCAAACAAAATTTCCAGATTGCAAATCTTTAATAAACTTTTCATATTTTTGTTTTCCCGCAAAACTACCAAACCAAAAATAAAACATTTTACAGACGGATGCACGGGAAATTCCCACTGCACTAATGAGACTAATCGTTTGTTGTAAAGATTTTATATAAAATCTGATAAGCCGATTTGAAGATTTCAAGTCTTTAATTAAATTCAACCCAGAAAAGCCGTTTGGGGGACCAGTGCTCTCAAATGATATAATCGGATTGGCCATCGTATACTACTAATAAGATGATAAAATTTCACGTCCCCAATAGATTTTTACAGAAAGAAAGTTAGCGGCTTTATGGGACTATAAATTTTGGCAACTGGTAATATCATACCAACATCCAGGTTCTAATGGATGTGCCGGTGTTTTCATATTTGAATCGTTCGAGAAGGTAGACTACGACAGCTGTTTCCCCTTATTAGGTTCATCAAGGCAGCCATAACCTTCCCGAACGACTCAAACCGAAACGGTAGCACTTATAATAGTGTAACTTGCACTTGGAGGTGAGAAACCAACCAGTGGCGCCATCTAGTATCAAGCTGATAGTACCAGAGCCGAAATTTCACAAAACATAGTAAACACCAACAAGAAAAAGTTAGGTTGGTGTTGAATCCAGAAAACTACAAAATAATGTGAAGAAGAAGCGACACAGGAAACAGGCTCATTGGCCATTCACCACTGTACCTTCCAAATTTGTGGAACCTTGATGAACCTAATAAGGGGAAACAGCTGTCGTAGTCTACCTTCTCGAACGATTCAAATATGAAAACACCGGCACATCCATTAGAACTTGGATGTTGGTATGATATTACCAGTTGCCAAAATTTATAGTCCCATAAAGCCGCTAACTTTCTTTCTGTAAAAAAACCATTGGGGGCGTGAAATTTTATCATCTTTTTAATATTTCTACGGCTATAAGATGCAAGTTTCAAAAGGATAGGGCTCCCGGTCAGATCCTTGTTGATTTCCACAAATTTGGAAGATACAGTGGTGAATGGCCAATGAGCCTGTTTCCTGTGTCGCTTCTTCTTCACATTATTTCGTAGTTTTCTGGATTCAACACCAACCTAACTTTTTCTTGTCGGTGTTTACTATGTTTTGTGAAATTTCGGCTCTGGTACTATCAGCTTGATACTAGATGGCGCCACTGGTTGGTTTCTCACCTCCAAGTGCAAGTTACACTGTTATAAGTGCTACCGTTTCGGTTTGAGTCGTTCGAGAAGGTTATGGCTGCCTTGATGAACCTAATAAGGGGAAACAGCTGTCGTAGTCTACCTTCTCAAACGATTCAAATATGAAAACACCGGCACATCCATTAGAACCTGGATGTTGGTATGATATTACCAGTTGCCAAAATTTATAGTCCCATAAAGCCGCTAACTTTCTTTCTGTATACTACTAATCTTCTTTTAAATACTGCATGTGAACAAATATCATCCTATAATATATGTTATGAGCTCTGTATATCAAATTTTCGAAATACTTCAATGTTTTTTTTTCTTAGCTACGCCCAGTTACAACAGAATCTCAATTAAGCCCCATCCGGGAAAAATCTCAACAATTCGGCTCCCGCACATGACCACTAATTACTTCGAGATTCTCTCTCGTCTGTTCGATTTAAGGGTCTCCGAGAAGCCCGTAACATTTTTGTTGTTCAGTAGACCAAACGTGTTCAGCAATTCGATATAAACAGGAAATTAGAGGGCAGATGATGTGATATTAATGAGGTCTATTTCTGAAATCCCTCAGATATGTATTGGCGGAGTACTTTCCGAAACAGTGCATGTATATTTATTATACTTATCTATAACGAATTATTTTATAACAATGTGTAGAGATTATTAATATCATTGAGAAATAACTCATTGTACTCGTACACATTGTGTCATTTTACAAAAATCCCAATTCTTAAATTTAATTACAAAGTAAATGAGATAATCTTAGTAGGTAGATACTTACGCACCGAACACAACATAAACGAATAATGTTCCTAATACCAGTGACTATAGAAAGGATCTAACACCCTTCACTAAGCGTCTTGACCAAATAACAAGAGGAACGAAAAGCAAAACAGTACCACGCTCTGCTACTGGTAAAACTACCAGACTTATCAGCAGAAATCACCCGTATAAAATTCAAAGGTTTTTTATGCGGTCAACGTCGACCTAATTAAGGAGGCAGCCAGTAAGGAAGCGGGCGTAGAGATTTGATTGGTCGACGCTTCGGAGATTCATCGAGCAGGTGCCGACGTGGGCCAGTTAAGGATTTTGCTTTTGTGTATAGATTTTTGTGTGGTGTTGTTTTGTGTGAAACAAAATTATTGGTTTGCTTTGGTTTGAATTATTTCAAAGTTTATTTTATTATTTTTTAGAGCATTTAAATAAATTTTTTATAATATTATTAAGTGCCGCGCCCCGCCTATGCCTCGGTTTTGTTTTACAAAGCAAAAGCCGCCCAAGCGTTTTTATGCTGTTCCAAGTGACTTTAGAAATGAGCTTTGTTCACTCAATCGAATTTCGATATTGCTTACTACTAGAATAGTATACTTTAATAAAATCCCCCTCAGCACCTTTCTCGTCAATACCTAATTTTGTTATTAACTAAAAAAGTTTATAAAAATTTTAAACTGCGCGCCTTAATTTGGAGCAATGAAATTGCGTTTGTGACATTGCCGGTTATACTAGTAATCGAAGCCCCAAAAATTCGATTTCAGTTCTAATCTCAGACGTGCACATTGAATCGAAATCGATTCTCTAGAGAAAGATAGTTGTATAAACGGTTGTCCGAACTCGACCGTACAGACACAGATAGTTGTTTTGTGGGTCGTGTGTCGTGTCTATAACAATCTGTCATGTCATTCTGTCATTCTTTAATGCAAAACGAGCTAATAAAACTAAATGATTCTCTGAAAACCTGCAAAAGTTAAAAGTTAAAGTGTATACCGTATGCCGATTTGAAATCAAATTTAATTGGTTGTAATAAGGATGGTGCTAGGCACTTATATTTAGCACTATCAGTATTGTTACCTCCCTGAAGAATTGAAAAAAGTGATAGATCCCGTAATTGAGAGAAAGGAGAAAGGAATTTTGGTCATCCGGAAAAACTTTTGATAGCCATTTTAGGGGATGATATAGAAAACACATTCAAGAGTTAGCTTTAGGAATAATTGCAAAATGAAGAAGATCAACGCAAAAACCAAGGATGTCAGAATATTTCGAGTTAATAAATTAAATTTTGATTATGTCTAGTTGTTGTTATAAACCAGATTTATTTAGGTTTGGACAACTTACAAGTTGGTGATCATTCTGCAAGTAACTTTTAACTCAAACAAGGGAATGCATTGTGATTGTGGTATAATTATTAAATTTTTTGATATTGAGGTTATTTTTTTTTTTTTTTATGGCCTCTGCTCTTTTCGAGCAATCTAGCTACTATGGGGCGACGTACGGTGCCAAAGCGTGGGGTACACGAAAGACCCACCCACTCGTGCACCGCCGCGCCGTCCCCTGATATTGAATTGAGGTCATGTGTCATGTCTTTTGCCACAAAATATAAGTTTGGTAAATTTTCTCCTTCTTCAGTCTTCACAAATCTCAAATAGAAACATATCGATATTGCCGTAAATCGTGCCAACGTCGCAAAACAGCAGCCAATCAGCTTTTTGGGCCCGTGACGTCACGGTCTCAAGGAATTTCAATTTCAAAAACGTTTTTAGGGCATTTCCCGGCCGAAAAAAATCGGAAAAAAATATGTTCGTGTTTTATTTACTATTAAGATTCACAATCTAAAATAAAAAAAGTGTGAAACAGGCCCATACTATACCTATACCTATTTGTAATAAAGCAAGTTACAGTTTCAATTGTTTTCAATCCTTATGCAACTTGATTAATTTATAAGCCAGAAAGCAGGTAAAATAGGTAGTTAATTTGCGATTTTCATTGGTTTCTGGTATTTTTATTGTTCGATATTTTTTAACAAAATTTGGCAGCACAAACCCGTTATAAGGGATTCCAAATCCAGTGACGTTGTCAGAATTTTTATAAAAAACATCGCTGATATGGCCCTCAGAGAAATAACCAAGGATAGAGGGAGCAACAGCCTCAAAATACATACATTTGTAGTCAACCAACATCTTATGCAAATTTACCGAAATAAACAAACATTAGGCCCGTGTGTACAACGTTTACCTGAGATAGGTTATGTCCTGAGAAATATTAATTTAGCCACATACCACACACTTTCTGCGTCCCATTGTATACAAAATCAGTCACTATATCCTAAATACTAATAAATAGCCTTTAAATTAACAGAAAAACAATTAAAAACGGGAAAAATCCATACGTAAACAATCGTAAAACTTGACATGGTGGGCATACACAAAACAAATATCGCTGAGTTAACGGACGCGGCGCCCGCGGCAGCAAAAGCAGCGTTGCCATGTCGGGCGGTTTGAGGTATCTGTGACGATTTTATTAAAGTGATAATTAGATACTATAATTACACTGCAATTTAGTTTTAGTTTAAAATTGTTACAAACAAGAAATTAATAACTACATTTGTTAACTTAGCGTTATGGGAGGTGTGCCTTCATTGAATCTCATTATTAAACCCTTCTATTTTGAAATGAAATGCTGTAAACAATGGAGTAAGCGGCATCACTCAAAAAGATGTTGGCTTTGTTTACTTTTTGTTCTTACTCCCTCTATCCTTGGTTATTTCTCTGAGATATGGCCCAATAATATGTTTTGATTTTTTGAAATAAATTGTGCCGTTTCGCCCTAAAGTACAGTTTTTAATTACCTATTGTTTAAAATACTCTATCGAATCGGACGGCAATTTCCGGTTTTATGTGGGTCACACTGTTTAATCTCCGAGTATAAAAAATTGTTTCGTACTTAATTAATGCTTGACAGTGCGCAGATTTTGATATAGTCCGGATATCGATCCAACCGCAACCTTTGGAATTCAACAGTTCCCTGGAAATCAAAGGGGGTCTAACCTTCCCCCCCTTCACCTCCCGCAATTACCGTAGGGCGCCGCCGGCGCCCGACATTCCTGAATTCCTCCGGGTTATCTCCGGACCCAGATCCTAACGAAGTGACGTGCGGTATTAGAACACAAGCTTGCATCCCAGATTGTGTATACCGTGCGCTCAAACCTAGTAGATGCGGGGTCTGGTCCCATCGATTAGTGCATGATCGATATAGAAGTTTACGGACACCAAATTGAACACCCCAGTACCAAAGTTAGTGTGGTAGTCTCCACCTAAGTGCACGGCCACACATAATGCGGACGACGGAGCGGAGAGCAGGGCGGAAAGCGGAGAGTAGTGCGGGTAGGGTCCACACAGTCAGCGGATTGTGACAGCTTTGAAAGGCGTATTGCGCAGAGAGGTTGGAAGTAAAGTGGAAACATTGAAAAGTCGAACTTCTTAGAAACAGCTATAAAAATGTCGATTTCTACATTATTTTTATGTGAAAATTCACAACTCATATTTCGGATTTTGCAAAATAAACGTGCAGTGTGGGTACATGAAATAAACATAAGCAGGGAAACACTTGGTGAATTCCATCATCTGTACAAAATTAATTTTGGAAATCTCGACCCAAAGTTTGTCTAAAACACCTCGGTTGTGGTGAAGTGCATGAGTTATGTCTCATAGGGGTTTGCGACTTAAATCTTCACTAATTAGCATTTCGCGATCCATATTGTTTATTATTATTAGGTATATAAAAATACAACGCTCTATTTTCGTGGTTAAATACGCGCCAATACGTCGGAAAATGTCAAATTACAAGGTTATGTTATATGTCAATGTCCAACTGCCATCAGGTTTTATGTGACATGCCAGTGCCATAGATTCCAAAGGAGGCAAAATATTTCCCATCATAGTTCACAATTTTTAATTTTTCTAACTTCCAGATAGTCAATCAAAGGTAATGCGGCCGCCTGTTTGTAGTAGTCCCAATAATTGCAACCAGATTAGTGTTTCACAAGACAAGATTTCTTGTCTTGTAAGGCCCGTTCTTGTCTTGTCTTGTAAAGCAAGACAAGAAATTAAATTCATTCTTGTCTTGCACGACTCTTGCTGGAAAAAATCTCGTCTTGCAAGCAAGATTTCTTGCAATTTCTTGTTCTTGCATTTTTTTGTTTAGTGACGTCATCGCAAGACTCTTGTTTGCAAGAGTCGTGCTACCAAGACTCTCGTTAGCAAGACTCTTGCATTATTTGTTACGTGTAAAGCTTGTCGAGCCAAGTTGACGCAGCATTGCAGAGCCGCGGCGCGTCACGGCGCGGGGTCCACAGTGCCAGAGAACAAGGAAGGGGAGAATATTATAAACTCGACGACGGCGCCTTTGATGTTTGGCAGCCGGTGGTTGCCATGTTCTCTGTTTAGAAGACAGGGCTGTATTAGAATTTAGTGAAGGGATAGTATAGGTCTGTACTTTTTAATTATTGACGCAGTTTTTTTATTAGTAGTGTTTATTTTTTCCATTTTAATAATAATAATAATTTTGTTTTAATGTTTTCATGACTTTCAATTCAAAATGCCTCTAAGTCTAAGACTTTCCTTTCTGTTAAAGTTATTTTAATGTCTGTAGGTTTCGATATTTGTGTGGAAGTGGACAAAAACCTAGAATCCCGCCCTGCTAAAATAACCCGATCTACATTATCCCACAATAATATGAAGCGAAACAATGCATTAGGAAATTAGGAAGTCCAATAGACTCTTTTGGTTATTTAAGTATTTTAGCAAAAATATAGTTAAATCAAACTTATAAAAAATTAAATTAATCCAATGCCGTTAACTGCAGTAGTTCTAAAAAATAAAAAATATATTAATTTCCAGGAATATTGTAAATAAAATATATATTTACTAGATACTAAAGTCTATCCAAGTTACAGAGGCAGTGGATCAAAACATTGGTCACCACGTGACCTATTCTCTTATTATTGGTCTGGCCGTCATAATTCTGTAAATTTATATTGCTACTTAATTTAAGGAAATTTATAAAGATCGACGAAAGGTAGAAACACATATTTTAGAACTTCTAAAATAATTAGTTCAGAATTACAAGCCACTTGGAATCTCATATTAGTCCGACCCTGGTAATATAGAGTCAGTTATTCTTGAATAACCGTTTATATTTATGCTCATTTTGCAAAAATCAGTATTATTCAATATCGTCGTCACTTAAATTTTATTATTTATCCTATTAAAGTATTGCAGAAATTATAATAATTACAGATAATGATTTTTGCAAGATTTCTTGCTTTTAGCAAGATTTCTTGCAAACTTGCAAGACTTGCAGAATAATTTCTTGTCTTGTCTTGCAAAGCAAGACAAGAAATTTAAATGAGTCTTGTCTTGTTCTTGCAGCAAGTTTATTTTACGTTTGTGAGGTACCTTGGGAGAGAAGTAAAATTACAGAAATTTTATAATGAGCACCAAGAAAAACTACATGATTAGAACTAAGTACAAGACCTAATCTTATTAGTCCATCCCGAAATCTGTGAAAGTTCTTTGGGTAGATATATTCAACAAGGGAAGAAAGTTCAAGTACGTACCTATGATACCTACATATTACAAATGGTTTGAGGAACCTGGTAACAAGGTGCAATAGCGACAAATTCTCAAATAAGCAAAATCGGCACTGACTTACCATACTTACCTATATTACTTAAATTCCTGGAAATAATTACAGGAAACCAAATTGAAATATAAAATAAATATGATTCATTTGACATTTGCCATATTCTGTGTTTGTTGACAGAACATTCTCAAGTCTAATTTTTAGAAATCATGGAAACCATTATTAATTTTTACTAACAATCAAAGTACCTGTCACATTCATAGATTCTCCAATAAAATGGCATACTTGGCATCATTGAGACCATTAGAATGAGGAAAGAAACGGCCTCACTTTGGAAAGTATAATGCTGGGTCTCCTTACTTTAAAGGGTCCCTGACTTGAACGTTCCACTACCAGCGAGCAAATAGGTACGCTTTACTCTCCGCTCCCCTCTCCGCGGTATGTACGGACACGATAATAGTGTTGTCTGAAGAGTGAATTCACCCAACAATAATAGTAGCGTTGACTGAAGAATCACAGCTTACCCTAACATAGGGTAAGCTGTGGAAGAATAATCCTCACCCAACGATAGTAGGCTTCCGATCGTTTTGAAAGCTCCGCTACCATCTCCGCTCTGCTCTCCGTTCCGCCATCCGCCACACATTGTGTGGCCGTGCACTAAGGGAATAGACCCACTAAAGGATTCCCCAGACCAACGCAGGGGCAGCGAATATTTAACAAGATTTATTGTCAAAAGAATTTTACTATATTTCTTTTTTTTTTTTTAAGAAAACGACGTTACTTGAATACCCAATAAACACACACACACGTTGATTAAACGTTTTAAAATGTCAAGACACCAATTGAAAAAAAGCGTGTCTTCCATACGTAGAATCAACTTTTAGATGTCGCGGTTTTAAACGTGGGAATGTACTCATAAATAAATGTTTTGTTTCAATTTATAAAATATTTAAATTTTACGTATTGTTAAACGATTGCTTTAACGTTCTTCCCAACATGTTGTTTAGTGTCTACATTAATAATATTATATGCAGTTTTAACGTAAATTAGAAGTTAAATTATTATTATGTGTCTAAAAATCGTGTTTTCTTAACAACACTTTAACGTATTGTACCCGAAGTAATATAGAATATTAATTTTTTGTTTAACAACTGTATAAAAAATGTTCCTTTAAAAAATAGTAAACAATTATAGTATAACAATTTGAATTATAAGTAAAGAAAATATGACATTCCTGGTTTGACAACCAACACTATTCCAAGACATTTTCTTTTTAAATGTTCTATTTTAAAATTAAAAATCCAAAAAAAATTAATAATTTTTTCGAATCTTAACTAATTATTATTAAATTATTTGAATAATTGTCATAACCATTGAATCTTTGACATAAATTTCATACCTAGGACAATTTCTTTCAGGGAAACTGACATCATTTAATATATTGTTTTGTTAATAAGTCGACTGATATTACAAAAAAGGTTTCTTCGTCTTTGAACTTTCTTTTTTTTTATTTATTGTGGATCACTCATCAGTAAGAACGTTCCAATAAAATGCAATGTTTTGTTACTTTGTTTTTTGTTATATTTTTTCGAAAAATATTAAAATTAAGTAACATTTTGTGCTATGAGTAGGTATGAAGTATATAAGAACTTACAATGTGTGAAAATATGTGAACTACTTATAAGTTAAATAAAGTTGCATGCAAGTCACAATAATTATTTTTGTTTCGTTCCCTGATTTAGTCTAGTCTCTGAATGTTTAAACCATTCCTTGACTGTCCAAGCAACCTGGTTATCATTTCTTTCGTGAACTGGGAAATTCAATTTTGCTGCCTCTAAAACAAGAATGATCAAGATTTAACAAAGCTATAAAATAAATATGAGGCGATGGAGAATGTAAATTTCCAAAAATCATGGATCATAAAATAAACAAATTACAATAATTATGTGTAACATAACATAACAACAATCCCTTTTAATTGTAAATCGAGTATACCTATTAAACATGCAGAGCAAGAGTTTTGACAGATGTACTTACCCAAAATAAGAAAAAATCACTATTTACACCTATTTATTCAGCAAACCTGGTGTACAGGAGCTTATCTAGCTGCGACAATTTTTCTAATGTTGCGTCTGACGCAATAATAGAGCCGTGCATCGAGTCGCGCTGTCACGTGATATTCTGTCCACCAATCACATACATTGGTTTATTAAAAGCCGTTAGTTGCGCGTTTATAGAAACGTTATAAATACTTTCAAATAATACCATACTCTTACGTTATATTTCAACGTTAGTTGTAGGGGTTTAATGATCCCATATTTCACAAAATGGGTTTCAATCAACGCTAAAAACATGTATTGATAAACGTCAAACATGCGTGATCCGTTTGTACGTTATTCTGACATAAAAATATTGACTATTATATTTTCGTGAAAAAAATAGGATTATAAAACGTTTGTTATTTCCAGTCGTTAAATTAATTTAATTAGATGTTAGTGTTTAAAAGACCTTTTAATGTATTATCAATACGTTAAAAAAACGTGTGTAAGATGCTAATATGGTTAGAATGTAAGTTATAAAAACGTATCGTAATATAATAAATTTAACATGCACTTCAAAATAACCTAAAAGTTTTCTTAACTTAGATGTTGGTTAAAAATGTTCGTATAAAGTACGTTGAATAAAAACGGAGTTTTTTTGTATCAAACTAAAACGGTTGATTTTCTAACGTGCACGTTTTATCAACCAATGACACGTTGATTTTACGTTTAATAAACGTAAATGTTTTTATCGGGTATGTACCGAATTCACGTAACGTCTACACATCTCGGTGAATGCCAGTGAACACACCGGCGCGTTAAGCGGAAGATTTTCCCGCTAAATATTTCGCTTTGGTGTGAAAGCACTCCCTGAGAGAAGTTTCGCGTGGGGTATTTCGCGGCGAAATTCGTGGCGCGTTGGTTAGACCGTCAGATAGTGACAGATTTAGGTGCCGCATTCAAGCCTCGAAGAAGGTTGAAAAGTACATCGATGGTAAGTAGAATGAAGGGAAATTTACGAGTGGCCCCTGGGAATAACATATGGAAAATTCGGACCAGTGGCGATGTACATTTTCGTATTTTCGATGGGCTTGTGTGGAAAAATCGGTCAAAATCTCGACTTTTTCGTTACAAGATTAGGCCCTGTTTTCCGAAGCCAGGTTCTATTAATAATTTAGTGAACACAGCTTTCGTGAAAATATGGGCAACAGACACCTTTAATTTCTGTTAAGGAAAATCGAATTTCCCATATTTATCCCCAAGG
The DNA here is from genome assembly GCA_963920635.1 of Pseudeuparius sepicola. NCBI lineage: Eukaryota > Metazoa > Arthropoda > Insecta > Coleoptera > Anthribidae > Pseudeuparius > Pseudeuparius sepicola. Next base: position 132,741,566 of record OY987298.1, on the reverse strand, counting down.
GCCACTCGTTCCTGGCATCTTGGAACGCTACCTTTATCAGTGATAACAATTTGTAAATATTCACTAAACATCGGACAAAACTTAGTCACCATTTAAGATCTGACCCATAAACTTACATTAACAGCACTATCAAATTGCTTCTATAATATAAGCCCTGAAGCCAAATGCTGTCAATTAAATGCTTGTATTTCTGTGCCCGATAACACCGTCTGAGATAGACCTAAAACTTTTTCACATTTCCGTCGGGAAAGCAACAGGCTTTCAAGAGCTCATTATGCTTTCCTGGTTTTCATAAAACTACCGAATAAAGCCCTCATTTTGTTGACTAAATTATCCGCTTTGAATAAACCACCAAATATTAAATAATATTCGTTACTCCTATTTGTATAAGTTTCGTAGTTATAGAGAGTGTCTCAGGTTTTAATCTGGAAAATTTAATAATAATAATAATTCCTCACAATACTCCAATCTAGGAGTACCCCTGAAGCAACCACATGCTTGTGCGAGGGAGGGGGGCAATTACTATTATTTTGTTTTCGTTGCCATTTGCGGCTGGGGCCGACTTTTTTCCCGATCATAATAGGCGATAGAATTCGTAAAAATAAAGAGTAAAGTTCATGTTATGAATTTTGAGAACAATTTGAGCACACATCTGCTCTTTATAAGTCTGATATTATTTTAAGAACAAATAATTAAAAATACAATCATTACTTTTCGAGAAATAATAAAATCTGTTTTTAATAAAGCTATACACACATATATAGAACGCGGATTTTTTTATTATTATAAATTACAATAAAAGATTTCGAATTGATAACCTCTAGCATCAACATATTTTCTGCATTAACGAACAACATATTTGTCTTTATTAACTTATCATCCTCTATCTCTAAAACAAAGCTTTAAAACATGCAAGTTTCTATAAACTTTTCTGTTCGTCTTCTACTACCTGTTAAATTTTTCCGATTAAAATCTGAGCGACCCTGCTCCCTGCATTTTCAAAAATTGCATATAGAGAATTTTTTTTCTGGGAGATTAGTAAATAGGTATATCTGTGTTACGTTAACAGACAATTTGATTTTTTTTAATTCTTGCAAAAATACGAGTTCGGTGGAGAGTACGAAACATGCCACTATTGAGCAGCGTAGCGATAATTAGAATATTCCGCATTATGAATTGCTCGGTTCATCTTCTGCATTTAGAACAACATTGTTCGGGTAAACGCAAACTCGTTTAATTTGTCACCATATTTCCGTATTAAATTTATTGCCGACTGTCCCTAATTGTCGCGATATAATGCCACTTCCCGACAGACAACCACTGTAAGAAATGTATTGCCAATTACGAATTTATCGAGTGTAAACTACAATAGTAAATAGGTTTGATTATACAGGGTGTTAATAAATAAGTGCGACAAACTTTAAGGGGTGCTTCTACATGAAAAAATAATGACAGTTTACTATATAAACGTAGGTCCCCAAATGCTTCATTTCCGATATACAGGGAGTCAAAGTTTAAAAAAAAAAGATAATTTATTTATTGTTATAGCTATGGGCACCTAACTAAAAATGTTTTATTCGAGATATTTTTATTTTCATTTGTTGTTTTGATTTATTGTTGCTGTATAGGATAGGTTTTTGATATTGTTGTAATAGAAATTAAAAATACGCGTTATGTTGTTTTATTTTTTTGCATAAAAATGGCGGCCCCTGTGAATAAAGGTAAGAGAGCTTTTTTGTCACTTATTAAACGAGGATTTTAAAAATATTTTAAATTATCTCAGTGGCGTATCATTTATTTTCTTAAAAATATCGATATCATTACCCCTACGCACGCCACTGATTAACATAAAATTTTTAATCGGGTGTCAAAAAATGCACCTTCTAGTCCTCTTAAAACCCACCAAATTTCATTTGAATATCTTAATCCGTTTCAGCGCAATAAATATATTATCATTTTTTTTTAAACTTTGACTCCCTGTATATCGGAAACGAAGTATTTTCGTACGTTTATATAGCAAACTGTCATTATTTTTTCATGTAGAATCACCCCTTAAAGTTTGTCGCACTTATCTACTAACACCCTGTATAATTTCCAATTATTGTAACCAATATCGATAGATTTAAATCTTTAAAAATAGAGACAGTTAATTTGGCGCCAGCTTGAGCGACGGGCTCGCTTCCTCTTCCGAATATAGGCAGTTATGGGTACGTCAAGCGTTCCGCGAATTTACATCAATGCAGGTACCTACTTTCGCTATTTTTTCTACATAAAACACCTATCTTTTGGGATTTCACACATAATATTTAATTTGTTTGTTTGCCAACATGTCCATTTCGGGCGCATTTTTTGAGGCAATGTTTATAGGAAATTTTTTCGGGTCTCAGAACGCACTGATAAATTATGGCAGGCTAATTTGGGGACACCCTGCAGAGGGGCGATTAAAACTGTAAAATAAATGATTAAATTTCGAATATAAATTGTCTCGCAAAGGCTTTGCGACGTATAAGGTAATTCACCGAATAGGGGACAGAATGGATTTTTAATTTTTAATGGCATTGTGGAAGTAACCTTAATCCCTTTGCGTGTGCCCATCGTCATGTTGGAATTATTTTCATGAGATTAGGTACAATTTTCCTTTAAAATAATAATTACCGAGGGGCCAAAGTAGGTAATTTCCAACTGTAAAAAAACTTGTGTATGCACAATGCACATACTGATGTATCGTGCATGTTATTGCAGTTACATACATACACGAAAGCATAAGGATTAACACAGATCAAATATTTCTTACCTTATGTTCTTTTGTTTATTCAGATTAATATTCAGAATTCATATTATGTCTATAAGCTTTGCCCAATAATTTTGCTCATTTAACAAGCACTTATTATTTATATACCGTACTTTCACCGTTTTGGTAGACATAGGGGAATAGGCCGCGCGTCGCCGTGAGTCCAGCTAGGTTTGTCAGTCGTTGGCGGGGCGAATACACAGTAGTCCCGCACCGCTTATCAGTCGAGTTTTGCGAGCAAAAAACACGCCCCGCCCCCCGCCAACGACTGACGAACCTAGCCGAATACACGGCGGCGCGCCGCCCAGCCATGGCAATGTCTACTAAAACGGTGAAAGTATGGTATATTTTTCCATATTGTTTCTATACGCACTTATTTTTCCGCGAAACTATACATTATTTATTCACAATCATGCAGTAATCTTTACAGGGTTATCCAATGAAAATGCCCACCGGGCCCAACCCTTTAGAAAAACAAATAATATAATACAAATTGGTTCAACCATAGAAGAACCGTGGAAATATTCCTGTAAAAATTCAAATTGGACCAAAACGAAAGTGGTTAATTTAACTAGAATAGTGTTACCACTTTTAGTGTTTCAGTTTTACCAAATTTTGTGATGTATTCCGTTGGTCGAAACCATATTTCTCAGTTAGAATGGCGTCTACTCAACAACAAAAAACGTTTGTGGTCGTATTTTAAAAATGGGCAGTAAGTTGGTAACTGTAACTGTAAAGGCCGGGCATTTCAAGAACAGTTTCTTGTTCTATTTAAAACACATTTAAAAGTGCTCTCTTCGCCAAACTGTTTATAGCTTTTTCGAACGGAGGAGCTCAAGGAAAATATTCGGTAAGTTATGGAAGATGCTCCCAAAACGTTTGTGCAAGTTTTGTTGCAGCCAACTGAAGTATCTGCTGGTAGGTACCTGCCATAGTGTTAAAAAAAGATTTTCACCTGCACCTTATTAATTGACCGAAAAAGCTGAAATAAGAACTTTTAAAAAAAGATTTTCACCAGCACCTTATTAATTGACCGAAAAATATGAAATAAGAACTCTTGGGAGACTAACTCCAGATTTGTAATTACCTCAACCGCGCGGATAAAGTTGCAAGTCGCAATTTTACGCGAAACTTTTATAGGAATGTGTACAAGAACAAGTGGATATGTGAATGCGACAAATTAAAAATTAAATGCATACTGTTTTGCGTTATTAACTTCTTTAGAAAAACGGAAATTATTGTTTTATGCACTTTTTATATGAATTATGCAAAGTACCTAAGTAATTTTTACTAAAAATAAAGAATAAAAAAGCCCATACATTGCGTTATTTTCAAAACGTAGCCCCCCCACGAGCATTAACGCTCGTTATAATCCCTGAACATGTTTATTTCAGGAGAAGGACCCTACTAAAAATAAAAGAAATCCATCCTGCCGTCGCCTCCACTTGTTTTATTTCCGGTCATGGAGCGTCCGCCCCGTCGCAGCTCGCAAGAAGAATTTCCGTTTTTTTTTGCCGCGGCGCGGCTCGCGGGTTTTACTCCATATTGCTGGAAATTTACAGTTTGTTCAGCAAATGTTTGCCCCTACGTCACAACTCCCGTCCTTGTCTTACTCACGACTATACGACGGATATCGGTCGTATATTCACGAGCCAGACAAGGACTGGAGTTGTGACGTAGGGCCGAACATTCGCTGAACAAACTGTACGTCGGGTCGTTTGTGTTTCAGTTCAACGAGGGAATTGCAAACATGGATCGATTTATTAACAATCAAAAAACACTTTGTATACTTTCTGACCGATATACAGGGCGCGACACTGGAAGTAGTTGAACTCCACTTTGGAATTTGGAGAAAAAGTTCGCTTATGCGAAAATACCCACTTTGTGATCTAATTAGACCTTTGAAACTACTTCCGGTCTAACTGGAAATGACACTGTTTTTCTGGATTTAACAATTTTGATTCGCTATTTGAATTCTGCTTAAAAATTACTTTGCGATGACGCATCTAGAACAAGCATTAGATTTTATTTCAAAATGGCATCCTAGATAAAGTTTTATCAATTTGGTGAGGCTATAAAACAGCTAGGGTGAGAGACACGTCACTGGCATGTCGCCGCTGCATACAGTCGTCCCTAGCATCAGCAGTTTTACGGCGCCTATTTTGGAACACAGTAAATGTAGCCTAGAGACCTTTGTGTAGGTTTTACGGCAAAATTTTATCAAGACAACTTGTTCAGAATGAAGAACTAAGTAGGTATGCGGTATGAAAAATTTCACAAGTCTAATCCTATTTCGATTTTATAGCCTTTTTTCCATTTTTGCCCTTGCTGTAATTTTAACGTCAAAATATAAAAAAAATTGGTCATGATGAAAAACTAGATAGGTGTTAAAAATTTTAAAAGCCAGATGAGTTTAAAATTTCTATTTTGCTCAACTTTCGCAGCCTGCAGAATGGAACTCCCTGTATATTTTTTGTTCAAATTTGGTATATGGGGATTTTAGGTTGTTCTGATTAACGCTGTGGTGTCAGATTTTAAATAAAAAAATCGCTAAATGGTTTTCGTCATTTTTTACTAGAAAAAAATTTTTAGTAGGCCTTGAAAATTGACATTAAGACCTGAAATTTTGCACCAGCATAGAGTTTTTTGTGGCCTATTTTTAGAAAAAATCGCGGCTAAAATCGGATGGAGAATACAAATTTTACGGGGGTGTTCGCACTTAAGATGAAACACCCTGTATAATACTTTTCTTCCTATATAGATATTTAGAAAATTATAGAAAAAAAATCACAATTATTTTGCTAAAATAAGTACACAAAATATGTTATCTTTTAGTTGGAAATTAATGAACCTATTAAATTTTCTTATTTTATGTAACAGTTTTTCTAGCCCTATAAAAATTCTATATAATATGAGTAAATTCATGGGATGGTTACAGTGTTCTAAGTAGCCAATAAATAAAAAATGGTAAGCCATAAATCCCCTAGAGAGCTTATATATTATCGTAACTACTTCAAGTGCAAGATAAATATATCGCCCTATTTTGTCTTATCTATAGATCAGCAAGACTCATAAAAAATCATTCTCGAACCTGCTAAAAAGTTATGCGTACTTTGTTCCCGTGAAATCTGGATAAGATAAATCGGGCAACATATGCGGAATAATGATGTGATCCTCCCCAGATTCCGGAGATCCTCCTGATTTGAGGAAATAATAAAACATCTTTCAGGCACACGCACGCGATGCCGCTCACATACAAATTAATTATTTATCAAGTTTTTCTCCACGCACGGCCGACCGGATGGAGAATTTTCCTTGGTCCGCGGTTTCCACAATATTTCTTCTACGTTATGTTTCGAACAAATCCAATTAATAATTCCGGGCATGCTACTCGCCAAATAATATCACATTTCGGTTGTTCTCTACTCTGGGGGAAAGGAAAAAACCTCAACAAAGGATACCTATCGAATATCACAAGAATGTCTGGTTAGGAACATAGAAAACTCAATAGTAATTCAAGACAATCAAGAAGAATATTCTATGATAAATAGTCTGTAACTATTATAGTTCTCTCAAGTAACGTTCTCTTAGCATTTTTTCATGTGCTTCAGGTCTCATAGCAAATTTGATCTTTTCGAATTATTTCAGCGTATTTCTGAAAAATTAACTTAAAAATTCGCTCCATGAGTATAAGACTCAAAGTGGAAGAAAATTGTTTCTGACTTCAAATTTTAAATGCAGTAACTTTTCCCAATAAACTTACCCATTCAAGGTTTTACTTTTCAAGATACAGAGCTTAACATTAATTTTATCAAACACATTATTTCTACTTTAAGCCTTATTTATGGAGCAAATTTTTTAGATAATTTTTCAGAAATACACCCCAAAATAATACAAAAAATCAAATTTGCCATGAAGCCATGAAACATAAAACAATGTTAAGAGGACATTTTTGCTTACAATTAAAGTTCACATATGAAATTGAATACAGACATTTTGTTTCTATATACAAGGTGATTCATGTTTTTAACAATTCTATACTATAATTACCCACTTCTCCGCCACTGATTGTTAAAGATGTTTGATATTATTATAACAGGTTTTATGCTAACCCGTGCCGTTATAACGTGTACCAAATGATTTAATATCTCAACTAGTTTGGTAAATATTCAATAAAGTCCACATATCTTTTACAACTTTAACACACTATAACTTTTCTATAGTTTATAAAAGAAAGTGCGGTTATTTTTAGGTTTTCTATCACCTGTTGAAGTGTCCAAGAATAAAACTGAGTCACCCTGTATAATTACCTTCTTACAGTTTTATAATACGTAGTATCAGTGACTATATTCTTTCTATAGTCACTGGTAATATAAAAAAATATATAAAAACTGAATTCACGACTAATTTCAGTAAATAAAAACAATTATTGCCAATAATGAATTCATATTATGAATTATTTTCCAACGTACCGACAAAATTCTGTAGATACCTTAAAATCATAAAAAACGACATACATAATATACATCTCTCGTTACTTTAAATTATTAAAATGTCAAAAATACTTTCGTCTTGCGGTAATTTTTATATGTATTATACAGTGTATAATATAGATATACTTTACGAATTAAGTTCACAAGGGAAGAAAATTTATTATTGATTTTATTACAAAAACTTTTTCATAAAGTAAATTTATTTATTTTAGATCAGATGTTTATAAAAGGAAATCAGTCTTGTTGATAAACAATCAATAAAAATGAAACAACAATTTCTACTATTGTGGAAAAAATTGTCCTCCTAGAACCTCCGTACCCAATATAACTTATTCCAATTTGTATTTATTCCTGAACATATTATTTATTTTTGTACCAAGACACTGAAGTTCAACTTTTTAGAATGAATGTGAAATTTAGTTGCCGAGGTCTGAAAGTCCAGGCAAATATATCACATGAGTTATATAGAGTTGCAATACGGAGCAACTGACCTGCAGGCATCTTATGGCCACTCCCTTGCTGTCTACATAGGAAATATTATTTTATATATTAATTTTTAAAATCTGATTAGATGGAGCTAGCTTGCCGTTGTTGTAGTATCATTGCCATCAACCTTAAAAAAAGCTTCGTGTATAAAGAATTTCTTCTAAACTGAAATAATACAAGGTCCCCACTTAACTGGATCTATTCTTATCTGTAATCCTAACGAAAGGTATTTTTTATAAAAGATAATATAAACAAGCAAATCGCACCACAGGGGTTGCCTAATAAGCTATATCCTTGCATGCCTACCTTTAATTTTCCTATTTTTCCTATTACCCCTATTTCTTCCTATTACTCTGGCACTTGTGTCATCAAAAATGTACTATCAATCGATAGTAAAGGACAGAACACGGTGAAATTGGTCGAAGAAATAAAAGTAAAAAAAAGTGCGCACAAAAATCTGTCTAATACAACTCGGCCCTTGACTCGCCTATATCATTTCTAGTTTTAATGTTCTACTTTTCTAAATGTATGTAAGCACATTCCAACAAAAAAATGGTATTGTATGAAACACGGAGGAAAAGTAGTTTTGCGTACTCCTGGGGTTTGCCATACAGCTTCCTTATTGCTACTATTTAGAGAATTTCAATATTCAATTTTTAACATATTCCCTACTTTGCTTAACGCAAATATATTGGAACACTCTGTACAAGGCATTTTCTTCCCTGTCCCCGAAGATATGTTTTGATGAAGTGACCTCGGCTATTCCGGACGGCTATAAAATTCCGGGGCCTTCCCATCCGGCAGCAATTATTATAGGCCGGCCCTGCCGTAAAGTCACCCCGTTTTGTTTGGGCCGTTCGCCGTCGTTCCCCGCAGAAACGGCACGAAATTAAACATGAATCCGGGGAGTTTACGACAGGGTTAGGCCGGATTCAGCGGGAAGACCTGCGGAAAATTGCGGTGTATAGTCTTTTATTTCCCTTATGGAGACAAAATCATCTAATAATAAGATAAGTTTATATGGTGATATGAAATTGTAGCTATGCAGTGAGTTGCACAAAATAGTAATTACCTAACACAATTATTTTTCTAACGGAACACATAAAGTTTTGAAATCTAGTCACAACATGGTTAAAATGATGTCGTCATTATCATCACGTTTTCTAAATACGTATCTATTTAATTTTCAAACTTTATTCTAAATTATTTAACCTGAATATGTGGATCAAAATGAGTCACCCAGCGGAGATGTTCTATTTAAAAAACGATAGTTAAACCTATCTTTATCTCTGGTGCTCGATGTTCAATAATAGGGTACTTGCCAATATTTTTAATTGCTCTAAAACTGCACTCTGTTTACAGTAGATGCACCAACATAACACGTAATAAATGAAACAACGGCTTTTAACACTTATTTATCGATGATAATTAAAGACGAAGTTGCACAATTTTGTTCAGGCTGAAATCTACAGTTTCGTCGTTGTATTGTCCAGAACGCCAAACGTGGCAACTCTGTGCCTCTCAGGAGAAACGGAACTGTAACGTTGCCGGTGCCCGTTTGCAATCATTCGTGGAACAAAGGCAAATTGCAGTTTTCTATTCAAGTATCTCCTGCTTGTCTATGAATATTTGTTACTTAATATATTGCAACCTTTGAGCTTTAACTAACGCAATTGCACACACATATTTTGTCACATAAAGATTTTTTTATTACGAATATATTCCGTATATTGACTCTTCTATAGCAAAATGGTGTCTGTTTATGCTGCACACGCTGGAAACTATATCCTTCATCTCTGCCACGTAACATTTTAGTTAAAATATCTGTATACGGAACATACTATAAATATTCAGGTAGGTATCAATAATGGGGGAACGTTAATTGCCCACCTTGCCCACCTAGGCATCTATCCATATTCATATATCCACATGTCATCTAACACGTATGGTTTTCTGATCGGCAGATCCCGTGATGCCAACTGTCATTTCGTATCTCGCTAAATCAAAACATTAATAGATAATATCTGTGCGATTTATTATAGTTTGTTATTGATATTTACTATTATATATTCTTTGCGGACCTAGTTATCGTGTTGTTAGAGGTGTAAGGTAAGCTATCGTGGACTCTGATGAAAGGACAATTCGTAATTTGCCGAAGTTGGATGCCTTTTTAGTAGCACAATTTTTTCTAATAATCAGATGTTAGCATCTGCCGCAATTCATGGGATAAAACCGCAAAGGTTTGTACCTACGTTGTAGTAATAGTAATAGTACAGTATTATGAGTTCTTAATAAAGTGAGAACTTCAGCCTAGGGACCATGTTGAAGGCGGGTTTATAAAGGCGCCGTAGTGCTTACAAGTACTGAGCCCGAATTCCGGACTTTAGGCCCAACCTAGCCAAAAAACGATTGAATAGGTATTTACAAAAAAAAAACACTTCTTTACTAAATGTGGTTTCACGGGGCATCATAAGTCTGGGAGTTTGAGGTTAGAATTTTGAAATTTCAACCCTCCTTGCAACTTTCACTGCCGAATAAGGTTATGTCTCAGAACACTTCAGTGGTATCGCTATGTTGCCAAATTGCCTTTTTAAAACACTTGTAACGTCATAAGTGCTTTCCCGCCAAATTTCGAAGAAAGTCTAAAAACTTGATAATTACATAAATATATATTTTTTAAATAATCGTAGGGTCTTAAGCAAGTGTCCAGGAATTGATTTATCAAGTTTGTAAAATTTTGTCAAGTACGTTTTTCTGAAAATGCATTCATATAGCTTTTTGAAACCTTAAAACTTTGCTCTTTAACATTTTTTTTTTCTAGGTCAAAAATAAGAAAGTTAAGCTGTAAAAATACAGCGGTAGCAGATGAAAATGTGGCACCTCCAACTTGTATTCCTTCACCAGAAAAAAGTTGAAATGAGCATCCTGTGCAATTCAGCCGTTGCGTTATTTTGGTTACACTTACCGACTCTTTGAAATAAATGAAATAAATAGAATACGAGTAAGTATATATTATATAGTCTTTCATTTTTATACGTTGGTGATTATTTTTTCCTGCACAAAATACCTAACTTTTTTTTTTCGAATTTCGTATACCGTTGATGGTTTACCGAATATCTTGGGCCCAAATAATTGCGAAGTTATAACAGTTCACGTATAGAACAAACTGACGAGGTGCTAATAGACTATATAAGCTAATAATTGCATTCCTCCTTATACAGAGTCATTACTGGGGATACAGACTCTAAACTTACCACACACTGGATTTACATAGACTGGATCGACCACCTTCGGCCCGAGACCGCAATATCCTGCCGGTTGTGGGCAGCATCCAGACAGCCCCGGATTAGTGGTCTTTACGGCACCGCCTCCATTCCTCCACTATCCGCACACATTGTTGCCGATTGCTGAATTAAGCTACTTGTGGCATGGTACAGGGTACAGAGACCTCACGGGAAAACGCCTACCTTCATAATATTATTTCTCTAATTTTTTTAGTTTTATATATAAAAGTTGCAAGGCAACTATCGGGGTTTAGATTTAGACTTGCAAATTATACAGGTTGTATCGAATAGTATTCGTAGGTATTTTGAAAGATACCGTGTTGACATTTGGTTTTCCCAGTTAGCTCCCAAATTAAGGCGGATTTTTGATAGTTTGGTATCAATAGTTATTATCGTTTTGTTCTTATTTTGATTCATTTTCATTAACGACATTAGGATATTATATGCCGAAAAAGCAAAAAAAAATTACTGCATGTTTAAACAATGGGGCAATTTATCCCAAATCCCACGTAACGAGGCGCACCTGAACGCATGTGACTACGACGTTATAAATATGCTGGAGCATATGGCACCGGTCCCAGCGTTGCCATTATTTATTGACAATTTAAATACGAAAAAATATTGAGTTTATGAGTTTACCTAGTCTTACAAAGCAATACAAGAAATTAAATTCATATACTTGTCTTGCCCGACTCTTGCTGGAAAAAACTTGTCTGGCAAGCAAGACTTCTTGCAACTTCTTGTTCTTGCGTTTTTTGTTTAGTAACATCATAGCAGCAAGGGTCTTGCTACCAAGACTCTTGTTAGCAAGACTCTTGCATTATTTATTATTTGCAAAGCTTGTCAAGACAAGTTGACAGCGCTGAAGATCCACGGTGCGGCGGGTCGATGATTTATTTTTTTATTATTGATAAATTTTTTTTTGTTATTATTTGTATTTCCTTTTTGTATTTTAAAAATAATTTTGTTTTAAAATTTTCGTGATTTTCTATTCAAAATACCTCTGCAGTCGAAGACTTTCCTTTCTGTTAAACTTATTTTTTGCACCGCGGGGACTAAAACGCTCATTTTACTGCCTCTTTTACGGGACTAAGGTGCGGCATTTACTGCTTTGTTACTAAAATATTTTAGTCCCAAGGGAGTAGGTAAAAAATCTTCACTCTCGTGATTAAAAGACGTACTTCAGCCCCTTAGTATATAATATACTATTGATGTTTATGGCTTTCGATAATATGTGTGGACAAACACCGCGAAACCCACTCTCCCAAAATCTACACTATGCCACACTAATACGAAGCGAAACAAAGCATTAGGAAGTCCAATAGACCCTATAAACAGCTAGTATATAGGTCAACATTTAAGTAGTATTTTAGCAAAAATACAGTTAAAGCAACTTATAAAAAATAAAGTAATCCACTGAAATGGATTAATTCAAGAGTACATGGTACTTATTAATTTGTTGAATTTATAAGAATTAAAATTATAATGATTTTGTTTGTCGGGAGTCGGGAAGTATGCATTTCCTGCCATGAAAGCGGCGTAATACGTTAATTCTCATTTTTTCTTGAGTACCTGTAATGTAATACTTGGGAGTATTGTAAATAAAATATATTTCTACTAGATGATATACTAATATGTATATAAATACCTACCTTGCTTTTAGCAAGATTTCTTAGAAAATTTCTTACAAAATAGAGCTTGCAAAATGATTTCTTGTCTTTTCTTGCAAAGCAAGACAACAAATAAGAGAGTATTGTCTTGTTTTTGCAGCAAGAAAAAGACAAGAACAAGAAATTTGCAAGAATCTTGTAAAACACTACCTGAAATTAGTTAAAATTGGCAAGTAACATGAAACTTCTTATACTTACGCTCTTACCCCAATCTTTGAAATCAGAATCCTCATTTTAATCTAGCCGTCCCATATTTCTGCGTTTCGAATTCTTAAAGGTTAAAGGTGAGCTTTCGTCAACACAGGTGCTTCTACCGCGAATCGATTCCATTTGATGCAAATTTGGAGGCAACCCCGCCTAAATTCTTGGGTAAAACTTCCAGTTTTATTAATATTTAAATTACTTCGAAGTCTAGGAAGTATAACTGTGTGTATATTTGCAGATTTCCAAATAGTATTTTCTTTGGTAATCACTAATTTTCGAGCTTGTGTTGAAAGTGAGTGATCCAACAACTCAGACAAGCAAGCTTTAATCTAAAGAATATTCAAGATTGCAACCGCCAACCACATAGGTATTGCAAATTTGATACAATAAATATTTAAAACCATCTATAATATCATAACATAAAAATTATAAAAATGTGATTCTGTAGATACCGTTACAACATCGATTATACAGAATAATATCAATCCCAGTTTTTTTCTTTCCTCATACTAAAGATCTTTCTTGCATTATGTATAAGCCGCCTGGCTGAGCACCTTCTAGCTGTAGCGTTGACTGAAACCCCTAATATGTCAGTCAACGGCTGTTGTAGCTGTAGGTAGGTACGTGTTTCGAATTAGGCATGTACAATGTACAGGGTTATTCATATAAATATATAAATAATTTTCTACCCCAATTAACTTATTTTTTGTTTTTAATTTTGGAGAAAAAAATGTAAAAATGGAGTTGCATAAAATTTTCTTGCGATTTCAGGTATGAATGGGGGATATTGCAAACGGTGAGAGATGGAACAACGGTTAAATGGAGAAAAACTTGCCCAATTTTAACTTCAATAAAATGGTACAAACAGGTTTCTAATATCTTTTTCGTTTTTTGAGTTATTTTGAAAAAAGTCAAATTTTCCGTTTTCGATTTAATTTTGTTCTGAAGGTATCACATATAGGAAAAAAGAAAAACACTTTCTCGTGGCACTTTTTAACGGGCTTTAAGATGGCGTTTTTAGATTAGTTCTACAACGTTTCCTTTTTGAGAAACCATCTTCAACTATATTTTTTTAAATACGGGCCTGCATTTTTTTGCATATTTTGAAAGCAATTTTCATTGCAAATACCATGACTAAATATTTTTTAAATGTTTTGAGGCAATTATACTGGAAATTATTTTTTCCATTCATTTTTTTCTATTGCGGCCTTGTATTTAATAATACTAAGTCTAAATATCAATCCGTATTGTCAACAATTTAACTTAGAACTTACAACTTATCTTTCAATCGGAGAACACAAAAAAGGATGGCAAAGACTAATGTCAGTCGCACATACCATAATAAAAAAATAAATAAAAATCCTCCACCGAGAAGGCTTTGAAAGAACGAAACCAACCATTTGCTATAACTCCCACTGTATCATTTAGTTAATAATTTGTATTATTATAAATAGAGGGTGCTTTTTCAAATGACGACAAATTTAACATCTTAGCATGTTATAGATATCTTGTGCCACAGAAATAGTGTGAGGCAGAACGAATGTACCATGCGTACCTATTGTTGCAATAATTGATAAATAGCAAAAGTTGTTGGTTTCATTGGCTTAAACCTTTCCTCTCACAATTAGAAAAAGCGAAGAATTTACTACAAAACACAATGCGGCACTGTTTGCTGTACAACAACAGAGGAAAACACTAACCAGACAGGGCCGGTTATTTAAAACTATTAAGTTTTCGAAGTAAAAATAAAATATAAGTTCTTATTATTAAATGCATGACCGCAATAGGAAAAAAGGAACGAAAAAAAAAAGAATTTTCAGTAAAATTGTCTCAAAACATTTTCAAAATATTTCGTGTATTTGCAATGAAAAGTGCTTTCAAAATCTGCAAAAAAAAATCCCGGTCCGTTTTTAAAAAAATTAAGTTGAATATGGTTTCTCAAAAACGAAATGTTGTAGAACAAATATAAAAACGCCACTTAAAGCCCGTTAAAAATTGCCATAAGCAAGTGTTTTTCTTTTTTTCCTATCTGTGATAACAACTTCAGAAATAAATAAGATCGAAAACGAAAGATTTTATTTTTTTCAAAATAACTCAAAAACGAAAAAATAATTAGAAATCTGTTTGTACCATTTTATTGACCTCAAAATTACGCAATTATGTTGTTCTATCTCTCACCGCTTGCAAGATCCCCGCATGCTGTTCATTCTTATCCGGGACAGCTTGTATATTATCTCCAAAACGTGACATTTAAATCGGAGCTACTAACGCAGGGACGGACGGCATACTTAACCCCCTAATCTCAAAATGACCCGTAACTTGGAAGAAACAGATAAATCGAAAATTTGACTTTTAAAAAATAGCTCTTTTACTAGTGTTGAATTTTAAGTATAAATTAATTTCAGAAAAATTTATCTAAAGTTAATTGACGCTATCTGCTACAAACACACAACCGGCCAGCAAAAGCCGTAAAAATTGGTCAAAATATGCAGAGAAGATAAAAAACATGGCACATACTAGGTTAATACAAAAAAAAAACACAAATCTTAATTCACAGTAACAGAGTGTACAAAAGTACTCAACAATAGAAGTGAATATTTTTCGTAATAATTACCTCTATACGAGTTTAAAAGAGAAACTAAAGGCTCTTCAAATAAAAGCACAAAATTTGACAAAAAATTGAATTTTTTTTTGTGTTTTCGGGGTGTTTTAATAATTTCCTAACAATCTGCGAATTGTTTCCTGAAATAACTATCTTCTAAGTCGTTTGGTCGACAACGATTTTCAGCCTAATAGCGTTGACTGATGTATTAATAAGACTTCTCACAGCTATAGTTTCATGTCCTGCAAAGTAGATGGCGCCTATGGTCAACAATGTATTGTCAACAAAGTGACATCTGTGGACCGATGACCAAACTATTCAAACTTACTTCTACTGAATCATAACAAATAAAGATAACATTATACAAAATACAGGGGACAATCAATAACAAAATATACGAGGATTACTCGATAAGATAAACATTAGATAAATCAAAGTCCAATCGCCGAGTCGGCAAAATCTGCGAGTATAAATCCAGCACCAGCCACAGGCTGGGGATCAGTAAGCCCCGCTTATTAGCAGCTACTCGATCACTGACCACCCTCGGTGGTCTGACCTGGCAATGGATCCCGCTTAAATAGCCTCCTTGTTCAGGTCGGGCTCCGAGGGGCAGACGACAGCGCCCCTGGGCACTGTTGAAGACGTCAGTGGGTCAGTAGCGGCACCCCGCCGTCGCGTCGGGTCAAGGGCGCAGCTCGCGTCCCGGTCACTTCTACGTACTATCGGTCCACCGAGGGTGGTCAGTGATTGAGTAGCTGCTAATAAGCGGGGCTTACTGATCCCCAGCCTGTGGCTGGTGCTGGATTTATACTCGCAGATTTTGCCGACTCGGCGATTGGACTTTGATTTATCTAATGTTTATCTTATCGAGTAATCCTCGTATATTTTGTTATTGATTGTCCCCTGTATTTTGTATAATGTTATCTTTATTTGTTATGATTCAGTAGAAGTAAGTTTGAATAGTTTGGTCATCGGTCCACAGATGTCACTTTGTTGACAGTATTTTGTATTGTATTTTGTCTCCGGGAAGCGCATGGTGAGCCAGAGAACTGTGAAACATGACAGCCGTGAGCAGTCTTTATTAATACGTCAGTCAACGCTAATAGCGTTAATATTTTGCAAAAAGTAATATTAGTGGATAGATCAGTTTTTAGGGGCCCCTTCCGGAGCTGGGGCCCCCCCGCACGGCGGGCTCTGCGGGCGCCTTATCGCCGCCAGTGTTAGGTTCGTTTCTCGTACAATTTATTCAGACAGTGTACAAGAAAAAATACGTTTTGCTAGTACCTATTAATCAACTGCGCCGCGAAGGGTTATTCAACTTCAGTCGTTTATTTTGTGTTTTCCAAACTTTTAAATCAATTAGACGTCTTCATTACGGCGCCGCGGTGGAGGTTATTGGGGCCACCAGAACGGGGGGCGCCGGGCGCCCCTGTTTGCGCCCTGAATAATGGTTGGCCCATTGCGGAGCCAGTTCCCTTTGTGCTTCCCTCCGGAAACCAGAATTAAAGAAATCCGTCGTTGGATTTGTATCCGCAAACTTGAGCAGCTTTGCTTTTCATAACGCCGTTCTCTGAAAAGCTGGCAACGGATTTCGATTGTTGGTATATTGTTAAACACAACGCAAATTGCTAAAATATTAAATTTGCCACTAAACAAACTGTTATTCACACTCGGTGCGTTTAAGAAAAATTACGAGTGAGCATGGGGGCTTCTAAAAGTTCTACATAATATCTGCATTGTTTTCTAAAATAGCGCAAATGCTAATGATTGAGCCTTTAAATTGGGCCATCCTGTAAAAATAGCGGAGCTGGTTTGTAATTAGTTAGTTGTTAACTCTAAGCAATTCTTCGGCCAATGGAATTTAATTAAAGAGTTTTTCAATAGGGCCAACTTAGAATTTGCCGCCGAGGTCGAGGAAGCGGCGATCGATCGCGTCATTCCTATAATTAATTGCCATGGCGTGAGCTGAGACAATAAAGGCGTAGGTGAAAGTGTGATGGGGTTAATGGGTCTATTTCACTCATTCATATCGACCAACCAATTACAAGTCACAGATACTTACATATTCTGCAGTCGGAGTGTGACTTAATAAAATTAACACAAAACTGGCCTATAATACGTTATACGAGACAATCTGACCCGTAGAACAGGGAAGCTACCTTTTTTAGAGGTATTTTCTTGATTAACGTACAATGACTCTAAAATCTGCCCCTAGAATGGGTTTTACTGGCCTACTGTGATCTGAAATATACCCACACGTGAATATTTTGCCGTTTTCATTACTGTCCACAGAATGAATAAGTATATAGTCAATTCCAGTTAACTGAATGGATAATATAATTTCATATCCACCCTAGGTAGCATAATATGGTGAGATCTAAGTCAACCAATCTCAGTTAAGAGTTCTTTGAACTCTGGAAAATGTTGACGTGTTGGAAAATCAGACAACCCTTGAATTCATTTTATTCCAAAAGCCCATTGGGATCTGTCAAATAATTGTTGTCATGTTTAGCACATGGTATTAATAGTAATAGGGTTGCGGACGAAATTAGGAAAGCATTTCCTCATGTTAGGAATTTAGTGTCCAATGGGCAATGTGAAAAGTTTTTCTCAAAGAATATTCAAAAATACCTACAATATAAAGAAGGGCTTCCCAACATCCCGCATCCGCCACGGCCAGTCGTGACTATAGATGGCGAATCTGGTTAGAGGTGTTTTCTATGCCGATAATTTTGCCGAATTATAAAAATTAATTCTTGATTTTTCTAACGACGATTGTCAAGCTCTTTCCTGTGCACTTTAAGCATTTTCAACCAAGGTAGAAAAACAGCAAGTTTCTTTCTTAAAAGCAAATTATAGGTCTATACCCCAAACGGCCCAAACCATAACGAAATAATTAGAAAAGGTAAAAAATTCGCTTATGGAAAGTGGTGACATAATAGGTACAAGAATTTACCACGTTGTGCAAAAAAAAAGTTAAGGGCACCAACATTATTAGTTGAAGTGGCAAGCGTTTTAAATGAACATATCTTAGAAAATTTTGACATGGGGTCAGGTATTTTAGAAAATTTGAAAAATTGCCCTATAACATCAGTTGATGTCGAGCGGCATTTTTTCTATTCATTATGTCGCAGATACAAGACAAATTCTTAATAGAAACTTTTGAAAAATATTTATTAATTTATTGTTTTAATTGTAGGTTTGGTTATTTTATTTGGATAAGTTTATGTTAGAAATTTTAAAATGATGATGATGAATCCTGTAATATTATTATTCATAATAGTAATTAAATACCATGTATGAAAATTCTGTTTTTTGCACATTATTTCCAAATTTTTGTGTATGCAACTCTACATTTTTTAATGCATATCTGCCGATGTTTGTTCATTAGCATATCCAAAATAATTTATTAAAATAGTAAGAGGACACAACTCAGGCGACTTCGCCAAAATGTGTATTGTAGATTTTTTTTTTTCAAAAAGTAAATACAAGAAACTTTTCTGGGATCATTGGGAACCTAGTGAGTACAAGAAATTAGTTCGCTAACCGAAAATGCATAAAGCAAATTTAAGATGAATCTCATTTTATGCATTTTTTTTTTCGAAAGTATCGACTACCGAACTAATTGTGAATAACTTTTTTGAAGAAAAGGAACAATAGTAAAAAAACCACACAAATAACATTTGGGAGAAGTGAGAAGTCGCTCGAGTTGTCCCTGTTATAATGCATGATTTCTGATTTCTCCATTAACGCACGATTATAAGTATAGGCAACTAAACATACATCGAAATCGAGGTCCTATACAGGGTGTAACTAAACTGATGGTCAAAAATGAAACCACGTATTCTTGGAGTCAAAATAAAGGCACTTCTTCATATATTTTTTTCTCCTACGGGCCATAGTTTTTTTTATACAGAGCGTAGAAGTTTGAAGAAAAATACACACATTTCTTAGTATTTATAGAAGTATACGAGATATTTTCTTCAAACTTGGCATGTCACATGAGCAGATGAGCCGTCAAACTTAAGGTTGACATGAAGCTTCTGAGGCTCCCAGTTGCCGAGATACAGGGTGTATTAAAATTAATTAGTTCAGAAAAATATGAATACCCTGTATAATCGCATTTTTTAATTCGTTTTGAGTGGTGAATAGAATGGTTAACAAAAAGTATCTCTTAGTATTTTTTCATATTCGCAGCCATTTCTTAATTATTTTTAAAGAACGGCAACGCTGCAATGAACAATAGTCACTTTAAGAATAAATCTAGCAATCTGTGGATGTCAATTGAACTTTATTTAACAAAATACAAAAGCAAAAACGATAATAAAAGAAACGTATTGCTATTAGAAAAAAATATAATAAATTATTAAATGTTCGAAATGACCGCCGTCTCTTTCAATACACGCAACTATGCGTCTCCTCATGTTTATTATTGCCATTGGCAAGTCCATAGCAAAATTGCATATCAGTCAATTCTTCAAATGAAAATATAATTTTTCAAAATATTGATACTAAACTGCAAAGTTGGCAGCCAAATGATTCAAATAATGCCAAGTTTAATTGACATAGACAGATTTTTAGATTTATTCGTAAAATGACTTTTTTATTGCAGCATTGCCGTTCTTTGAAACTAATTAAAAATCGGCTGAGAATATGAAAAAATACTAAGAAATACTTTTTGTTAACCATTGAATGTGCCATTCAAAACAAATTTAAAAAATGCGATTATACAGCGTATTCATATTTTTCTGAACTAATTAATTTTAATAAAACCCTGTATCTCCGCAACTGGGGGCCTCACAAGCTTCATATTAACCTTAAATTTGACAACTCATCCGCTCATGTGACACGCCAAGTTTGAAGGAAATATCTCGTATACTTCTAGAGATACTAAGAAATATATGTATTTTCTCTAAATTTCTACGCTCTGTATAAAAAAAACTATGGCCCGAAGGAGAAAAAAATATATGAAGAAGTGCCCTTATTTTGACTCCAAGAATACGTGGTTTCATTTTTGACCATCAGTTCAGTTACACCCTGTATACAATATATTATCATCATCAATATCTGTCATTTCCAAGCTTATAATTCCTGAAATTTGTGTCGAAAACGTGAAACAAAGTGGCAGAAACTGTAAATGCAGCATTATTAAATTATTTAATATCAGAGAAAAGCCGAAACATAAAGATATCTTCCCCAAATTTATAAAAAAAAGTATTATAAGCTCAGGTATACTTGGAATTTAAGTGTTTGCTGTCGTACTCAATAACATTTATTTATAAACTAGATTTTCTATGTTTAACACAAACTTTATTCGACTGAAAAATCTCGAATAACTATACCTATCGTATAAATACATCGAATTTGAGTAAGTACATCCGTTAAACGGGACACCCGTGACGCATCCACCTCCCGGCTTCTCACAAAAACGGAGATTCAATACAAAAATTGCTGACTGCTGACACCATCGATAAATCGTAGTTTCCCTTACCTAAAAGCGTTGGATAGTTCAAGCCGGCAGTCAGTTACAGTGATAGCTGCAAGAGCGACCTACCGGTGCAGCCAACCAATTAGTTCCGACAGTTTCAGTGATGCTGTCTACTGTGGTCTCCTCCAAAAAGTATTCTCTAAAAATGTCAGTTTTGTTAGTTTTATTTTAATTGATAATTTGTATTATTTGCTTTATTTCCAAAAAGTCTGTTCTCCTAATCACGGCTAAACAGGTCGTGACAGTATCAATTACGTACTATTCGATTATACAGGGTGGTTCACTTTTATGTGGTAGGACTTTAACATTAGATAGAAAAAGATAATCTAAAATGAAAATTTTATATCAACATATATCGGGGAAAGCTTAGTTTCCGAGATACAGGGCGTTGAAGTGTTGGAAAAAATATGAAGTATTTTTTACACTGTCCGAACCAGTGGAGATATTTAAACCAAATTTGATGTGTAGTACCACCTTTTTGACTACGATATTTAGTGATAATATGAAGGTCCTGAAATAACCAGTGGTGGAGTTATGGGTTTTCACTATCACTAAATTTAAAAAGTAATTAGTACGGACCTGTCTCACATCAACGTAAATTTTTTTTTCGTAAAGTTCTTTCAATTCTCTACAAAAAGTGTATCTTGACATTTTTTTGTATCTGCCACGGTTGTGTAGTAAATAAATTATTTCGTTTCCATCTCAGCCTTTTTGCCTAAAAATGTGTTTTCTAAGATTATTGATAAATATCGCAAATAACAGAAATTAATTATGGAACACTTATCGGATTCAGCTATTTTATTTTTAATTTTATGGAAACAATTTTAAAAATAAACTGGCACTTGGTTTGAGGTACATTACTTTATTATCATTTTAACATTTTTATCAAATCTAGTATTATTTCTTAATAATTTTTATAATTCTAAATTTGTACAACATTCAACAATTGTTCAAAATGTGATCCATTCTGTTGCACACATAATTCACTTCGACGCCTAACGGATTGAACAGCATCGATTAAATTGCCATTTCTCAATTCATCGCACGCATTTCTGATACGATCAATAAGTTGTTCCCTTGTTTCTACAGGAGTCGCATAGACTTGTTCTTTTAAAAATCCCCATACGAAGAAGTCCAGAGGTGTTAT
The DNA here is from genome assembly GCA_963920635.1 of Pseudeuparius sepicola. Classification (NCBI taxonomy): domain Eukaryota; kingdom Metazoa; phylum Arthropoda; class Insecta; order Coleoptera; family Anthribidae; genus Pseudeuparius; species Pseudeuparius sepicola. The sequence continues at coordinate 132,719,401 of OY987298.1, read as the reverse complement.
GTCCGGAGAACGTGGTGGCCAAGCGACCGGTCCCCCTCGTCCGATCCACCTATTTGGAAAGTTATTATTTAACCAGTTCCTCACATTTCGGTGAAAATGTGCAGGACAGCCGTCAAGTTGGAACCAAGCCAACAATCTTAAGTTTAAAGGAATGTCTTCCCACATATTATTATGCTCAGCTACTAAAAACTCCAAAAAATTGTCACCATTCACTCGCTGTGGCAAAAAAAAGGGTCCAAACAGATGATGGTTGTACAGTCCAATCCAAACATTGACACTAAATTCGACCTGAAAATTTCTTGGCCGGATTGCATGTGGGTTTTCTTGTGCCCAAATATGCTGATTATGAAAGTTTACTACTCCACGACGAGTAAAACACGACTCGTCCGTCCATAAAATGTTATTTAAAAATTGTCTATTTCCTTCAATTGACTCCAAAATCCATCGGCAAAACACTAATCTTCTTTCTGCATCGCCGGGCCTTAAACCTTGTACGGGTTGTAGATGATACGCATGCCTGTGATCTCTTTTTAAAGCTCGCAAAATTGCAGACTTTGAAACACGTAGGGCCACTGACACTCTTCTGCTACTTGTTGTAGGATTCCTATCGAATTCACGAAGAATCTCATTGTTGCGTCTGACTTGTTGGATATTGTTTTCATTTCCTCGTTCGACGATTCTAGTTCTCAGACCGCGAGTTCTGAATTGCCGGTGCATGTTAACAAACACCGAGGGACGCGGATGGCGCCTATTTGGAAATCGCCTCCGGTATTCTCTGGCTGCTTCCGCAGAGTTCCCATTTGCAACTCCATAGCAGAAATGGATGTCAGCCTGCTCTTCATTTGTAAATTGGAACGGCATTTTAATTATGAACAAAGACAAACTGCGGCGCTGCTACGTTCATCTACTGGATGACAGATTATTGTATTATTAACTGTCAATAAGATTTTCTTTTCCATGGCACACTTATCTTCACCAGTACGGCGATGCAGAAAGGACATTAGTATTTTTCCGATGGATTTTGTAGTCAAAGGAAATAAGACAATTTTTAAATAACATTTTATGGGCGGAAGAATCATGTTTTACTCGTCGTGGTATAATTTAGAATTCTACAAATTTAGAATTATAAAAATTATTAAGAAATAATACAGATTTGATAAAAATGTTAAAATGATAATAAAGTAATGTACCTCAAACCAAGTGCCAGTGTATTTTTAAAATTGTTTCCATAAAATTAAAAATAAAATAGCTGAATCCGATAAGTGTTCCATAATTAATTTCTGTTATTTGCGATATTTATCAATAATCTTAGAAAACACATTTTTAGGCAAAACAGGCTGAGATGGAAACGAAATAATTTATTTACTACACAACCGTGGCAGATACAAAAAAATGTCAAGATATACTTTTTGTAGAGAATTGAAAGGACTTTACGAAAAAAAAATTTACGTTGATGTGAGACAGGTCCGTACTAATTACTTTTTAAATTTAGTGATAGTGAAAACCCATAACTCCACCACTGGTTATTTCAGGACCTTCATATTATCACTAAATATCGTAGTCAAAAAGGTGGTACTACACATCAAATTTGGTTTAAATATCTCCACTGGTTCGGACAGTGTAAAAAATACTTCATATTTTTTCCAACACTTCAACGCCCTGTATCTCGGAAACTAAGCTTTCCCCGATATATGTTGATATAAAATTTTCATTTTAGATTATCTTTTTCTATCTAATGTTAAAGTCCTACCACATAAAAGTGAACCACCCTGTATTTAATGATTCAATTATGGTTCGGTAAATAACTTACAGTTGTATGCTTTGTACCTACAAATAATCAATTTCATGTATAAGGTATCTGTCGTCCTCAAATTTTTTAAGATTGTAGACAATATAAAGAGGTGGTTTATGCAGAATTATCTATGACTTCCATTTTTTCTTTAGAAAAATAGTCGAAAACAATTCCTACATAATAGCAAAATAACAACTAACCCTTAATTTTCTCCTTGCCTGGCGCAATGGCAATTATTCTCGAAGGAATTGGGAAGACGGTGCTCGGTGGCGAAGGATGCGCGCGCATACCGGGTCGGCTCTATCGAAAAACTCTTTAATTAAATTCCTCTGGTGGAGGGGCTGCTTTAAGTTAACAACTAATTACGAACAGGGCAAGCCAACCGATCGCCGGGGAACTCTTCCAGCCTTTGAGGGCAAGTTGGCTTTTTGCTTCACAGTGCAGTCATTTGACTCTACAAAAAAGAAGTAAAAAGAAACAAAATATATTGCAAGCATGTCTTTGTTGGTACCTATATAAGAAGAATAAATACTTCCAAACCATTTTCAGAAAAGAATTTTAGAGCGAAAGTTAGCACGCATATTTTGCGGTGTGCGTATACTTCTTAGAAAGACAGTATAGTTGTAGTGTTTTTTTTTTGAGGGAGAAAAGGGGTTGGCGGAAAAAAGATCGAAAATCAAAAGGTCGAATCACAATCGACCGAATCACAAAATGTATAGAAACTACAAAAGGTCGAAACTACAAAAAGTCGAAACACAAAAGGTCGAATCACACAAGGTCGAATTAGAAAAAGTCGAATCACAAAAGGTCGAATCGCAAAAGGTCGAATCACAAAAGGTCAAAGTACGAAAGGTCGAATTGATAAAAACAATAATTATAATTTTTAGCGAGTAATTGAAAATTATGAGTCGCGGCAACACCAAGATTGTGGATTGGCGGAAAAAAGGTCGAAACACAAGAGGTCGAATCACAAAATATAAAAACTGCAAAAGACCGAATCACAAAAGGTGTCGAATCACAAACAGTCGAATTGACAAAAAATAATTCTAATTTGTATCCAATAATTTGAAAAGTCGAAAAAAAGTCGAAAATCTAAAGGTCGAAAATAAAAGGTCGAAACACAAAAGCAGGAAAAGCTTATTTTGTATAAACGAAAATTATTGTCAGTAGGTACCCATTTCTGACTTCAGCTTAGGCCAGAAGTGAGCGTCACAGTTTTTTGAGACACCATGTATATTTTGCGGCAAAATATACAGGGTGTCTCAAAAAACTGTGACCCTCACTTCTGGCCCAGGATTTTTTTGAGACACCCTGTATCTTTTGCGCAAAAGAAGTGAGTGGCACAGTTTGTGCAAAAGATACAGGGTGTCTCAAAAAAATCTTAGGCCCAAAGTGAGCGTCACAGTTTTTGAATCACCCTGTATATTTTTCCGCGAAATATACATGGTGTTTAAAAAATGTGACGTTCACTTCTGGCCTAAGCTGAAGTCAGTAATGAGTGACACTAATAATTTTCGTTTATAAATAAGAAGCCTTTCGCATCGGCGTATAGCTGCAGTTTGCCTTTTGGGCTCAAAATGTAGGTCCTTTCAATTATTGAAGACCAATTAGTACATATCGAGTTTTAAAATTTCGACCTTTTGTGATTCGACCTTTTGTGTTTCGACCTTTTCTGTTTCGACTTTTTGTGATTCGACCCTTTGTGATTCGACATTTTGTGATTCGACCTCTTGTGATTCGACCTTTTTCCCGCCAATCTCCCCCATCTATGGCCAAATATTACGAGTAGTACCTATTCAGACCCGGAGATAGTGACAGATTTTTTGGACTTGATTTTACTCAGTAAGCCTTTCAAAGGGCATTACGTTGCGTATATTCTCACAATAATATGGTATGAATCAGATAGAAATCCTGGGTTCTTCATATGGAAAAGTGAGTTTTCTTTTATTCGAAAAATATGCGTTATGATATGATTTTAGTCAGGCTGTTTTATAATGAAGTTCGAAATAGAAAATTCATCGGAAAACCATATAGCAGTTAACGTAGACCCAAAGGGCTACTGTTGTCACGTGAACTTGTATTTTAATACTGATTTTTCCATGTTTCTGAACAGGCTGTCAATTATAAGCATGTAAGTTCTTGTCACTAAACTGCTGAAGAAAAGATGGCATACCTTTTACGCATGCGCGCAAGTACACTATACATCGAATAACTCGTTTAAATAATTAAATAACATTAAATTTAAACTGTACTTGGACATGCGCAAACGATATGCTATCCTTTTTTCAGCAGTTTCATAAGAAGAACTTGCATACTTCTCATTCGCAGCCTGTTCAGAGACGTGGAAAATTAAATTATTAAAAATTTTAACAAAAAAATTAAAACCGACTTCAAAAATTTGCCCATATGCACACTGCACTAAAAATTAAAAAAAAAAGAACAGAAAATAACACCGTTTTCACAAATTTGCCCGTATGCACATCTCAACTAAAATTTTAGAAATGTTTTTCTCATCCTAAATTGAGTTACGAGTATCTTTGGATTTGGTGACAGTCAAGGCAAGGAATTTAAATCTATTTAGATATGAATACATCATAATATCCTACATACATATCATAACTTACTGTCACCGACTCCAAAGATAACTCAATTTAGAAAGAGGGAAATATTTCTAAAATTTTAGTTGAAATGTGCATACGGGCAAATTTGTGAAGTCGGTGTTATTTTTTGTTATTATTTTTTTGTAATTTTTAGTGGATTGTGCATATGGGCAAATTTTTAAAGTCGGTTTTAATTTTTTTACAATTTTTTTATTTTTTATTTTTTAGTGAATTATTAAGAATTATCGAAATTATAAATTCCATCCCCTATTTGTCCACCCTTAGGATTGAAATTTTTCTCTTCAAATTTAATTTCTCTTCAAATTTAAATGTGACCACACCTAAGGTACCCCCTTTTTAATAAAGAATCATCGAAATCGGTCCAATATGACATTTCATCCCCTATTTTCCACCCTTACCTACGGGTGGAATTTTTTCTTCAAATTTAAATGGGACCATTCTGTAGGTATACCCTTTCAAATAATAAAAGAATTGTCTAAATCGGTTTATAAATGATGGAGTTCTGAGGTAACAAACAAAAAAAAATGCAACCGAATTGATAACCTCCTCCTTTTTTTGAGGTCAGTTAAAAATACAAATTCACGTGACAATACTAGCCCTTTGGGCCTACGCTAACGGTATGTGTGCCTATGGTGTTCCGAGGAATTTTCTATTTTGAACTTCATGGCAGCCTGACCCAGGATGACTCTCTCATTCAACCCTTATTATTGTGAGAATATACGCAACATAATCCCCTTTGAAAGGCATGCTGAGTAAAATCACGTCCAAAAATCTGTCACTATCCCCCGGTCTAATTCTATATTTTTTGGGGAGCAGGCTGGCGCCGTTTTGAGAAGACTATATACGGCTTGGGTTTTGCCAGAGCTTACTTTTAATTTTCCACTTATCAAATCACTCAATGAGTTGGTCGACAACGGATTGGAGATTCGATGAGGTTGTCGCAGTGTCAGTGGCATAATGTAGGTAAAGTTGTAACGACCATTTTCCTTGGGTGAAGGAAAACTGGCTATATGACTCGATTGTTGATACCCCAGGAATAAAACACACGTATAAAAGTATTTAAAAAGGTGGTTTATTAAAAAAATATTAAGGAATGTTGTTACCAGCAAAAATTGTGAAATGATGATTTACAATAGAGGTTATGTACACGCAGTGAAATTGAAAGCTTGACAATAGTTTAAATTTAAATCTAACTCGAGGAAAACTGGATAATACAATAAGGTCAAAGTCTAAAGTTTACGAAATTGGCACTGACTAGTAAAGAAAGTTCGAAAGCTCAAATTTATAGATAACAAAGTTCTGTACTGTTCTGAGTTTAAATTTGGAACGATTTGTCAAAATACCTTACTGGAACGTTTGTTCTTTAGAGGTTCCAGTCTGTCAGCTGCGTTACAGGCTCTGGTGGTTGGCTAGCATGTATCTCAGGGCTTTGGCCTAAGTTCAGCTTACCCTGTATCGGCTGGAGGGTCTGCAGGCTGTCCTGTGTGTTGACTCAAAGCAGCTCGTAGAGTTATTCGTGCCTTGTGCAGTTTTGAGCGTGTGGAAAATTCAGAAGCAATTAGACACAGCCAATATACTCAGTCAGTGACGTCAAATGTTTATAAATGTTTATTCACAAGAAAAATGCTCGAAAAAAAATATTAATTATTATAAAAAGTACAATAATTTGCTTAAGTTTAAGATAATATAATAGCGTTGACTGACGTATTAATAAGACTTCTCACGGCTATAGCTTCATATTCTGAAAAGTAGATGGCGCCTATGGTCAACAATGTATTTTGCATTGTATTTTGTCTCCGGGAAGCGCATGGTGAGCCAGAGAACCTTCAAACATGACAGCCGTGAGCAGTCTTTATTAATACGTCAGTCAACGATAATAGTTAATAAACCCCAAATGTATATTCCAGAATACACCCTGTATAATAGCACTTAATTGACTGGATTGCGAGTTAAAATCAACGACAAAAAGATTTACTTGATTTAAAGAAAGATATCCCGACGTTTAGAACCCAAGAAAACTGACAATAGGAGGTCACGAAAATATAGGTATTAAATTTACAAAAAAACAAAACGTTTAGCTATTTAACAGCTACAAACGCTGCTCTTTCCGATACAAAGTAAGAAAAATTACGGTTTAAATTGAGGTAAACGATAATTAAAACAAAAACGATATTACCTACTAGAAAAGATAAATAATCTCCGTCAGGCTATCGGTACATACCTATTGAGTGCGACGTACAACTTTACCGATACAATAAAACTTACTTTTGAGCAGACCAGGACTGAAAGGCAGCCACGGGTATTCTTCCTTTTATATTTGCAATTAAGCTGGGAGAAACGTGCCTGGGGCAAGCCACAGGTGAGTTTCAACAAAGAAGGAAAATTACCAGAATTATAAAAATAATTTTAAATGAAACTCACCTGGTACTTGTGTCCACCTTTCCTGTGCCCTGCTCAAAAATCAACAGGTTTTCCAAAAAAACACGGCGTAACCCTTGAACGTCAAGATGGCCACCTGGTTCCAAACTTCACAAAAACTCCAGGTGCGCCAGGTCTAGATTCCACATGAAAAACAGAAAAATACGGTTTTATTCCGCTGCACCAAACTATACCACAAAATATAAAGCACTCAATATCCCCAAATGGAGACAACAGGAAGCCGATAAATGTAGATAATTAAATCGAGACACACACAGCCTTCCTGCTATCACCAAATACCTGCCGGGACACTTCTCGCTAAAGATCGCAATCGGAAAGGGACGAGACGGCTCTCGCAGGTAGTTTTGAAAGATCCTGCATTATAAAAAATACAAGGTAACACAGCCAATCACGACGCCGCAAACAAAAACTTCACACGTTAAAATTTCACGATGGCTTCCCGCATAGGGCATAGAACCAGACTCGCACAAAATATTTGCTCTGAACTGAACAAGTCACATCAACAAATACGTAGCGGATTACTTGCTAATCACCTTAGTGCTAAATGTTGGAACTTTACTAATTGAGCGAATTCTACCCTAGTTCTATCGGGAAAAAAAGTCGGCCCTAGCCGCAAATGGCAACGAAGACAAAATAACAGTAATTGCCCTTCTCCCCCGCACAAGCATGTGGTTGCTTCTGGGGTACTCCTAGTTTGGAGTATTGTGAGGGTGATAATTATTATTATTATTATTATACCTTCGACTCGATGCACAAAAAAATCACCGCTTGATGGAAGCACACATACCAAAATAACGCACATATTACTAAAAACGATGTATTATTATTTAAAACGTGGTAATGGAGTTTTTAAACAAAAATTCCGTTACAAAATACAGGTAGTCGACCTGTAGCAACCTGTAGGTATATTCATGATTTTGAATTTGTAAAGCTTAGTAATTATTGAAACATTTTTGACCTGCCACATTATTATCATAAATGCGGGGTGCGAAGCTTCCAATAGGCATAATAATTAATTGTTTTGGCATCCATAATATACAAAATGTTGTTATTGACTAATACACATATACGCAGGGTATGGATATTCAGTTTATGGCTCTTATAATATTCCTGTAAAATTTCAATTTAATTGTTTTTGTTTAGTTACCGTATTCACTGATTAAAAGCTTTCCATATATTTTAAAGCATGCAATAGTCGCATTAAATGCTCCGGAATTCTAAAAATACCAGCTTCATATACAATATCAAACAAGGTTCGATTTTTTTGTACCTGTAATGTCTCCTCCATCTCGGTCTTGGCTTTTGTATGATTGAGGTCATTTTCGCTCAAAAAATACAGTTTATAAATCTCTACACTCTAGAGTTATTTGAATAAATAGTCTTGAAATCTATTATGAAACAATAACATACGAGTATTCTAAAAATTAAGACATCCCATGCTAAATTTTTAAAATTGATGTATACGGGGTGCGGTCAAATTGCTTCAAAAATATTTTTTCAACAATATATGGAGTTTATGACAACAATACGGTAGTGAGTTAGGAGACTGCTTTTAGGATGTTTTTAACATTTTCTGAATTTGGCGGAAGTGAACATCATTTTTTCGATCGCCCTGTCAATTGTGTGTTATTTAGTTTCCTCTTGTCATCAAAAACCCAACGATACATATTTAATTTTTATATACCTACTTATCTCCTATATATATATTAAGAGAGATTATAAATTATTAATCGTTACATAAAATACGAGATTTAAAAAAATCTCAGTTATATGAAAAAATAACACAAAATAGAGAGAAAACCAAGGATAGAGGGAGCAAAATCATCAAAATGCACACGTGTGTAGTCAACCAACATATAACGGAAATTCACCAAAGTAAACAAACATTACCCCGTGTGTATACCTGTGATGCCCCATTAAGGTCGATGCTAGTTGAAAGGAAACCATTTAATGAGGTACAAAGTTCAAAAAATTGCATTTATAAAATTCCTTGCGAATGTGGAAAGTTCTATGTTGGGGAGACTTGTAGGCCATTTAACGTTCGTTTGAAAGAACATAAAAATTATATCAGGTAAAATCAAATTTCGAAGTCGAAAATATGTGAACACTCTTTTAATACCAATCATAGGATTTTGTGGGATAGTTCCAAACCAATTCTCAAAGAAGAAGTAGGAAATAGACGAAAAATTAAAGAATCAGCATTTATTCTAGGAAATACAGACAACTGTGTTGCTGGAATGTTCAGTATGTTCAGTGGAATTCAGTAAAATATTATTGCCACTTATTCAAAGAGAAGTTAGTATAAATAATAAGGTAGAACACAGGGTACATGGCTAGGCTATTGTTTCTGTTGTCATGACATTTTAACCTGAAATTTATTAATCTGTCATTTCACTTTCACTTTGAGAAAGGAGGAAGATTTATTCTCCGAAAGCTCAGGAAACAAATTTATTGAAGATATTTTTTGAGTTACAAGTTCAAAGTTTAGTTAATTTACTGTTAAGAATTTATTAATTTTCCAGGCAACTTGAAAAAGTTGTCTTTTAACCAGTTTGGTGGCGAAAAACCCAATTAAAATACAATATGGATCTGTTTAAGCCACAAATAAATTTTAGAAAATAAATTTTAGAAAATAAATAGATCTTGAGTTTGTTTATTTTTGATTTTACTCCATCATCTATCCTTGCTTATTTCTCTGAGAGGGGATGTCTCAAAAAATGGACAAATTATATTTACTTTCCGGCAAAAAGGAAATCGGTTATCTATAAAATCAATGACAATAAGGATGTAAGATTAGCTAGTGTAAATGTAATAATTACAAACATTATCACCTTTTCTTGTAATTATACAATCAATCTTAGACCTCTCTCTATACTTAATACCGTAATACAATTGTTAACTCCAATTTACATTTTTTGAATTGATTTTTAGGTATAAAAATCAAAATGTCACACTGAGAAATCCGCATAATAAAGGCAGAAACCGTGAGTTTTGTAGAAAGTAAGTAGCTGTTATTATTGAAATGAAATTAAAGAGAAGCCTCTAATTTTTTTCAATACAGAATGTGAAAAAGTGATAACGGTTTTTATAAATAAATGAACCAAATATTCCAGATCGACGCGGTGAAACATGGGCCTCCCACATCGTGGGACGACCTCCATTCTAATCCCGCGAATTAAAGGGACGGTGAAAAACGGGAATAACCAAATTTGGTGGCCGTGGCCCGCCAGGCGACGCGTGCCGCTACCCGCAGCGCCTGTCGCATGTCAAGCACTGTCGCGGACGCGTCGGATCGGCGCAAGGCCTTTGGAAAAAATATCTGCACTATATGTTTTCGGCCAATAGCAACACAGAAAACATAGTCCCACAACGGTAAGGCTACTGAGTATTTTCCACTTTATAACCCATCATTCAGCACCATACCAATTACTTTGAGTACATTTGACACCATAGATATATTTATGTGGAGCCAACTAGAGGTCCTAGATTGGGAGAGTTAGGGCATTTCCTTACACAAAAAATAATTTTTTAAAAATCATCTATTTTGTTGTCGAAAAATAATTTGGGATCTCAGACTAAAGATAATATAGACGAAACTTCTAATACAAACTTTGTGGCCAACATTTCTATGTTTACCAATACAAAACTTTGTTGTATATTGCCACCTACTCTATATAGAATTCATTGGAACATTCAAAAACATATTAGAATAGAATGGAGAAGAATAGAACGATTAGCTTCCCAACATTGCAATTTTGATTACGTTACATAGTAATGGGATATTTAAATAAAAATAAGTGAATAAGATTATACTTTGTTTTATATATTTTGTGAAAAAAAAAAAACATAACGAACAGTTGTAAATTGGCGCTGAATCGCACAATTCGGCGTTGCAGCCGGTGTTTGTTTAGCCTTGTGCGTTTGTTGTCGTGGCGTTTCAGATACAGTTTAGTGCGAAGTTTTCCGTTTGTGTCGTTTTCTGTAATCGACAGATTTTTTATTAAGTTGAACTATACAAAGAACATTTAAAATGGGATAGATAAAGTGCTCTGTGTGTGATATGAGTAATTTACAGGACCGCATAACCTTTCACAGGTAAGTGAGGTTACAATGAGTTCAGAGGCCTTATAGCACCTAAGGAAACTGCCTTACGCATTAAATAGTTAAAAGTGAAAACTTCATTCAAATTAATAAACCATAATTTTCCTTGTTCTATTTACTGCTTTAACCATAAAAATATTTTTGCATACGCTACTGCTACTGGTGGGCTTTGTCCAACCAGCTGCTCTACTATCACAAGGAATGTTTTGTTTTCGTACTAGATATGCTGGTTGATAACAATGCCATAAGAAAGGAGTGTCTATATTATCTTTAGTCTGAGTTTGGGATAGATTCCATGGGCGTGACAAGGTTGGTATAGGTACTACACGAAACAAGAAAATATTATTTTAATCAGATCACCTACATGAAATAAAACGGGCAACACATCTGCATACATATACAGTGCTCGCCAAAAAGTCTGCACCATATGGGAAAATTTTTTAGTAAATAACTTACGGAAAATTTGTTTGCGGCATCAGGTTTCGCTTGCTCTAGAACCAAAATTGACATAATCAAATGTTGTGACGTAGTCTTTTTTATATGACAAATTTTCATATTTTGCCCTTTGTTGCCCTTTTCCGTATTTGTTAATAAATGTAAAAGTCGATCCTATGTAATTTAAAACACTCATTGACTGAATACATACTGCACAATACTTAGTTTACGGTCTAAATATCCTTCTTTTCCTTTTTTTTTCAACGCAAACGGTTGATTTTATCGTTATGAAACAAGAGTACCTTTTTGTTACAGAATGATGATCCTGAAAGATCAAAAAGATAACCTCAAAAAAGTTAAGAGTAAAAGCTTGATCCAAAAACAGCGCAAGTGGCGCGTAAAAATTGTAATTTTCAGCTTATTCTCCATCCCCAAAAACACAGCAGTGCCAAATTTCAGCTCAGCAGCTTGATTATTTTGGGACATGTGGCTATAATTCAATTTAAAAAAATGAACTTCAACGCCCTGTATCTCTTAAACAAACAACATTTCTGTAAGACATATTAGCCTCAATCGTTATATTTTGGCCCCAAATATGTGCAGTTGCTCTATGGACCATTATTAACGGGACACCCGTATACATTTAAAAATCGCAAACCTTGAGGGAAACATATAAATTTTTGGAACATAAATTACAAAAACTGAAGCTCCAAATTGCCCAGGTATAGTGAAGAGGTCATCAAGAAACTGAAATAAAAATGAATTTCAAATCCTTTATCGTAAGAAAAAATTATGGACACAAGAAATAATTATTGAAACTGCACTGCAAATAAAATGTGTATCTATATGTATCTTCTGTTTGCAATTATTTGCGAAATTTAGTTTTATTAACAAACCTTTGACCATACCTTCAGAAAATTTTGGTGAATCAGCCTATGAAAACTGGAATGAATCAATTAAAACCTTAAATAAGGATGTAAGATTAGTGGGTGTAAGTGAATTTACAAGAAAAAGAGATAACGGGTAATCACTCAAAATCACAACAAAAATAGTAACTGCATATACGTGTCACAATGATAGGCATGATATAGGAAGCAACAAATGCAGTTGGTTACTATTGTTTGTTGTTATTTTGAGTGATTACCCATTATCTTTCTTTTTTTTGTAAATATCCTTATTGTCATTGTATCTTGGGTTATAGAGATTTCCACGCAGGTCGCTTTAGCAGCCTCCGTAGCGATGTTAGTATATGCAAGCCCCAAATCCAGGGGATCGGATGTGCTGGCTGAAGCTGCAAACGTGCTGTTAGCTCCTGTCTGGACTTTATTTGTCGCTTCCCAAATCAAGCCTATCATTTTGATTTGGTTAATATTACACCGTACTGATGATTGCCAAATAGCATCAACACGTGTATGCGACTATTACTCTTTGTTGGTATTTTAAGTGATTACCACTATATATTTTTCTTGTAAATATCAAAAATGTTCTCTACTAAGTAACACTGACCTATGTATCTACATCTATACTAAAGGCATTCGATAAAAACTACTGTACCTAAACGTTTTATCTTGATCCCCGTAAAACGTTTTTATTCTTGTGATTATTGCGGGTAATTGTACGCACTGTGCCCAATTATTAACCGGCAATGACACGGTTATGCATATTTTTTTCACAGAAACCATCATGACATATTTAATCCGAAAATTGGATAATTATAGAACAATAATATAAATAATAAATAATAATAATTCTCACCCTCAGAATACTCCAAACTAGGAGTACCCCAGAAGCAACCACATGCTTGTGCGGGGGAGGGGGGCAATTACTATTATTTTGTCTTCGTTGCCATTTGCGGCTAGGGCCGACTTTTTTCCGATAGAACTAGGATAGCATTCGCTCAAGTACTACGGAAAACCCTAGAAAACCGTAGTAATCCCAGTGAGTGTAGGACAATTAGTAAATCACACGGATAAAGCTATTTAGGAGCAATACCGTGAACCCACATTTGTCCAGCGCTCTTGGCCATAGCGGTGTTTTTCTTTAAAGACATATAAGCATGCGCCTGCCTCGAACCAAGGTCGATCGAAGGCAGAAAAACATGCAGTCTAAAAAGTCAGCGCCGGTACGAGCGACGCCACCGCGGCCACTATCTTTTGATATATTGAGCTACAACTAGCTATGTATAATGAACTAGAAATAACCTTTTTTTCGTGAGCGTGAGAAGAATCATTCCCACCATAATTTCCGGACACACCGTATATTCTACCTCCTCCACCCATACCGTCGAAGACGTTAATTTCCCGGACCATTATGCAAATTCCGACCGCGCTGATGGCCGTCCATAATGGGGTAATTGGCCCAGGCCGAAACAAAAAGAAAGGCCATGAATATTTACCCCGCCACCAACCCGGTTTTCCTTTGGTTCGAAACTGCGGACGCCCGGTTTTGTCGAAGCCGCGTGGGGACGACAAAGGACAAAGGGCCGCTTCCCAGTCGCCGATAATCGGGACGTCTGAATGGCGAGGCTATATAGGTATACAATAATTTGGATGCACTTGTTGCACACACGAAGCAAAAGAGGAGTAAAAGCAACAGTGAAGCCGAGAATGAAATGCAAGGAGCACAAAAACGTGGCAATTTTAGATAGCTGGGTATGTCGCATTGGACAAAACTATTAGTCAAAATTAATGTTTAGTGTCCCCATTATAATTTTAAAAGAAATGGCTCGTGGCATATGGGACAAAATGCTTTGGTAATTGGCAACACCAAACTAGTTTCCAATATCTAATGGAAATTATGTATGGGTCTTTCGGAGGTGTGCAGACCACGACAGAGGTACCTGTTTCGGGCTTGTTGGCCCTCATCAGGCAGACGTAGCGCACCTCACCGAAAAACCCAGATTACGTTGGCTAAGTGGAATAGGAAATAGGAAATAGACGCCGCGCCGCTTTGCCGAGTTCTTTTTATATGTCGATCGACCGGTCGATATATAAACACTCACATTGCTTTGGTTTTGGCAGTATACCAGCTAGATGGCACGTGCTATAGACGTGCTTACGTCTATAGGCTATAGACGTAAGCACACGAGGATTGAAACTCACGATTCGATCCTTGTTGATTTCTATATATTAGAAGATACTCGATGATGAATCAAACGAGTTTCTTGGCTCCCCGTATGTACTCTTCTTCTGGTTTTTCAACCGCGCCGCTCCGCTTTGCCGAGTTCTTTTTATATTTATATTTTTTATTTATATATTTTTATATATTTTTTTTTTATTATTTTTTATTTATATTTATATTATATTCTTTTGTTGAGCTGTTTGTCTGCGCCAGATGTGTTTTTGAGCTCCTGTTTGTTACCACTTCGATTTGAGCAGTCTCCAAGCAGATAAATTTCCCGAGATCCCTCCACTGACTACCTGGCAGCGACAGTAAGTCTTACATGTAAAAGTACCATCGTAATCGGCGTATGTACGCGTTTTGTGGCTGTTTTTGCTCCGAATAGCGTGCTGTGCTGTTCTTTTTTGTTTAAAATACAAGACTGGGTCGGGACAATCTGCATGGGCGGTCCATTGTTTTGAGTTGACTTGAAACTTTAAAATTCAGCTGGATTGATATTAATCTAACTACATGGCTCCAGTATCGGTGGTTTGTGCTTGCTGCAATAAATCATATGATGCTATTTCTATGATAAAGTGTTCTGTTTGTAAGAAGCAGTTTAAAAACTCTTGTGTTGATATTACGTCGGCAGAGGTTCGAATGCTCAACTCCAACAAGGGCTATGACTGGTCTTGTAGGTCCTGCAGATCGCTTGGAAGCGATATAAAGGATTTGAAAGCCATTATAATGAAGCTTCAGGAGGATATCCAAGAGCTAAAATCGATTAGCGTAGACAATACATCTGTGAACCAAGATACTTTGTTCGAGGAAATCGTTGCTGAGGTTGATGAACGTGCAAAGAGACGTAAAAATATTGTATTGTTTGGTATTCCTGAGCAGAACCAGAACGAGTCTGATGCAGATCAGAGGTCTGCCGATAAGAGAGCTGTCAAGGATGTGTTATATGTTTTGAAACCGAATTTTAATGT
Organism: Pseudeuparius sepicola; assembly: GCA_963920635.1. Classification (NCBI taxonomy): domain Eukaryota; kingdom Metazoa; phylum Arthropoda; class Insecta; order Coleoptera; family Anthribidae; genus Pseudeuparius; species Pseudeuparius sepicola. The sequence goes on along the minus strand of OY987298.1, from coordinate 132,703,925 downwards.
CGATGAGATTAAGCCTTTCCGACTTGGTCGACCTGTTGAAGGTAAATGTAGGCCCATAAAAATTCAGTTAGACTGTGATCAACATGTTGTTGATCTCATCCGAAATAGCAAAGCGCTTAGAAATTCTCAATTCAAGGACAAGATATCCATTTCTTATGATCGTACCGTACGGCAGCAGTCCTACTACAGAAAACTAAAGGATGAATTACAGGAGCGACTAAACTCAGGTGAATCTAACTTACGAATTAAATACGTAAATGGTATCCCAAAAATTGTTTCGGAAAACTAATCAGGCCCAGCAGTAACTCCTCCAACTTACTAATTTATTTTCAAAACGTTCGTGGGCTTCGATCGAAGTTTCACATTTTTTCGTCATCTATTAGTGCTTGTGATTATGACATTTTGGCATTATGCGAAACAAACCTGCATCCGGATATCCTTAGTAGTGAACTGTTTCCAAGCCAGTATGTAATCTTTCGGAAGGATCGAAAATTCAATGTCGTCAATGAGCAGTGCGGTGGTGGAGTGCTTTTAGCCATGAAACATGTTATACAATGTAAAGTTATGGATGTACCGGAACTAGACAATAGCTTTCCTCTAATTGATGTTATAATCTGTAAATGTATGATTGATTTCAAATGTTTTTATATCGTTGTTGTCTATATCCCACCATCTGTATCTGTTGACGTTTTTGAGTTGTTTTGTGAAGCTATTGAAGAGGTTCAGTTTTTGCAGTCAGGGAATGTCATTTTACTGGGTGATTTTAATTGTTCACACTTTGTCCACTCAGATAATTCAGACAGAAAAGTCAATGCAGTTCATGGCCTGTTAAGTTTTCTTAACATGCGCCAATTCAATGGCGTTCTCAATGGAATGAATAGATTGCTTGATTTGGTCATATCTAACTTTAACTGTGCTGTGTCAAGGGACAATGCGCCTCTGGTACCTGAGGAAGCACTATATCATCCAGCATTGGAAATAAGTATTGAAGACCTTGCTCATAAACTGGAGGCCTTTCCTTCACGCAATGATGATAGTTCCTATAATTTTCGCAAGGCTAATTATCCTGATCTTTATCAGGCTTTTCTTCAGGCAGACTGGTCCTTCTTGGATGGTATTAATGATGTCAATCAGGCAGTAAATAGTTTTTATAGTTATATAAACCGAATTTTTGACAAGTGTGTTCCCAAGTTCAAAAATTTCAGCCATAAATACCCATCCTGGTACACTGCCGAAATAATTAGTACTATAAAACTGAAGGCAAAGGTTTTTAAGAAATATAAAGCAAATAGGAATAATGTATTTCTCGATGAGTTCAGAAGATTGAGGTTATTGGTAAAACAACTTATCTCAGTTGCATATCACCGTTATTTAGAGCAAGTCCAGGCATCTGTTTCGTTTGATCCTCAGAGTTTTTGGGCATTTGTACACTCTAAGAATAATTCAACGAGGATACCTGGTGAGATGAGACTTAATGACGTAACTTTTGACTCCCCTACAGGTATAGTTGATGGTTTTGCAAGTTACTTTGAGAGCGTGTTTGTTGTGCCACATGTTGGTGGCACCGGACGTGGGGACTTTGTGTTGGGCGACTCTTCCAGTATCGATTTTGCAGGCATTACGGAGCGGGAAATAATTATTGCATCATCGAAATTGAAAAATAAGTTAACTTCCGGTCCGGACTCTATTCCCTCCTTTCTAGTTAAAGACTGCATTGGTGTTCTTTCGGCTCCACTACTTACATTGTTTAATTTAGCTACTAGCAGCAACACCTTCCCTGACATTTGGAAGATGTCAAGGGTGTGCCCGGTTTTGAAGTCTGGTGATCCTTCTGATGTGCGAAATTATCGGCCTATATCTATTTTGTCGAACTTTGCCAAGGTTTTTGAAGTCGTTTTGTATAACAGAATTTATCCATCTGTACGCAATGTCCTTTCCCCACATCAACATGGATTTCTGTCAAAGAGATCCACTGTCACGAATTTAACATGCTTCACTCAATTTGTAGCGAGCCGTCTTGACACACAAAAGCAAGTTGATGTAATATACACTGATTTTGCGACAGCGTTCGATAGACTTGATCATGGTATACTCATAGAGAAGATTAATATGTATGGTCTTAATTCCTCTGCATTGGCCTTGTTGTGCAATTACCTTGATCAGCGTAAACAGTCTGTTTTCTATAACGGATTTCACTCGTTTGAATATACTCCAAAATCAGGCGTCCCACAGGGCTCGAATCTGGGACCCTTATTGTTTCTCTTGTTTGTTGATGATATTGCGAACTCGCTCAGTTGTGGTAGAGTGCTATTTGCTGATGATCTAAAATTATATGCCGAGGTTAATACCATTGAGGATTGCATACACTTACAGCTTGATCTTGATCGTATTCATCAGTGGTGCAACGAAAACCGGCTTCACTTGAATATTGCTAAATGTAAAGTCTTGAGCTATACTAAAAAACATTCGACTTTGGCACACAACTATAGTGTTTCCGGATGTGCTCTTTCTCGTTGCGATTCAGTGAAGGATTTAGGTGTCATTTTTGACTCAAAGTTGTCGTTTGTCGACCATATTTCATGGAAGGTTACCCAGGCCTCTAAGGCATATGGCTTCATAGTAAGAAATTGTCGTACTTTCACACAATTCAGTCCTTTGTTAGTCTTGTTCTCAGCTTTTGTTCGCTCTAAACTTGAATATGCCTCAATCATATGGTGTCCATTTTATAGATGCCATAAAGTAGCCATTGAACGCGTACAGAAAAAGTTTCTAAAATTTTTGGCTTTTAGGGTAGACGGAATATATCCCGCGATGGGTACTCCATATGTTGAGCTAACAACTAGGTTTCAGATTCAGTCCTTAGATTTGAGGAGGAAATGTGCAGCACTGAAGTTTTTGCATAAGATTCTGCATAACGAGATAGATGCATGTGATCTCGTCTCTCAAATTAATTTTTATGTTCCATCTATCATTAGAACTCGCAACTCAAACACTTTTTATTGTGATAGAGCGAGAACAAATTTATTTTTTAGAACACCTTTGTTTTTAATGTGTGATAACTTTAATAAGCTGAGTGAACACTGTGATATTAATTTTCATAATCTGAATGTAATTCTAAGAGAGGCTGCTGATAATTTAGACAACTTCACTTTTTAAACTTTTTCTGTGTTCTGTGTATACACCATAATTATTTGCCTTTTTTCACTGTAATGTTTTGTCACTTATATCCGGGTTTTTATATTACTTTTTTATATTGCTTTTTATCTTACTCTTTATTATATACTTGTCCTGTAAATGGGGGTTACCTGTTGGGCAATAAATGCTATATTATTATTATTATTATTATTATTATATGTCGATCGACCGGTCGATATAAAATACACACTCACATTGCTTTGGTTTTGGCAGTACCAGCTAGAGGGCGTTGGATGGTAAATGCTCACCGCATTATACTAGTTCCTATTTCACTTAGCCAACGTAATCTGGGTTTTTCGGTGAGGTGAGCTACGTCTGCCTGATGAGGGCCAACAGGCCCGAAACAGGTACCTGTCGTGGTCTGCACAACTCCGAAAGACCCATACTTAATTTCCATTAGATATTGGAAACTAGTTTGGTGTTGCCAATTACCAAAGCATTTTGTCCCATATGCCACGAGCCATTTCTTTTAAAACTATTAGTAGTCGTAGCATGTTTATTGTAAGAGATAAGGTATAACCTTTAAAATTACACAGGGTCTTCAGCTTGTGCTGGGGAAAGATGGAAATTAGGTACTATTGTCGCGTATATCGTATTTCTACCATAAGTCGCGAAGTCCCCTAGGACTTCTCAGGATCGGCTGCAGGTCAGGCAAGCGCAGGTAATGGAGTATAGAATTATTGAAGAAGACGGCGTCGGGTTCGTAACAGTGGGTGGATTTAAGGCTACAAAGCGATTGCAATCGCTTGCAAACGAATTGATGCTTGCGCCCTTTGAACGGTTTCGCTGGATTTCAGCGGATTGCAAAATTAGCGAGCGTAAAAATTTTGCGCTTGGTCGCTTCCCATTGCTGTAAGCGGTTTATTCATATTACATTACTCTGTTCTGTCAGTTCCCCTTATTTGTTTTACTTTGGTGTGGTAAAAGCCATTGTAAAATTTCGATTTCGTGATTTACTTTTTTGAGGCTGTGTTTGTGCTTATTTTATTTTTATATCTTGACATTTCGGGAGTCTTAAACGCAACCAATGCTTTATTTACCACAGAAACAACATGCCGGCTGTGGAGGCCCAGGCTGAGCAGTGGGCGGAGGTGGCTAGCGACGAGGAAAGCGTTTGCGACGGAAAGGCTCCTGCCTTAGATGGCACCAACAGCTCGTGATAGGTTGCCAGAGACACTCGAGTGGCAGGCCAGGAAACCTATTGCCCGTTCTCCAGCTACCTAGTAGGAGCCGTCGCTTTCCGCTAGACTGAATGACGAACTCAGATCCACTGGATACTTTGGCGGCCGAAGCGCCGAACTTATTGTTTTGGGAATAATGATTATTGATTAATAATTATTAATTTATTCTAGGTTCGCATGTGTTTGCCAATAACTAACTCCGGAGATGTAGCTTTCCTCTTATAAATTTTATTTTCTTGAAATCGGCAGTAAAGTTTCCCAAAATCGTCATTAAAAGCTCAGAAATCGGCATTAAAGTATAGCTCAGTATTGTACGATTTTTTCAATAAGTAGGCTTGATGGCGAGATGTAAACATCAACGTCACACGCGGATCCATCGCGCGTCAAAAGTGACCAAATATTCAAAACCCGGCGACAAAAGGCCCATTTAACTTTTCGTACACATTGCGAAATTGTTAGCTATACCAGCGCAATCTTTCAGTATAAATATTTCAGTAGGTTTGAATATCAAGAGATTTGCTGTGAAGGCTGCACAACAGGCAGCAATTTGGTTTGTCTGTTCGAAGAAGCCGTGTCTTATCTTACTTGACCTAGGTAGAGCGATCATCAAAGTCAAGCAACGCCGCACGCAGTTGGTTCATGAACGGGTGATCGGTTATGATTATTTTCTTGCCTAATAAAACATTTTTTTCCGATTTCAAAAAAAATATAATATGTACCTACCTATGCACTGAAGTTCTTTTTATGACTCATGTGGTTTATTTGCCTCAGCCAGAGGCCTCGGCAACTAAATTCCACAAGAGTCATAAAAAGTTGAACTTCAGTGCCTTGGTACATAAATAACTATTATCTATTAATACAAACTGTCACTTCATGACACTATTATTTAGGCTTCATTGCCGTTTCAGGCATAGGGCCAAGTTTGTCCCGATAGAACTAGGAGAGCATTCGCTCAAGTATATATACGGAAGTCAGGCCTACTTTGATTTATTGGTATTTTTCCCACTTTTTTTTAGAAAAGTGCACTTTGTGTAGGTTTCACATGAAATGGTCACAATGAAAAACTGGAATGTAGTCTTTGATTTTTTCTGCTACAAAATTAAAACGCGCAAAAATCAAAGTATGCCTAAGCTTTTGAATTTTCTCACACTGTAACGGATTTTTTCATTTCAAAATCAGTTACTCGTTTTATATTTTGTTATTAACTTAAAGTCATTATTTTCAAACATATCTCATACTTAATAACTAATTTATTTTTTGTACAGTTTCTATTCCTTTATAATATTGTATTAAATTTTATTACCACTTTTTCAAATTTTAAAACTTCAAATAATTCAATTTTTTGCGCGCCATATACGTTAATGGCCGTGTACTTCCCGCCTAGCCTCGAACCCTGGCATATTCGAAATGCGAAAATTCAAGTGTGTGTTTACATATCAGCAGGTATGTAGATAAAAATCTGTATTATGAATTACTCGATTTTTCGGTTCTGTTGATGCATAATTTGAACATAAACACTATTTAGTTGATTAAATACGTTTCGTGCTAAAACCGAATTGGTCGAGAGTGGGGAGGTGACGTAGGTCTTGCCGGCCACCAGCCGGCAGGGTCCGACCTGACGAAGAGTTTGCTCCCGCCTTCGCTTGTGTTAAGTTCGCAGGGGCATCTGCCCGTTTCCCGCCAAATTTTCGACATTTTCGGCTTTTATCTAGTTCAATTTTTGCCATCGGTGATTTATTTGAGTGGTTTTGTATTTTAATATCGGGGATTGATTTCGTGTGACTAATATTTTTGGGTTTTTCCGTTTTCTATGTTCACGGCATCGTGAGGCAACGACGCTTGCACGACGAGGCCCTTCCTTTTTGGCTGCGTAGCTGATGAAACGCGGGACACAGCAAGCAGGTGGTGGCTGTTTCTTCTGGAAAACCCTACAGGTGAGTAATTTCTTTGATTTTTGCTTTAATTCAGCGACTTTACAACTCACCTGTAGCGTTTTTTTGACGTGCTATTTTTTTGAAGGACTCATTTCGTCCAAGGCCCCGGCCATCTTTAACTCAAAAACATAGCATTGTCTTTTTTTTTGAATACCCACCGTCTTGCGGCTGTTATCTTATTGAATATTTTCAAGTTTTGGTCACATTAGTCACACGTTACTTTCTTATTTTTCGGTTAGGTCTCGATTCTGTGGTACCGGGCCGCTCAAATAAATCTGACACCGAAATTTTCAGTTTCCTAATAAATTCGTATTGCCTTTAGTTTATCAGTTTTTTAGTTTCTCAATTTTACCGTTCGAGTCTCAAACTTTTCGCGTTAAATAAGTTTTAAAATTTCTTGAATTTCAAGAATTTGGGCCGGAGCATTCTCAAATTTTTCTTTTTATTAAATATTAAGCACTTTGCTATTCCGGTCAATTCAATAATATTTTCTATAAAATTTAAAAAACTATGCATAGTTCCCCATAGTTTAGTATAGTTCTAAACGTTTAACTTTTATCATTATTTGTCAATATGTATTTAATAACTTTAGTATCATAATTCAATTTTAAATATTAATCGTAACCTATTGGTTTACAAATTTCTGTAAAAGGCTTAGACCTTGTCTAATGCTGTTTTATCTCTGATTTGTTCATGCTTGCACACTATCTCTGAGGACGCTTCGACCACAGCCCTCTGACGACTAACAACTTAACGAGAGTTGCGTAGACATCGAGAGGAGTTGCGTTGGCATAGGTGCCGACTCCTGGTCAGCTCTACTTCGGCGAAAACCCCTGAGAAGATTTGCTAGCCACGACATCTGCAGCGCCTACACGAGCAGACAAGGACCGGAGAAAGCTCTAGCTTCGCCCCGCACCACTACGAGCGTCGTTTGAGCGTAAGCGACTGAATACGCAGTTCCAACTTATTATTCAGAATTATAATTTTCTTATAGCTGAACAGTCAGAGTATCTGTAACAACAATTTCACTTTTTGCTTCAAGTCTTTTACTAACTAAAAATTTAACTCATTTTCTTCAAAATTGTTACATGTCTCAAATTTGTAATCAATAAATTATATTGTAATAAGGTAACAGGATTTTATTGAACAGACCCAGCTATAGCAAACCTCGGTTTGTTATAACACCTATCCATTTTTTCATTGCGAACAAGTTTTCTTGATAATATTTTGATGTGAAAGCTACACACAGTGCACTTTTCTAAAAAAAAGTGGGAAAATGTAAAAAAATCAAAGTAGGCCTAGACTTTCGAAATTTTGCAGCCGTACTCAGTTTTTCATTTTGAACAAGTTTCCTTAATAACACTTTGTCGTAAAACTTACAAAAAAGGCACTTTACTGATATGGAAAATTAGTTTTTTCATAATAATTTCCAAGGCATACGTGATTTTTCGAAAGTAAAATTATGTCACAAATTAGTTTAAAACTAATCAGGGCTGATCCCCAGAACCTAAAATTTCAACTCGATTTTTTTTTGTTATTTACAACTTATGTCGTCACCTCGGCTATGGGTCTTTTATACATCGTCCAATATCGACGTTTTCTTGATTTTTGGTGTGTTTTTTTTTTTAATAATAGCTGTAAATTCGTTTGCTAGGTCTCGCAAATAATATAGCAGCTAGCAGCTACCATTTGTCACCATTTTAATTCCAACTAACAATATATAATAATTCAATATATTAGAAGATACAATATACAGGGTTATTCAAAATAAATGCCACCCGGAACACACCGGTATTCTACTCCAAAAATAAAGTGACCCGTGTTTTTTCTTTTTGTTCAAAGCTCTATATTAAGGGCCCTACGGGCCCTTAAAAGATGCCCTAAAATTTTGTTTTTTCGCTATATCTTTTTAACGGCTTGATCGATTTTAATGATCTTTTGCACACGTTCATAGTTCATAGATAATTATGTCACATAATTATGTTATAGTGCAGTATCCGCAAACGCCAGAGGGCGCCACTTATGCCAACCACTTTCATTTATTATGCTCATAACTTTTTTGCCCACAGTTAACTTGTAAATTAATTTGAACCACTTTGTAAAATATTCCATTCTCTACAAAAAAGGATTATACTGTTTTTTTCATAAATTTTACCATTTCGGAGGTAACGCCCAAAATTCAGCCATCATGCACGTACCACGAACCCACTCATATTAAACATTAGTGGCATAATGATCTAGTTATTTTTGGAAACAAACAATAAAACAATCATATTTACCTTTTGACCATGTTTTCTAAAATTCAAATACAGTTTTGTTGTAATTTAATACATTTAGTTAAGTTTCCCTAAATAATGATACAAATAACTAATATTGAAATAATTACAGCAAATTACCTTGAAAATAAAAAATGAAAGTTATGTATACGACAATTCACCGACTATGACCAACCCCGATTATGTAAACTTAAGATTAGGGCACTTTATCACAAACAAGTAGTACTCTAACTACTTCTGTGCTTCATTTATGTTTGTTCTATAGGTATATTTTGTATATTTTGTATCTAGAAATGTCTATACATTATATTGTTGGTAACTATAACATTACTTACACCTGAATAAACATATATTATTATTATTATTATTATAAATGCTCAAAAGTTTCCAAATTCTTAGCATTTGCTTGAAACTAAATATCAAATACTTAATAAGTCCTCTTAAGTGTGATTGATTCCAAAGGTAACTAGATCATTATGCCACTAATGTTTAATATGCGTGGGCACAAGGTACGTGCATGATGGCTGAATTTTGGGCGTTATCTTCGAAACGGTAAAATTTATGAAAAAAACAGTAGTCATTTTTTGTAGAGAATGGAATTTTTTACAAGGTGGTTCGAATTAATTTCCAAGTTAACTGTGGGCAAACAAGTTCTGAGCATAATAAATGAAACTGGTTGGCACAAGTGGCGCCCTCTGGCGATTGCGGATACTGCAATTATGTGACATAATTATCTATGAACGTGTGCAAAAGATCATTATAATCGATCAAGCCGTTTAAAGGATATAGCGAAAAAACGAAATTTTAGGGCCACTTTTAAGGGCCCGTGGGGCCCTTAATATAGAGCTTTGAACAAAAAGAAAAAACACGGGTCACTTTATTTTTGGAGTAGAATACCGCTGTGCTATGGGCGGCATTTGTTTTTTAATAACCCTGTATAAACGAATTTTCGTTCGAAATTTGAAATAGATAAAATACCTAGGTACAGTTGGCGTCAGACGAAACCGAACGACGTAAAGCCATTTTCTAGATACTTTTGAGGTAATAATAACTACCCAAAATCCATTCAATAAACAAGGGATTCAAGATCAGACCGAGGGAAGAAGCGTCCGACGAACGCGACGTTGCCAAATGTTAGAACCGAATCCAGATATTAAAAGAAAATGAATTTTTAGCGTCCGGTTTCGTCTGACGCCAACCGTACCTACTGAATTTTCTGGACAGCTAAAAAACTGGGAAGCACATAGTATAATAGCAACAAAACCTTCATAATAACGCTAAACTCCTTGCAATTAGCGTTTTAACAGTTTTTTCTGTGCGTCCTTTCTTTGAAATTACAAAGAAGTTTGTTTTCCTCTACAGCAGAAGCTATCCACATAACAGCAGCCATCAAAAGAAACTCTGTTCGTTTATAAATTATTGTACAACTATTTCCTTTGTAGGTAGTGTATTAACATGATGTAGGATTTCGCTTTGATATTTACAATTATTTTACTGCCTTACGGTGAACCATTCGCTATTTTGTTTCTTTGGTAAAAAAAAGTCTTTCCGGTGTTATCGCAGAACAGCCGTAAATTCAATAAACAGAAAATTCAACGTAAAACAGCAAGTTACGAATGGAAAAATGTGTTAAATTATGTTCCTAGCCAACTCCGTTCATTCTGCATGCAACTGAGTCACGCAAATGCAGCAAGAGCTTTGATTACGTATGCCAGCCACATAGCGTATATTGGGAAGTAATACTTTGTTAGAATTGTACACTTTTTAGATAATCTACATAGAATTAGTTTTCCTGCAAATTATTACTGACGAATTAATTATTCAACACTTTTTTATGTATTGTTCTACAAGTTAGTCGGGATGACTTTGCGTTGACTGTCCAGTTAGTTATCTGTCAAAGACGCCGATTTTTGGTTATAGAGCACTTTAGATTGGGGAAATCACTCCTAAGTTCAAGTTTTTTTTAAGTAATTATTGTGTTCGCATTTCGACAGTTTAATTGTCACTGATTTGAGAAATCGTTTGGAAGAGGCTGATTTTCCACGGAATGATCTCTTATTCATATTTATTCAGTCTATTAAATTAATTTACTTTAATACAACAACGGAATGTCAGTTGTTTATATTTTATTGCTTTTAGGAATATATTATATTATCACCAACCATTATTTAGATTCGCTGTAGTGCATCTGCTTGAAGCCGTCAATACATACAGGTATAGTATAAGTGAACTCACATAAAGATGCTTGGGCGGCGTTTGCCTTGTAAAACAAGACCGAGCCATAGGCGGCGCGTGGCCCTTAATAATATTATACGGATTATATTTAAATGCTCTAAAGAAAAAAATAAACTTTGAAATAATTCAAACCAAAACAAATCAATAATTTTGTTAGGTACACACAAAACAACAGCACACAAAAATCTATAAGTACATACAACCAAAATCCGTAAGATAAAGCGCAATCCAGATTTCGTGCACGGCACTGGTTATACTGGCCTAACTGTTTCACGTCGACACCTGCTCAATGGATCTCCTATACGCCGACCAATCAAATTGCTACGTTCGCTTTCTTTTTGGCTGCCTCCTTGACTAGGTCGACGCCGACCGCATAAAAACCTTTGAATTTTATACGGGTGATTTCTACTGATAAGTCTTGTATTTTTACCAGTAGCAGAGCGCGGTAAATGCTATGAAATAAATCGCGCCCCGTACATCACTGTGTTCCAAGTAATTGAAAATGTTTCCGATACCTAATTAATATTTAATTTACAACTGTTTTTTATTTAACTTATGATTCGGCGTTTCCAAGTTATTAATTAGGTACTTAATATTTTGGTACAGTTAAATATATAAAATACACAGATTGCGAATATCTTTGAATTTTCAATAATCTCCAATAATTTTTGAAAGCCTCCTTGATATTGAATTGATGACACTTAAACACGACATTACAATATTAGTACTTATAGTTTATCTTTAGGTCGGGTATCATTTCAGTTTAACAATGAAACAATTCAACTTAACCTTACTGAGCAAATTGCTCTTGTAATAATTTATTATAAAACAACCGTCCTGTATTAAAGGAATATTGGAAGTATTTTCTCTGATCACAATAACCCCCTCGATTATGTTTCTTTTGCTGCTAGGATAAATAAACAATCGCGCGAAACGCCCGCAAAATAAACACTCCCGGGATATTTTCCACTCTCCGATTTCCCAAAATAACAAGACATCAGTTTCTACCCAATATACGTTCCCGGAGCAGTGCATTAATTATTTATGGTTGGGGCGCTCTCGGGCCGTCTTCGACTGTATCAACTTTGACGTATCTGTATACACACTTACTCCTATTCATACGTTCTTCATCTAATATTTACTCTGTTTTTCCTTTGTGGATTCCGTCGGATATGTGTCCCGTAGAGAGCAGGCCTGCAACCTACTCATATCCAACCCTCTATGCCAACCTTCCACGCAGTTATTTGTCTGTGGTAGGTCATTCAAGACGGAATCATATACATTCCACATAGCATGCGCATAGCGTGGTTGGCGTCGTTGCTGCCTTCTTTGTGGGCGTCCAATCCATACGTCTTCAAAGTAATCAACAACTTCTTGAGCATCTTCGGGGAAGATACCATTTTCATTAAGCAACTGAAAAGTTGTAACCATGTGGTCCACGGGAACAAAAGCTATCGCTGGTAACATTTTCATCTTCAGGGCAAAATTGGCGTCGGTTTCATATTTCGCCTTCAACCCGCAACCCTGTATCTTCCGAAGAACACACTGAGTTAAGTGGAAGAAGCAACCTCTCTGTTTCGCTTGTGGAAATTCCTTTTGGCAAGCGCTGATCATAGCACTTTCATAATCAGTTGTAATGGACAACGGGGCCAATGATGGCTCCACATTTTTGAGCTGTTGCAGCATCTCGACGTAAGTAAGCTCGGCTTTGTCGGGAAGTAGTGCGTAAACTAATGGTAAGCATGCATTGTGCTTCAGACCATGGATAGTGTACAGCTGGTGAAATAATAATGGCACAGTTTTGAACGTTCCGTCGGCAAACCAGTGGTCACTTTCAGCGAGCAATTGAAGATTCTCTCTTGTCGCAAAAATCAATATTCTATTCTCCGTTGGGCCAGAATCAAAAAGCAGGAACTGTTCTTCTTTCAAAGTTTTGGTGTACTCTTCCAAAAAGGTAATGCCACTGCGATTGGTAGGAAGGATTGGTCCAGACAGATGGAGACCCCTTACATTCCTTATAGTTCTTTTGAGGCTGTCAACACGTGGAAGTTTAGGAGCTGCTGCTTGGCTGCACGTGCTTGAAGCTTCGGAAATTATTTAGTGTGGTGTACTTTGTGTGCTTCTTGCAGATATGCGAATACGGTGGTAAATTTTGGCTGCCTCCAAATCTGCCGCGTCTCCACAGTGATTGTGCTGCTTCCGCGTAGTAGTCCTAGTTGTTACTCGAGCTGTGCATTTGGTCTTCTGGTACATTGAACATTTCCAGTGAATTTTATTTTCTATCTTCTTTTCGCGATAATAACTGTGACCGTCAATAATGAGCTTTCTCCTTCCCTTTTCTGAGTCAATAAAGTGAAGAGCCATTTTCTTACAACTTCATGCGTCAATGGTCGAACTTGGAATGTAAACTCACAATTATTAATGTGGCTTATTTATACCTATTTCTGTTATTTAAATGAGATAGCATTGCAAATAATGCATTTTAGTTAATCATCTACTTCTATTCAAAAACCTTATTATGTTAAAACCCTAAATATATTTTCCTACCTGGCTAGCGTTTTATTTGAAAATTTATAATCCTATAGGTAGGGTAAACTAAATCTCTGTTATGTAAATGAGGTAGGATTGCTGATAATGTGATTCAATTGAAAATTTCTTCACTTCAAAAATTAGGGATACTTAATGATACACAAAGTATCAAATTTTCCTAGCGGTGAATTGTGAGAGGTGAATTGCGCGCGCGACTAATTGTGCGAGCGGTGAATTGGGGGCGGTGCACATTCCGCGGTGAATTGTGGGCGGTGAATCTTCCTGATCCCGTATAATATATTACTTGGGTGCAGGGTCGGCTTAAACATTATTGAGATATTATTTATTTATTTTTATTTTAAAATAAGTAGTCATTCTAAACTAAGTGAAAATACACTAAGACAAGACTAATACAACCCTGATACAATTAGCTATATTTATAAGTACAAGAAAAGGTGATAACACTCAAAGTTAAAAAAATAAAAAACTAGTAACCGCATACACGTGTTTCATGGTATTTGGCAATCATCAGTACGGTGTAACATTAACCAAATCAAAAGATAGGCATGATTTGGGAAGCAACAAATGAAGTCCAGGCAGGAGCCAACAGCACATTTGCAGCTTCAGTCAGCACATCCCCTATTTTGGGGCTTGTACTAACATCGCCACGGAGGCTGCTAAAGCGACCTGTGTGGAAATCTTCATAACCCAAGATACAATGACAATAAGGATGTGCTGACTGAAGCTGCAAATGTGCTGTTGGCTCCTGCCTGGACTTCATTTGTTGCTTCCCAAATCATGCCTATCTTTTGATTTGGTTAATGTTACACCGTACTGATGATTGCCAAATAGCATGAAACACGTGTATGCAGTTTCTAGTTTTTTCTTTTTGTTAACTTTGAGTGTTTGCCCATTATCACCTTTTCTTGTAATTATTACATTTCCACTCGCTAATCTTACATCCTTATTATATTTATAAGTATACAAAAATACCTGCTTAAAATTGTATTTATATTATGAATTACGGTTGCAGGTATAGGTATACCTACTCCGACCCTGAGGCATTTTATGGTCAAAGGGATAATGAACGTTTCTAGGCAAAAGATCAACGGTATAAATGCCTATACGTACTATACATGGCTCTGTTGAAGTCGGTTGTGGAAGGCAGGTATCTGTGTCTGACGTACCAACCATGTCACGTCCAAATTACTGTAAAGAGCGCGCGCTGGGGGCATCCGAATTTCGACAGATGACAGCATCTTGCAACTTTACGTCAGATGAACGTTAAATCAGAGGAAATTTCACGGGCCGTACTGTAAAATTTTCCTTCAAATTAATTATTGAACTTTTGACCCATTTTGCAGGATATTTTTTGCTTTTTCTTTTTGTTTTGGTCTTTATATATATATTTAAATAAAACAAGACGATGGCAATAGATTCACAATATTTTTGTATTCTAAGGGAAGTAAATAGGTATTCTAAGTATACTTAGAGTGTCCCAGATCAAATGAAGGAAAAGGTGAGAAAAGCAAAAAATTCTGTCATGTTTTCTGTTTCAAAAGACCAGAGTATGCCTACTAATTTTCTACCTGGGTAAAGTGCTTTTCTTGTGCAAGATATGGGAAAATTTTACTAACAAAATTGTTCAGAATATAATATTATACCACTTACAAAGCCTGAGAATAATCGGCCCACTTTGTTTGTTTCCTCTTTGCCAGTTTTTAATTTTTTGAATAGGCAAGTTGCCTTTCCTCTGCAATATAAAGGAAATGTTTACTCTGTACAACTTTTCCTAATAAAATTTTCCCGCATCTTACACAGAAAATGCACTTTACCAGGCAGAAATTGAATTTTTCCTCATATCAAGGCCTACTTTGATTTCTCGAAACGAAACTGAAAGTATGACGGAAATTACGTTTAAATCAAGCGGGGCTGAACCCCAAATGGTCAAATTTCAACTCATTTTTCTTTTGTATTTTACATCTCTTCTTTTAGTAGTTATCCTGGGATACCCTGTAGATTAAGGATTTGCCAACGTTTTGGCGTTTTATTGAGGTGAGTGCTGCTTTGGATTAAAATTGCAAATTCCGTTAAAAACACATTAAATGATCGAATGCGGTGGTAAAAAAAGTAGTTGTAAAGAAATCTGCAGGAATTTATCGCTATTCAAAAGTTTACAATAATTTAGTTAGGTACCCCAAAAGTTGAAAAAATAATATTTGATTTTTTTTCAAAAATCTGACCTTACTGCGATAGTCAGCATCTTCGAAAATAGTTACAAATTTCCATCAAATATAGAAGCAATTCAAAAATTTAAAAAATAATGTATTTTAAATTATTTACTGAATTCTAGTGGGTCGAATAAAGCTGATAAACAATAATAATTATTGTGATATATACACAGGTGGAAAGCCATATAAGTCTTTCTTGTACTTTTCTCTGCCGTGTGCAATAATTACCTTTCCCCCAACGGCTAGCTTGATTGCTTCCAGTAAATAATTTTAATTGATTGAGGAATGTTCTGAAATTAATACAGTACATGAATTTGCTCAAATAGAAAATAGTTAATATTAAAAGATTCTTGTAAAATTTCTTTTGTACACAATATATACCGTGTCGATCAAGCGATAAAATATAGTTGACAGAAAGGCTTCCTGAGAGCGAACAAAAGCCCTCAGTTGATGACTTTCCGCTTCTATACGTGCCGGATTTTCTTTAAAAAAGCCGGTGTGTGAAGGCGCTTTAATAATTCTGAAGTTCTCACCGATAAAAAAATGAGAGGCGTCTTCCCTTCCCCTAAGTGTCATTCAACGTCAAATTACTGGAATCTCAACCATTGCACGACCTCCCGTGTTAGAGCTAATCTGTTATGACGTAGAGGGGCATAACGTAAATTTCAAGCACTTGGGCCAATTCAGCATTTTTATGAGAGACGGAGTCAGAAATAAATCTCGTTTCATATTGAGAATACGAAATCAAAATTGAACAATCTATAAGAAAAAGCGTTTTCGAACTTGAGGGCCGACGATTTGGGTTATAACAGTACTTATATTATGTAAGAAGGGAGTAAAGAAGGTGCCACTTTTAATTCCGAGAGAACAACCATTTGGAGTTTAAAAAGCGCATTAGTCCCAACGTATACAGAGTACTCCAATAGTTTTTTTTTTAACTTTTGGCACTATTTTGGAGACAATATTTTATAATGTGCAAGCCCCTGTACAATGTATTTAACCACAGCCTTAAACTTAAAACCTATTATGTCTTGAAAAGGCTCAAACGGATTACTTGGTGAGAAACACTGCAGTACGTCCACCCTATAACATACCGATGTTACCGAAAAACCTGGCGAACGTATCTTCTTTGATCGAAAGAAAACAGATGATAGCAATGAGACTCTTCAGGGTTTTTAAGTAAAATAAAGCTAGTAAAACGCTGTTAAACCAGGCATCATAAACACAACAGCAGGCAACAACTAGTTATTATTGATTCCTGACTAACTTAAGGCTAATCCCCCAAATCTGACATCTACAACGGTTTTAGCTCAGTCCCAGAACACGTTGCCCAAAATAGTTTGCTATCGGAACAACCGTAAATACAGCATCAAGTTGCGCAACTCAATCCGGTAATGGAACGAACGCACCACGAATGTCAATGTCTTTCCACCCTCAATCCTACTTTTGGTTCCCCGCCGCCTTGACTATCGTGTTAGATCGATATAGCGTCGAGACCAAAGTGCCGCAACCAAATGAAGCTACTGACCGTCAGACAGTGACAGATTTTCCTTACTGATTTTCTCATTTATGCCTTGGAGAGGGTTGAAAGGTAAATCGATGCTGCGTCGGAAAATAGTAATTTTAAGTTTGGCCCCCGGGGAAAACATATTATGGAAAATTCGATTTTTCAAAACAGAAAAAAAAGTACTAATTCTCACTTATGCCATGTTTACCGTCTGATTTCTTATACTATTTCGACCTCGAAAACCCAAAGGCATACGTGTAGCGTGTGGAAAAAGGGTTGAATTAAGGGTTTGGCAATTCACACAAAAAATGACTTGGTTTACTGACTCCGTCAGTTATGCCGTTCGAAATAGTGAAAACTTATCCGCACTAGCCCAAAAATTGATTGGCAGAAGTGACGCGTGGGGAAAAATGCACTTTTGGGTCGGAAAATAAGTCGGAAATTTTTTTTTTCGTCAACTGATTTTGTCAGGGATAAAATGAATTGCAATAAAACTTTCTATAGTTTCAGAGGCATAAGTGCGGAAATCAGTTGACGAAAAAAAAATTTTTCCGACTTATTTTCCGACCCAATAGTGCATTTTTCCCACGCGTCAGTTCTGCCAATCAATTTTTGGGCTAGTGAGGATATGAGTTTTCACCATTTCGAACGGCATAACTGACGGAGTCAGTAAACCAAGTCATTTTTTGTGTGATCTGCCAAACCCTTAATTTAACCCTTTTCCACACACTACACTTATGATTTTGGGTTTTCGAGGTCGGACTAATATAAGAAATCATACGGTGAACATGGCATAAGTGAGAATTAGTATCTACCTTTTTTTCTGTTTTGAAAAATCGAATTTTCTGTATGTTTTC
This sequence comes from Pseudeuparius sepicola, assembly GCA_963920635.1. Lineage (NCBI taxonomy): Eukaryota > Metazoa > Arthropoda > Insecta > Coleoptera > Anthribidae > Pseudeuparius > Pseudeuparius sepicola. The sequence goes on along the minus strand of OY987298.1, from coordinate 132,685,980 downwards.
CCCGGGGGCCAAACTTCGCCATCGCGGCGCCTCCTCTACACGATATGCCCTCACTCACAGCCGTCCTCCAGCAAATAAATTTCCCCAAAGAGTCTCACCCCAAAAATTGAAATCCTCATCTCTGTCGGACCCTTTTTATCGATAATCCTCGAATCCGTGGCGTTACGCACCGATCGTATCAGCCGGATAATTCGACCTTGCCTCAATTTTTCGACGCCGACGGGTTTCTATTAGTGGCGATCCGTTTGGGGGTTAGTTTGCGCATAGTTGGGGGGCGGATAATGGGGGCCAGGGTCGAATCGGCGGGCCATCGGATGGGGCGGTCTCGAGTCTCGAGGATTCCTGAGCGGGTCGTTATTTTAAACGAGGTGGGGGATTTTAACGTCCTCGTAAGAATTCAATGAATTCCGTCGAAACGGATTATTCTCCTTAGTTGTACTTTGGAGTAGCATTTATAATGAAATTCAGGTGCAATCGGTGAGCATAGATGCACTGTAAAAAAATTGCCCGTGTAAAGCATAAAAGATTGCATGAAGGTAAACTTTCCTCCTGTAAATTTATAAATACACAAAATTTCGTTAAAATGAATTATTTTTACCAACTCACTTTGTTAAAACTACGAAAGCGTTCTGGGGCCACGTAGTTTTTTTTCCTAAAAAATTACACTTTTATTCTGTAAAATATACAGATTATTCTGTAAATTTTAGACTTTTTTCTGTAAAATTTACAGATTATTCTGTAAAATTTACAGATTATTCTGTAAAATTTACACTTTTAAATCTGTATCTTTTACACTTTTTTCTGTAAAATTTACAGAATAATCTGTAAAATTTACAGGAAAACGTGTAAATTTTACAGAAAAAAAAGTGTAAAATTTACAGAAGTAAAAGTGTAAATTTTAGAGAATAATCTGTACAGAAACAAGTGTAAAATTTACCTAATAATCTGTAAATTTTACCGAATAAAAGTGTAAATTTTTAGGAAAAAAAAAGTACGTGGCCCCAGGACGCCTTCGTACCTTCGTATAAAACTAACAAAAAATGCCTTCTGATGTAAAAATACACAAGCGGGTGTTTCTGAAAGCACATATCTTAAAGCGTAATTTTAGTGCTAATCATGGATGCTATTTTTAACACCGGTCGTGTCTATTTAATAATAGCGCTCGTGCTTCATTTATACCCCGTTCGTGTGTTTTTTTAAACACCGCCCGTGTTGTGATCAATCCCAAAATAACGGAATATTTGGACTTTCTCCTCCTTGTTGGATTTTTGCGCGTCGTGTTCAGCCTATAGGTCCGAAAGAAAATTATTATAGTTAGAATCAAATTTAAATCAAAAACCTGTGTGACACCACTGGGACTTGTTCGGATGTGCTGACTCTGTGGAGAATATATTCCTTTCCTCAATGCTGTACCTAAAAAGGTAATCAATTATCTAGCCCAATAACTAAAGGATTATTCACTATTCTTCGATTTTTACAGATCGAGTGATTAGCCTGCATTTCAAATGTTAGTCTTGTATAACTGCCTGCCTGTTTATTTTTAAAAATTTGTTTAATAAATAAATCTTTAAAATAACTTTTTATAATAATTCTACCTCCTACCATACTACTGACTAGCCCAAAAAGCACCTGCTTATAAGTTTCGACTTATAATTGTATACAGGTTGTTTATTATCTAAATACTTATAAGGTTCTTTTAAGAATATTTTGTCGTTTGATGGTTTTGTGCAAGCCTCTTTTGTTTTGAAGATACCGGGCTATTGTTAAAGGATTTTCGACAATAACAATATTTTGAATATTTTATTATCATAATAATTTTAAAAACAAGCAGACATGTTTTGTCCAAAAACCTTAACGTTGTTTATCGACGAAACAAAGCTGTTGTCCTAAAATCGTCAATGGAACAAAATATACTTAAAATAACCCATGAAATAAGCCCTTGAATTCTTGCTATATGTTTAGTAAACACCCTGTATGTGGGTAAAAAAATTATGAAACACTTAGTGTCGTAAAAATTTGTACACGGAAAATGGTAAATTTTACACTAAACTGACCACTTTTAGTGTTTTCTAATTTCACCAAATTTTATTACTGTGTGGCGTATCATGGGTAAAATAACTAAGCGATTGGCTAAGTAGTTTGAAGGCAAAAAGTCGTAGATGAGCCACCATTACAATTATTATGTGGTAGTTACAGTGCGCAAGATCATTGATTAAATTATTCAAAGGCAAGATGCAAGATGGGTGGCTATATATGAAATATTTACCGCACACCTAGAATTGTGTTATAAACTTTCTATAGGTGATAAATTTAAAAATTATTTTTCTGGATGATTTTTGTTAGTAAAATTCTTACTCTTCAAAAAACGCATCAAGGTCTGTGTATTTAAGATTCTTGTTGTTTCCTATTTTCTGTTTTTTTTTGAAAGTTAACGTTTACATAATAATATACTTACTCTGTTCAAGACTCTTTTAAGCTACCTACTCTATTTGGTCAGCATTTCTTTTGTTCTTTTGACATTTTACCTCCGTAATGAAATTGTTTTGGCTTCTGACAATTGCAACACTGAGCTACGCTAATCAATTTAGAATTTAAAGTTGAATTTCAATGAATGTAAATAATGTATTCTTATGATTTATCGTATAAGAAGTTACCTAGGTATTGTAAGTAACTTTGTTAAATATTCGGAAACATTACTAATGAGAGTATTGATATTTTATTAGTTTCAATTAGTCAAATATTTTTTTATTAAGAGTTACAGTTACCAAAAATTTCTCAAAAAATAATACGGGCAACAAGTAAAATAAAAAATGAAAATCGTCTGTGCTATACAAACTGTATTTAGTGATTTTATAGAAAACAGTATCGATAGGTACATATGGTTTGTACAAAACAAATTCCGATGCACGTCATCGTATACGGCATTGGAAAAGACTCGTCACTGGGACGCAGCTTTGCCGTATCGTGATAAATAAAGATATAAACAATAACCGTCGCATTCACCATATTTTTAAACCAAAAGCAAAAAATGTATTTTATATGATAAAAGATTGATTTTTTAGTGGGTTTGCAGTCAAGTTGGTCTTTAAAGAAAACTATTGGTTAATTGCCAAGCTTTCGGACTTGTTTATTCCAATCCAAAACACGTGGAAACGTTCACGTGCGCGTCCACGAGGTTATAACTTATAACTCGGGCACTGGCGGTTGTAAATTCGGCAACGTCGCCCGTAGCGTTAACAGCGGTACCAACATAATACTAGGCCAAATTCAAATATCAACACACAAAATCACATATGTTTTCATATAAAACGTTGGTAACACAATTTTCGTCATTAATTGTTATTGATGACGTGCAACGGAATTTGTGTTGTACGAACCATACGTATATACTGTTAACAATTGCGCAAGGCCTTGGAGAAATAACTAAGGATAGAGGAAGCAACAGCATTAAAATACACAAGTTTGTAGTCAACCAACATCTTATGCAAATTTATCGCAGTAAACAAACACGAGGGCCTGTGTACAACGTTTATCTGTGATAGGTTATATCCTGAGAAATACCAATTTGGCCACACATCACACACTTTTTGCCTCTCATTGTATACAAAACCAGTCACTATATCCTAAATACTAATAAATAGCCTATGCATTGACAGAAAAACAATTAATTGGAAACACGAAAAATGCTTACGTAAATCGGAAAACTTGACTTGCTGGGCAAAAACAAAACAAAAACCGCCGAGTACCGGACGCGGCGCCCGCAGCGGCAACGGCGGCGTTGCCATGTTGGGCGGTTTGATGTATCTGTTGACGATTTTATTAAAGTGATAATTAGTTATTATAATTACAGCGCAATTTAGTTTCAGTTTAAAATTGTTACATACAAGAAATTATTAACATATTTGTTAATTTAGCGTTATGGGAGGTGTGCCTTCATTTTAATCCCATTATTAATCCCATTATTAAGCCCTTCTATTTTGAAATGAAATGCTGTAAACAATGGAGTACGTGGCATCACTCAAAAATGATGTTGGTGTTGGCCCTGTTTACTTTTGATTCTTACTCCATCTATCCATGTTTATTTCTCTAAGCGCAAGGCGGAATCAGGCTCCGTGACGCTCCAGAAACAATCTGGTGTAGCCGTAAAATGGCCGAGGGTGACGCTGCGTCGCTAAATCCATCGGTGCAATATAATATATAGTCCTCCTTACAGCAGAATGCGTGCGACGTAAGGGGGAAGAACTCGCAAATATTATAGAATTAGTCACAGTTCAGGGGCGTAGCTCAATTTTGTCTAACTGACTGACTTAATTTTCATATAATTGTTATTTAATTTATTGTTAATATTATTCTTAATGGTGATGCCTTAGACTATGGAGTAAGGCAAACCCTTATAACATTGGCAAATATTTCTCGTGCTTGAGAATGCAACGTTCTTCCCTGTTTACTCATTTTGCACACGTTAACTCCCGAACATACGAAACGCCACTGAGCTCTCTGAGCTGGCGGAAAAAACTTGCCAGCGGCCTAAAAAATGAGGTCTGTATGGTAGCCCAAATACGCAGTTAACTTTACTTACTATAGAAACAGGCACAAAACGCGTTGGCTAACTGGTTTTGTCAGCCGACTCCTACGCAGAAGTGCTGTGTTGCCGTATTTCAAAGGCGATGGTAGACGCGACGATGTTGAAAAAAATATAATAGGTGTTTTATCACACCGCGTTAAAAATAAATGATAAACAAAAATGGGTAAGTGGTCCCGTGATGCGAGCTTTATTTTTTCAGTAGGTATAACAGAGTTCAGAAATTCGGCTTCAATATGATAAAACTTGTATTCGCCAATAAATAACGGCTACTCGTATAGGAAATCTCGCAACGCTGCCCGCATTCTTTAGAAACGTTTTCTTTCGTGCTTTGGACTATATATCCCAGAATATACGAAGGAACTCTTTTTTTAATAACTACGCCCCGCACTGGACGATAATTAGGCCGAACTGAATAATTCATAAACCTATAACTTTACGCACATGCTTCGACTTATTACATATAAATCCATCTATAATATTAATAATTATAATATTTTATAACGTTGTTTTATTCACTTGTAACTTCATATCATAATTTCTTCTGTTTCAGGTCAACATCAAGTCATCCAAGTGACGACAATGGCATCACTTGATTAAAAGCATCAAAACAGCAAAAGGTATGTAACAAATAATATTCTTGAATATTTGCAAGAGATTATATCTAAACAAATTACATCCATGTTAGTTCTGCTCCAACAAGTCATATCCATTCTTGCCCCCAAAATACATACAGGCGTAACCTCATGTTATGCAATTAAAGCTTAAAACGCTATACATGAATTCTGGAATGTATAGTACAGAGAACACGGATCTAAACAAATCCCATGTTTCCCTTCCCGATTTATTGTTTGCAAAGAGAAACTTTGCACAACGCCCACAACCCTGCGGTTTGATCGGGCGATTAGAAAAAACCGACCTCGCATCCTCGCTCTCTTTTCGCCTTTCTTTTTTGAGATACTTTTAATGGTGCTCATCAATTTTTTCAATCGCCGTTGGCTTCAGAGTCACAGCTGACTTTCCAACTGTCGAATTTGATAATGGCTTATGTAGTAGGCGTATATCGCCAAGCTGTATAGAGCACTTTTTAACGCTAAATCCACTCATAGTTTTTACCTTTTTTTTTTAAATGTTTTTTAAATGTAAACAGGTAAAAACCATTTGAGTAGGTATACGCCAGTGGAGTCGCTATTATTTAATAATGGTACATAGAGCAACTTCATATATTTTGTGCTAAAATATTACGGTACCTAGGTGAAAATTTTATATTTCGAATGTTGGAATTAAGAGTTAATAGATGTTTTGGGACACGTTTTGCCAATAATTTCAACGCAAACGTTTGATTTTGTCGTTATGGAAAAAGAGTACACTTTTGTTGCAAAATGAAAAGATCCGCTAAAATTATGAACCTGCAAGAACAAAAAGATAACCTGAAAAAGTTACGAGTAAAAGCACGTTCCAAAAACAGCGGAAGTAGCGCCCTCTGTGAGACACGTAGAAATTGATATTTTCAGCTTATTCTCCATGCCCAAAAACATAACGGTGCCAAATTTCAGTTCAGCAGCTTGATTATTTTGGGATATGTAGCCATAATTCAATTTCAAAAAATGAATGTCAACGCCCAAGCTCAATTGTAATATTTTGGCACAAAATATATGAAGTTCCTCTATGTACCATTATTAACAGGGTATCAAGTATTTGCAGTTGGCGATATCTATGATATTAAACGAATTACCTAAAAGCCATTGAAGACTTGGCTGTAACTACGAAAAAATTGCTATTGAATACCTTTTTGGAAGCACCATTCAAATGTTTTTTATGGAGAATATTAACGGAACCCAATACCGACAACCAATTTCGGTCACCCTATATAATATACAATTCATCAAAGATGTCAAACGTTGCAAAGTTTGCGTGGATAATATTACCAGCGTATATTTGCCCTAAACAAATAATAGGCAGGCACGAACAATGTTTGAAATACTCGTTAAAAACAGATAAACTCGCGTATATAAACTCATTTGAAATGAAAACGTGGTTATACCGAAAAAAATATATTGTGTTGATTTTTAGGTGAAATATTTACACTCAATTTCATTTGGAACAATTTAACTGGATTTTAATTGCAAAATTTCGGAGAATTTGTGGATTCAAATTATGGGCCAAAATCAAAGGGTGATTTTATTCAGAAAACAATAGAATAGGTTTCAAATATACATTGTGTTTCTTAACTGATGATCGTATTATGTTTACTCTTTTTCGTTGCACATCAGTAAACTTTAATGATCAAACAAACTTACCTAAGTGAATTTCGATCGTAATAATTATTCTACATTCAATGTCCAGTCCGAAGATATATTAATAACCACATTGTCATCAAGTGTCATTTGGTTTAAAGATTGTTGCGACTTCGTGGCTAACTCTCGTTATAATTAGACCGTCAGACAGTGACAGATTTTCCTTACTGATTTCCTCATTTATGCCTTCGAGAGAGTTGAAAGGTAAATCGATGCTGAGTCGGAAAAAAAGTAATTTTAAGTTTGGCCCCCGGGGAAAACATATGGAAAATTCGATTTTTCAAAACAGAAAAAAAGGTACTAATTCTCACTTATGCCATGTTCACCGTATGATTTCTTATACTACTCCGACCTCGAAAACCCAAAGGCATAAGTGTAGCGTGTGGAAAAAGGGTTGAATTAAGGGTTTGGCAGATCACACAAAAAATGACTTGGTTTACTGACTCCGTCAGTTATGCCGTTCGAAATGGTGTATCTAAACATAAAAATCTTTTATCGTCCTATCTACTAAGAGTTTGTAAAAGAGGGCATATAGTTAACATTTAACTATATGCAAAGCAATAACTTAATCGATGATGTCAAATTCAATATCACCACCAAAAATAATCAAATCAAATAATCAGGTGCACAGAAGCACCGCTGATAGCATTGACATCAATAATTATTATCGTGAATAATGTGGTTAACTGGATATATAGATAAAGAAAAAAATAAAATGTTGGATTTTCATTTTATTCTTTAAAAAATGCTGTGCATGTTCAGCAGTCGTATTACCTAGCTAATAGGTATAATATTATTATATTCTTCACAGTCTTCAAAATGGATAAGTCAGTAGCGAAGGGGGCAATTGCCCCCCCCCCCCCATCAGAGCTGTCGAGATAAACGAGATTTGTAATATCAAAATTAATAATACCAAAAATTATACACTCCTAGCCTAATCTGAAAATGCAGTGAACATCAAACATCTACAATTTGTTATTTGTTTCATCTTGTCTTCTCGAAAGTAAAACCTGTGCAGTAGATTTCAGAACGCGTATATTACACACTCCGTCGGTCGCAGCGCGTAACCGTAAATTAGGCAAAACAACCTACTAAACATATTTTGCACAATTACAGTGTGCCAGAAAGAACATTTTCAAAACTGAAAATTTTAAAATTTATATTAGAAACAATATTAGCGAAAACCGACTGAATGGGTTAACACTCCTTTATGTGTACCCTGAAATACCCATATCTTGGGAGGAGATATTTGACGAGCTCTTGATTTGTGATATATATTTTACTGGTTCGAAGAAGAATTATTTTTATGTTATACAGGGTGTCCGGTAGTAACTTAAAAAATTAAAAAGAAAAATGGAAAATATGACGAAAAGTTCATATGAACATAGGTCAGCAGATGTTTGGTTTTCGAGATGCAGGGTGTTGAAATTGAAATTTTATTTTCGATTTTTTTAAGTAACTTTTTGAGACGACAAAATTTTCTTGCAAAGAAACAACAACAACAAGTTAATTAAACCGTCAAAAAATAAATGTGCATGTTTATTTCAATTATATTTTGAATTTAATTGCCTACGACTGTCGATATGCACCTGCATCGATGCAGAAATTTGACAATTTCTCGAAAACGGTCACCTTTGGCGTTATTCACCAAGTATACCTTTTTTGCTTAGAAAACGTGTGGGAAGAGGATACATTCACAAAATGTCGTAAAAGTTTACTGTCAAAAAAGTTGGGGCAAATAAATGAAATAATGATAGCGTTCGCAGCGCCCTCTACGGATTGCACCAAAAATAATACCAAATTATGACTTCTCTTCCCAAAAAAAAACCCGGATACTAAATTTTGCAAGAGAATTTTGTTGTCAGAAAAAGTTACTTAAAAAAATCGAGAATAAAAATGTAATCGGCGGGTAATTACCCCCCCCCCCCCCCAAGAAAACCAGAACCTTAACCACTGGGCTATTACCACAACACGTCTATAATAGAAAATAAAAATATTATTCTGTTATTAATTTTTACAATGAACTCTGTAAAAAACGCAAAAAAGAATTACCAAAGAAAGTCTGCCAAATTCGGCTTCTGAAACATTACCTTTGTGTGATCCTAATATATATCCAAAAATATATGAACTTTTGAAAATACTGTGTACAGGGTGTCCCATTTTGGGTGTTTTTGGGTGTTTTTCTCAAAAATCTCGGTTATTATTAAAGCTATAGGGTTGCGGTTTTCACGTCACTGTACTACTTTTTGAGAGGAATTTGGTGGACCTATCATATTTTAGATAAGTTTTATAGTTTCCGCGCATTGGCACAGGACTGAAATTATCGATTTTTTGGAAACCTCTCACCTGGCTACAACTTATATATATATCGACAAATTTAATCAACTATTTTTATAGATTTTTTGGCGTAGAATCGAATGGAATAATTAGTTTTTTAGTAGCGTTAATAGTTTTTGAGATATGAACTATGGTTTACATTAAAAAATATATATAACTTTGGTTCATATCTCAAAAACTATCAACGCTACCACAAAAAATCTATAAAAATAGTTGATTAAATTTGTCGATATATATATTTAAGTCCTGCGCCAATGCGCGGAAACTATAAAACTTATCTAAAATCTGATTGGTCCACCAAATTCCTCTCAAAAAAGTAGTACAGTGACGTGAAAACCGCAACCCTCTAGCTTTAATAATAACCGAGATTTTTGAGAAAAACACCCAAAAACACCCAAAATGGGACACCTTGTACACTGCCTGTAAGGGTAGCCTCGGCCGAAAGAAGGTTTTCATCTTTAGAAAGACTTAAGTCTTGGTTGAGGTCCACTATGGGACAAGAGAGGCTTGTAGGGTTGACGCTTTTACATATTAACAGGGATATAAAACCTTGCCCTGAAGCAGTGCCAAACAGATTTGCCAATAATAGTAACAAACGGATTTTAGATTTAGTTGTATAAAAACTGGTTTATGTGTGGATATATTTTTTATATTTTGACTGATTTTTTTAGTTTATAAATGTTTTTTAAGATTAGGTTTTTTAAAGACTGATTTTTTTTCTTGTTTTATTAGTGTTCGTTTTATTTGGCTTTATAAATAGCCTTTACTTATGCATACCTACCCATACCCACCTATAAAATCGCAATAAAACCTAATAATTGGGGAAGAGACGAACTATAAATATTAGGTATTACCATTACCACCCCCGGAAGAAAAAGCTATCTACGCCCTTGGAAGAGATAGACAAAAAAGGGAAAGGAGCTGTATTTTCGAGAAAGGTTGAATGCCGCAAACCGCACCTTTTGATATCTGATTAATTTAGGTGATACAGGGTGTTTCTCAAAGTATTGCATTTCCTTAAAAGTCCTGCAACTTTTTTAGTTACATTTTTTTCATTTTCGTAAAACATTCTAAAGGCACTTTCTAATGTGTTATTTACTGAAGACGGTAGATGGCAATATTCTAAATGTTTCATTTTCGAGCTATAACGTTATAACGAAAAATATATTTAATTTAAATGTTAATTCATTAATAATTAAAGTGTTATAACTTAAAGCGGTAAACTACAGAAAATCTTTGCAAGTAAATTGTACATAAAAAAATTCACCAAAAAAGTTGTTAGATAAACAAAAAGTTGCCAAACTAAAGGTATAGGAGAAACTGCCCATAATCACGGTATCTGAACAACCAACAAATTTTTTTATTTGTCAATATCTTTGCTTTCTCTAGAACATTTTTGTTACACTTTTGCATGAAATTCACCTTTGAAGATCGTAGTATCGGTACTTTACCTTCTAAAAGTTACAACATTTTAATTAAGCTTTCTCATTTAAAAAATATTTTTTGTTATAACTCGAAAGTGGATAAATTTAGAAACCCTTTGCCCTATGTAGGTATGTTGTTAAAACGAAAAAGAAAAAAACAAATAAAAATTATACAGGGCTTAGTTAAAATATGTAACGGAATTTTTTGTTAAAACTCCGTTACTACGTTTTAAATAATTATTATCGACCTTCAACACATAATTTGAGTATTTTGTTCTGAAATCGCAAGTTCGAATTTGATTCAGTCGAATATCAGTTCTCTAAACTGTTTTGTGATATAGATTTTTGGTGTGACGTAGTGCGTACGAAACCATCTGTTAAAATCCAAGGTACGTGAACCTTAGAGTACACTGTACCATATGTGGTAGGTCGTTCGGCTTGGTTCGCCTGAATCTAGGTTAGCGCTTAGATTCTGCCCAGCTAGCATGTACACGTCATTTTGACGTCATATTCTGGTCGCACTGGGCGCGTAAACACGTAAAAAAATGACGTTACAAAGACGTCATTTTTGTCACGTCACTGGGACTTTATAAAAGTAACGTCTCAAACACGTCATTTTTTTAAGCCTAAAATGACGAGCGATGACCTATGACGTCATTAAGACGTGTTTTATATAATAATATAGGTATAATACTAAATATACCTATTTTTGTGTTATTTTTTTAAGTTTTTATATTTGTGTCTAAAATTCGTATGAAACTATAAAATTAAATTGAATTTTAATAACTAATAATGTATTAATACATGTAATTTAATAATAATATACCTAGTAGACATTAAAAAAGACCAGCATATTTTACCTAATCATAGTAATTTAATGTATAATCTCATATTTGGTCTGTGATGATCAACGATGGTAATGATATTATAATAATTATTATTATGCCCTTTAATATTGTTATACGGGTATGAAGATTCTCTTATTTTGGTGTGAATAAAGCGCCATTTCGAAATGGGCCGCGCGCGGCTTCCGCGATGCTATGCGCCGACGCACGAGCCACACGACGGCCATGCCGGGAAGCTCCGCAATACTCCGCAAGAAACAGCCGACGCCGACACGTCCTGATGTGTGCTTTTCATTTTGTGGCAGCCGAAAACTGTTGTGAGTGGTGACAATAATAATTAGGCAGGTAAGTTATTGTTTATCGGGGTGATATAATTATTATTAGTTATTGTTTATCCTGGCGATATCATTATAGTGGTTGGTTATGATTGTCACGAAGTTTGGCCAAATAAAATGGGAAATGGGAGAGCCGATGAGATGAGCCCTGAACAAAGGTAAATTTAATTCAAATTTTGAGTGCTTTAACCAAGCCCCCTTCATCGAAGAGTTTAATTTAAATCCACGAACGTTGACTTGACATTGACATATCATATTTGTTGCCAACCCAAATTTGGCGCGAAATTTAAACTTTTAAATTTGGTGACTACATTTATTACCTACGTACTATTATTATTCTATAATATATTTCTCGGAAAAATCATGATCAACGCTTGTAATATAAAGTAATAAGTATTTCTATTTGGTGGAAATAACAAAGGTTTCTTGTTTTGTGTAAAATATTATGATACCCTTCCTGTGTTCTCTGATGATACCTAGGTACTTCATTGAGTAAACGATTTATTCAGAGAAGCAACGATCAAATTCTTTAAATATCTACAAAAAAAACTAAAATATTTATAAAATACTTATGTACTTCTTTTTTTTTTAGTATCTGACATTCTACTTCCTATTCGTCACCCATCGACAGTACCGACGACAGAGACTACAGTAGCAACACCTTCAGAAATAGGCGAATTAAGGGAATAAAGGGACCAAAAATTATTTACAGTGCCCTATAGCATCAATGAGCGAAATAATCAGATTCTCAACCTTATAGAAAATAACAAAGAAGAAACTAGTGGTAATAATGAAGATCTAGTCTAATAAAAATGTTTGTACCGGATTTAGAGGAAGATGTCGCTTGATGAAGGGAGTCAAAGTATTCTTAACATTAAATTTTACCCAGTTGCTTTTTGCCCAAAACTGTTCGCTTTGTATTTCCAATCATTATAAAAGGTATATAATAAATTAGGTATTAGCAGTGACTATAGAACTATAGTCACTGGTATTAGTATTCCACGGTAGTTGAAAACCGTAACCCCTAACTCGAGAAAAACTCATATTTCTTGAACTTGATGGTTAGTGAAGCTTTTTAACTTGTCATTGCTTTTAATAGAAAAATTGTATTTAACTATGTTTAAGCATTAAACAAAAGTTTAACAGAATATTGTATTATTCTAATACGTTTCAAGATGCTTCCTTATGTCAGATTATACTAGTATCAACAGTGTGACCCATTTGGTTTCGGCTCATCCTGTAAAAAGTTTATTAATTGTTGTGCGATTTGAAAGGATTTCTTTAATTATAGTAGAGCTTAATAAACTGTATTTTTTTGAGCAAAAACAACTTCTTTCATACAGCCCAAGGCCTGAAAAAATACAGTTTATCAAGCTCTACAACTATTAAAAAAATGGGTTAAATCACACAATTGTTAAACTTTTTACAGAGTGTCCCGAAAACAATAAATGGGTCACACTGTGGTTACGTCATCTTTGTGACGTGATTAGCACGGTTCCATGTGACGTTATTAACACGTCGCCTTTGTGTCCTGAAAATCACGTCGCCGAATGACGTCTCTGGTCTGTGACATACTGACGTCATATTTCAGGTTACATTCACGTCATTTTTTTGGTCACAGAGACGTAACAGCTGCCCAAAAATTCACGTCATAATGACGTATGCATGCTAGCTGGGTGGTGGTCTGTTCGAATACCCTAAATGGGTTTGTTCCACTAATCGGCTTGGTTCAGCCATCTATTGCGGTCAGTGCTCGGATTCGAGTAATATGCTCGGTTAACAACTGACTGGGTCTGGTTCTGGACCCGGTAACATTTTTATGGTTCAAAATTCTATTTTCTGTCTGAGCGCTGACGTCATTAGTAATTCGAGTATTTTGTGAAAAACTGTCAAAGAGGGGCGTCCCGGACGTCGTCCTTCTCTCTGTCTGATTTTGGTCTTCGAAGCGAGAGGTATTAAAGTAACATCGGGAGCATTGGTTTTTCGGATTCGAATCCATCTTTATCGCCGCCCCGATCTTATCTTCCTGTAATCTTGTGTGCTTATTTGCTGTATATTGTTTTAGTGCAACCAATTAATGCCTTATTTTTGTATTTTCATGTGATCATCACCGGCTTTGAGTTTTTGGGTTTTCGTGGACGTCGAATAGGACGGCCATTTTTGAGGTTAAGGACGCGTGGTAGCAGTTGCGGCCGACTGCTTGGACTGCGTTGTTTTGGTACTCGGGGAGCAAAGGCACCGGACAGGACCGAGCAAAAAGGACAGGTGAGTTATTGAGAAATTATTTCATTATAATTTTTTTGGTCAATCCATATTTGTATGACTCACCTGTGCCTGTTCTTTTTGCACGCTTTTCTCCTGATCGCCATCAGGAAATAAGGGTTGCTGCCGTGTCCTGCTCTATGCTGCTCTATTGAGTTTGGAGTACTTGTGTTTTGTCGGTGATCACATGGTTCTAAAATAGCACACAAGGTTCGAATACCTGATTTCCTTTCTTTTTGGTTCTGTCATAATATTTTTATCGTTTCATTAGTAGTCGAAGACCAAGCCAGAATTATTTCGGGTTAATTGAATTAATATTTTTGCAAGTTTAAGTATCGTGACTTCATTTAGTTCAATTTTCTTGTCTTTTGCAACACTGCAATATTTTTTTCATTAATTTTGTATTTGAGCACGCAACTAGCCAGATTAAGTTGTTTTTAATGAACAATATTAAGGGGGGGGGGAATATTCATGAATATCGTTGAGGGTTATTAATATAGATGGGATTTAACGGGTATTTTTGGATTTATATAATTTTTATAAATTTTAAGTCATAATTATATTTCACTAAATTTCTTTTGTAAATAAGCGGTATAGTGACAAGGCTTTAGCACTGCCTAATTCACTTGACTTTATTTCATGCACGATCTTCACGAGCAAACACCAGTAGATGACCCGGTGAACACGTTCCTACAATCTGCAGACCACCAGCTGATACTGGGAAAGCTGATCTGGCCAGGACCCTGAGACTTCGAGCTTGTAACATCAACGCCACTATCACAGCTGTCAGACAGCTAAGTTTCATCGGGAACTTCTAACGAACTTAGTCGTAGACTACACGTCACCTCATAAGAAGAAGAACATTCATGTAAGGTGTTTCCCTGTTGAAGTGTTCCAAAAGTAAGATGAGACGTGCAGAACTTTGTCAATTTTGAGTTTATCGAACTTTAACGGAGTCTCGTATCAGTGCTTGGCGGCCTTGGACTTTCACTTTTCTTGTAACAAATTTATTTCAACTCTCATTTTATAATCACTTAATTTAATCACTTAATTTAATCACTTAATTTAATCACTTAATTTAATCACTTAATTTAATCACTTAATTTAATAATCACTTAATTTAACCTAAGTTTGTTCAATTTAATTTCCCATTTTTAAATTGTTAACGAATTTCAGTCACTCATTTTTTGTAAACAATTCTCAACATAATAAGCAACCCTTGTAACTGTTTTAAATCTGTGTTTTATTTCAAGTAGCATAATTGAGCCAGATATAAACGGTTTCGATAGCCGGGCCGAAACTGTCGTTATAAATAAACAGGAGAAACACCCCGTATCTCCTAAAGTAATCAAAATAGGGAATTGTAGTTTCCGGCATTCAACTTTTATCGAAAACCGAGGTCTAAACACCTTAGCTACTTTATATCTATCTCTTCGGAAAATAGGGTAAACTCACCAATTTGAAACACCCTGTACAATCCGAGTGCAATGTTCGTGGATGATTGAGCAGTCCGCCTACTACGGTAACGGGCCCACTGCCCAAATCTCGTCCTCTTACGTTATGGACGTCGTACAAACCACGGGCGTAGCCAGGATTTAGTTTTGGGGGGGGGGTTTAGTTTGAGAAGTAAATAAAACAACAAAAATATACTTACATGAAATTTAATATCTATATATTCAGCCGAAAAACTACGACATATTTATAAAGTTCTTAACTTTAAATGAAATGGATAAATTAATTTCGTTCCTCTGCGCTAAATCTAAAACCATTAAAGAATAAATCTTCGGCTTTTTCTTTTAAATATATCCACTACTTCATCTGCATGAATTTCTGTTCCATAGTGAATGTTCATTAGAGCCAAACCATTAAGTCTGTTTTCACTTGTAGTGTTTCGTAAATAGTTTTTCAGTCTTCTTAGGCTCGAGAAAGACCTTTCTGGGGTAGCAGTGGATACAGGAATGGTAGCCAAGATTTGTAGTAATGTGTAAATATTAGGATAAAGGTTTTTATCGCACATATCTAGGCATTCCAAACTAGATTTCGGGGTAGGCAGTCTTGTTATCAGCATGCAAGGTAGCTGAAGCTTTGATAGCTAAATCCAAATTTGTTTCTTTATTAGAAACCCCTTGACCTTGACTACACCACTTTTTCCAGTAGTCCATACCTTTAAGTTTATCACCCTTCCTTTTTTTCCCCTCCATTTTTCGACAGTAATAATGATTCACGTATCTATCCTTAACAAGGTCATCGAATAACAGCGCACTAAAATTACTCACTTACACGGTACACTTAATTCTCTTCACTATTCGTTCACCACTTTTCACTTTTATTCGCTTCGAGTTCGCATGGAACAATACTGGCGTAAGCGCGGTCACGCGCCGCGGCGCCGCTTATATAGCGGCCCAGTAGCCGTCCAGAAACTTCCACGAACTTCCACAAAGTTCCGCTCATTTCGACCGAGGGGCGTGGCGAATAATCGAGAAACAACGCAAAGTGTCCCTACAATACAAAATAGTTCGGCTGCAACTGCGTCTGCCTCTCGTCAAAAGATGGCGCTAGGCGCTACTATTACTACATATATTCAAACGTAATAATAATTTAACTCTTCACTCCTCGTATTTTTAGGTAATATTTTGCTTATTTCGGGGGGGGGGGTTGAACCCCCGAAACCCCCCCCCCTTGGCTACGCCCGTGCTGTGGCCCATCATGCTCTTTTACAATTTATTATGTATACTAAGTAAAATTAAAATTCTAACTAGGTACGCGACCACGACGGAGAACTCGTTTTCATTCGATTTTTTCATTAATTTATACGGCCGCCCTGCCGCCTTTCCCCGCCCTTCATTAAGTGACTAATTAATTCCCTTTGGGTCGGTCCGTGTCCCACCCGTATAAATAAATCGCCGGGGCCTCGGGATGGGGGCGCCAGAGCACCGCCGCACATACCTTTGGCGATAAGGGTCAGGGGAATTTCCGCGACGGGAAACGCGGAAAGTACAGTGTGACCCATTTGTTTTGGGGTCAGTCTGTAAAAAGTGTATCAATCGTGCGATTTGGCTGATTTTTTTTTTAAATTGTAGAGCTCGATGAACTGCACATTTTGAACAAAAATTGCCTGGTTCGCATAAAATCCAAAGCCTACTATGACCGTTTTTATGAGCAAAATTTTAAGAAACCATATTAGCGTTTTTTTTTGAAAAAATCTGTGTGCGCCAATGGATTGAGCACCCCTCGAAATGGGTATGTACAAAATTTCATCAAAATATTTCAAGTATTAACGATTTTGTAGAAAAATTAAAAATGCAGCCAAGGTACGTCTTTATTTTCAAAAATTCAAAGTTGGCCATGGAAAATAATTGAATTGTTTACTTTTATTAAGTGTCAAACTGTCTAAATTGAGTTCAGAAATTGTTTGTGCTCAATACAATTAATTATCATAATTATGGAATATTTAAGCATAAGAGACAAAATAGAAATTGTTCGACTCGTGGGCGACAACGAGCGCTCGGCAGCAGAAGCTGCGGCCGAATTTAACAATAGACACCCAGGTAGATCAGTGAGTCGAAGTACTGTACAACGTATAAACAATATTTTTGATGAAACTGGATCGATTTCTAAAAATTTATTAAAAACTAGGCAAAATGGACGCCGTGGACTTGTTGAAAATAACAATCAAATTCTGCAATACTTTAGTGACAATCCTCGAAATAGTGTTCGAACGGCTAGTTTAGACCTTCATATACCCAGAGAGAGTATAAGGAGATGTTTGAGACAAAACAAAATAAAACCGTTTAAGCCAAAATTTTTGCACACCCTGGAACCAGGAGATGAGGAGAGAAGATTAGAATTTTGCTATTGGCTGCAAGGTGAATATCTCCATAATGGCAACTTTTTAAATGAAATTTTATTCACCGACGAAGCCACGTTTACTACAAATGGTGTAGTATCAAGTCAAAACTGCCGTCACTGGTCAGCTGAAAATCCAGAGTTTATAATAAATGCAAGGAGACAATATTCACAAAAAATTAACGTTTGGTGTGGAATACTACGCGACAGAATAATTGGCCCATTTTTCTTTGAAGGGAATTTGAATGCGGCTGGCTTCTTGAATTTTCTAGAAATTGAATTTAGAAATGCTTTAGATGAGTTACCATTAAGATACCGTTTAAATTTAAAGTTACAGTTAGATGGCAGTCCTATTCATAATGCTCGTTTAATCAGAAACTGGCTAGATAATAATTTTGAAAACTGTTGGATAGGGCGAAATAGTCCTTTCTGTGAGTGGCCACCGAGATCTCCGGACTTAACTCCTTTAGATTTTTTTCTTTGGGGTACACTTAAGCAAAATGTTTATAAGTCAAGACCCCATAATTTACAAGAACTGCAAGCTAGGATAAACCGTAGTTGTGAGGAAATTACTCCACAGCAAATACGAAATGTAATTTTGAATGTACGCAAGAGGAACGACAAATGCATTGTAGAAAATGGAGGCTTGGTAGAAGTTACAAAAATTTTATAATTTTAATTGTTTTTATGTTTTGTGTTTATAAGCATAAGGTTGTATTATTACAATTCAATTATTTTCCATGGCCAACTTTGAATTTTTGAAAATAAAGACGTACCTTGGCTGCATTTTTAATTTTTCTACAAAATCGTTATTACTTGAAATATTTTGATGAAATTTTGTACATACCCATTTCGAGGGGTGCTCAATCCATTGGCGCACACAGATTTTTTCAAAAAAAAACGCTAATATGGTTTCTTAAAATTTTGCTCATAAAAACGGTCATAGTAGGCTTTGGATTTTATGCGAACCAGGCAATTTTTGTTCAAAATGTGCAGTTCATCGAGCTCTACAATTTAAAAAAAAAATCAGCCAAATCGCACGATTGATACACTTTTTACAGACTGACCCCAAAACAAATGGGTCACACTGTATATAGGAAATACATCCCAGGTGAAATTTCATATGCGGAAATTATTCCATTTGTTCATTAATCAGTTTTATTGATCCCGGAAGCGGCGATAGGAAAACGCGTTTGCGAGAGGTACCCATTATTATTCAATAATGCCTTTATTCAACTCTAAAAAAATATTACAAATAATGATGGAAGAGACGGCAAGATTTAGCATAGCTACTCTATTCTAACCGCGGAAGAAGAAGAATAAATTCCACGAACTGCATCGATCTATATATGGAAAACTAAAAGTAGGAAAATTCTGAAAATTTGGCACCTCACCAACGAAGATGTGGGCTGCTGTTATACCGCAAGTCGATATCAACTGTCTTATCTCAAATGGAACACCCTGTATATTATTGCATTTTTCGATTCTAAGCATCATTTTGGAACAAAAACATGCAACATGTCCTATGTCTAAATCCAACCGTTTTTGAGATACTTGCATTTTTCCGAAAAAAATTGCAGGTGCAGACCTAAAGTCAATTAGCAATTTATACGAGGGAACCGCGAAATTTCAAAACGAATTTTTGGCATCGTGTAACAGAAGGCCTGACCTAGTGATCTCTGCTGAGAAATAAATCCGTTCTTATACAGGGTGTTCACAAAATATGAATAAAAATTACATTCAAAATGTGCTTAAATCTCGAAATTTTCAAATGGAAACCCCCATTTTTCTTAATGCGATCTTATTCACCACTAAAAATGATGACAACTTTGTGTAAGGTTTCCTATACCTAAACGCAGTAATTTTCGATTAATTTACGAAAAACCCACTTTTCGCCCATAAAATGCGGGGTTTGCTTAACGCTTGGAAAATCATATTAGCCGTGGACGTTGAAAAGACAATCGCGTCTGAGGAAATGTCACTTGGTTTATAATTTATTGTCAACAATAATGCCGGCGAGCTTAAATTACACAAACGAAGATTATTTAAATTTGTTTAATATCTACGGAGAATGCAACAAAGTAATATCAAGAACGTGCGATACATAATCTTCTTTTGTGCAATTTAAGCGCGCCGGCATTATTGTTTACAATAATTTATAAACCAAGTGACATTTCCTCAGCCGCGATTGTCTTTTCATCGTCCACGGCTAATATGATTTTCCAAGCGTTAAGCAAACCCCGCATTTTATGTGCGAAAAGTGAGTTTTTCGTAAATTAATCGAAAATTACTGCATTTAGGTATAGGAAACCTTACACAAAGTTGTCATCATTTTTAGTGGTGAATAAGATCGCTTTAAAAATAATGGGGGTTTCCATTTGAAAATTTCGAGATTTAAGCACATTTTGAATGTAATTTTTAATCATATTTTGAGAACACCCTGTATAAGAACGGATTTATTTCTCAGCATAGATCACTAGGTCAAGGCTTCTGTTACATGATGCCTAAAATTCGTTTTGAAATTTCGCAGTTTCCTCGTATAAATTGCTAATTGACTTTAGGTCTGCACCTGTAATTTTTTTCGGAAAAATGCAAATATCTCAAAAACGGTTGGATTTAGATATAGGACATGTTGCATGTTTTTGTTCCAGAATGATGCCTAAAATTTAAAAATGCAATAATATTCAGAGTATTCCATTTGAAATAAGAAAGTTGATATCGACTTCCGGTATAACCGGAAGTGCCAGATTCACCAAAATATTTTAGTTGAGCAGCGCGCATCAGCATTGGTGAGGTGCCAAATTTTCAGAATTTTCCTACTTTTAGTTTTCCATATATAGATCGATGCAGTTCGTGGTGGGCCACCCTATAATATTTTATAAAAAGGGAATCGATATGTACAATACAAAACATAGGCACTACAACATCATTATTTCTCTTTCACTCCAATCACGGTCTACGGCTTACACCTTGTGAAAATTTGATATTTTGTGGCAGAGAATTGTAGATTATAACTAAAGGAACGTTGAAAAATGGCTGAAGGATGTCTGGGTATAATCAAATGCGCGTTATGTCGTGTATTTGCATATCATCTGCGTATTGGTGTGAAAGACAGTGTTTAAAATATTTATAAAATTCTGCGGTATAAATCGTGAACAACAACGGACCAAGTATACTACCCTGAGGGACACCCCTAAGAGCTGTTACAGTTTGAGAAGACAAATCATTATTAAATAATATAAACTGCTGATACCTACCATCAAGATAATGTCGCAAAAAAAATGGTGGAATGGTGATCTAATCCAAAAGTATAATTTATTACAAATCCAACGTATCAAACGCCTTTCTAGTACATATAGTCAAGTAGTATAAGACAGAAGACAGGTATTTTTGTTTCCATTGTATGCTTTGAAAATATGATCCGTAACTTCTAACAATGCTGTACCAGTACCGTGCTGTGGTCGAAATCCAGATTGCGTTTCTGGGAAAATATCGTTTTTTGTTTTAAATATGCATAAAGTTGATCAGGTATCAGGGAAACATGCTGGACAATGTTATATTAGAAAATGAAAGAACCCCCGTATTTAAAATAATACCTAAAGAAGTGCGAATTTTTTTCTCAAGACCACATTTTCGGAAGCTAGATATAGAGAGACAGAACCGAGATGTTATATATAGGTTGTTCAACCAGAAACGTATATTACCACAGAATATATAGACTGCGTCAATAGCGCGTAGCGCTATTATTTATTCTGTGGTATTACTATACCTAGAACAATTTACTACGACAAGAAGGCCAATCCTCGTGGAAGCACTTAAAATGCCTCTAAGGAATAAACTGGAGTTGTGTGCAAATCCCGATTTCCGAATGTGGCAACGGAGAGCCCAATACATGTAAAAAAGAATTTGTTTACAATTTTTTAGCACGCCATCATCACTGCCAAATAAAAATTTTATTTTATTTGCCAAAATCTGGTGAAGATAGGAGAATCCATCCCGGTGCCCCAAATTTAGTAAAAAATAAACGGTTTTCAATAAAATACAAAAATTTTATATTCTGAAAACAGCTCCTCAGCTACTTCAAAAAAAATATATGCCAATAGTTGCATTACGTAAACTCAAATTATTTTTATCAAATTTCAGGCAGTGTGAAGCAGTGGAAGTTTTTATTCGTTATCATCCACTTTTTAAGGCAAAATATAAAACCTCGATAGGCAACTTTTCCTCACTATTTAATCAATCAATCAAATCAAATTTATTCATTTCCTTTTTCGTATGTACAAATACTTTTCATTTTTGTAGGCAGTGGGTACACCTAAGCAAAAACAATTTGCAGGTGTGTGTACTTCTTTATTTTAATTAATTATTTTATACACTGTAAAGAAAGTAAGATTAATCTCTAAGAACGCTTACAACTTAGTCATTATTGTCTACCAAGTATTTTTTAAATATGCAAATGTGGATATTATTTAAATGTCTTATTTCTAAAGGCAAGATTAAAAAAATTAGGTCCAAAATAATTTACGAATCGATGAATCGCCGTCATTGTTGCAAGGGGTACAGAGACATTTAGATTTAATTTTTTTTCTTGTATTATAAGTGTGTTTCTCACAGGCGATCTCAATTCTATGTTTTTATAGGTATATGTGAGTGAGGACTGAATATAAGTACAGGAGATCAACATTAAACACCTTAGCTTCGTCAAACAACAATCTGGTAGAAAATCGCTTTTTCTTTCTAAAGATAACTTTCAAAATAAAACAATGGGATAAAATTAGATTCCAAATTGGTAAAATATGCATCACCCCAAATGATGATACCATATCTCCAGATCGATTCTATCAGGGTAGTATACAAAATTTTTAAAATATTAATAGTACTTCAAAGAACTTCCAACCCAACTTCCTCATCTTGCAACTAAGATCAGTTATATGTGCTGCCCATTTGAGATTTCTGTCTCCGATCACTACAAAATACCGTATAGAGGAAGTTGATGGCACTGAATGGGTGCACACACAGTTTATATTCTCATTTAAAGGCATTGATTGACTGAAAATCTGGCTGATGAGTATCGTAAATGCTGTAACTCATAATATAGTTTTGCTCATGTTGAGAGTTTACAAGTTCTGATTTAACCATATTGACAAACCCTGGAAAAGTCATTCACTGTTTAATTTTCACATGTTCCCAAGAGCCAGCGTCCACCAGTAAAACAGTGTCGTCAGCATAAGAAACAAATTTACCACAAATCTCCAAGGAGAAGAGCTCAGCTAAATATAAGGAAAATAGAAGGCCTAACACTGTTCCTTGTTCCAATTGACAACATTGAACTTACTCACTACATTTCCAGTTTTTACACATTGTATCTCTCGTCTAGATAACTCCTCAATAGTAGACCTGGCACCCTTCGTACACCATATTTCTCAACCCTCTCAATTAATATGTTGTGCGATATATTAGTATCAAATGCTTTGGCAAGATCAAAGTAGAGCAATCACTTTTTTGTTACACTCCAAGGCACTGTACATATATTTCACTGGTAACTTTGTGTATGGTATCCTCAGTTACCCACACCTGTTCTAAAACCAAACTGACATTTGGATAATATTATAATATATTGTTGAAATCAATATGTTTAATCAATCGGTGCCTTTTGTCAGGAACTGGCTAGGAGGTTGACTACGTCCCTCGGGTCGCAATTGGAGCCCTAGACGAATGTAGTAGTAGTAACAAGTTTATTTAGCACATAATAAGGCTACATGCAAATACTTAATACTAATATCATACAATGATTACTTCAGTATAATAGACAATAAATCTTCCTTCTTGTACAATAATAACTATATAGCTTAACACCAAAAATTAGTAACTATCTTGTAAATTTAAAAAATGTTTTTTAAGTTTAGCTTTAAATTTTGTAAGGCTGCGTTCATTTTTTATAGTTACATTTAATCTATTGTAATTAACTGTTCCTTTTTGAAATATTGACTTATAAGATATACTTTTACTACAATTTTGCAGATGAAAATCTTTACAGCTGCATGGTAGGTTCGTTGAGGAGTGGCACCGGGCTCCGGGGATGAGGCAGACTAGGCTCATGATTCGTGGGCCGTCGACCGCCCCGCCCGGACACTGCTGCCTGGCTCGCCACCTGCATCTTATAGGAGTGGGAGGGAAGCCTGAGTGCAGATGGTGTCTGGAGGATGAGGAGACCCCGTACCACTTGGTCACTGAGTGCCCTGCACTTGACAGGGTCGGATTTGAGTCCTTCGGCTCAGCTAAGCTGAGCGCGGAGGATGTATATGTTGTCAGGGTGGGTGAGCTGCGGGCCTTCATCGAGAGGGCCGGCATGCTGGCTGCCGTGGGACGCTGACCTGTGGGGGCACAACGGGCCCACAGTGGCCTACGTGCCAGGCTGATCTAAGGCGGCCACCCCCTGCACAAGATAGATAGATAGATAGATCAATCGGTCTTTTATTGATGTTTCTAGTAATTCACCAAAATTCGATAGTTACAAACATCACTTTCGCTATTGCCTTTGTGAACTGGGGTTACAATAGAACACGCCCTTGGAAATACACATTGTTCAAAACACTTATTACAAATATGTGTTAATGGTTGGCTAATTACTAATTTTTAATTTTTTGCAGACACTAAATCGCCAGGTGCCGAGTTTTTTTTTATTATTATTACTATTACAATATCAGAAATGGGTCAGAAATGTAACGTGCAACTGGTTTTCTTGTAGTAGGTTCTTCTATGGTATTACTGGACATTTTCGTGTTTGTAAATAAAATTTGCATCGAATACGGATCTTTAATTTCCATTCAACGTTTGTCCCAATTTGACGCAGGCGCCAATAATTATTCCCGTCAGTCGCTTGTGAAAATGTGCGAAAGTCCTCGTTAATGTAGAGCAATTTTCAGGAATTTGTGAAATATCCGGAGAGCGCTTTGTTCTTTGATCTTTTGAGAAGCCGGGACAAAATGTTAACAAGGGTTGCGGCCTTCGGAACTTCGCGCCAATGGATTACCTTCTGTACCGTGCAGCAAATTAAGGAATGTTTCAAAAAGTTTAAATTACGTCTGTTAGATTCCCTCTGGTATCTACGTTCTACATACCTTGAAATTTATATGCTTATTGCGTTTCGCTCGTAAAAGAAACTAATTGCTTGAAAGCGAGATACTTTCTGCAGTTTTCATGGATAAATGAAATATTTTTAAATTCCTATATATACGATGCAAACTCTATATTTTTGAATTTTTTTATATGTATGTCTATTTGATCTACAGCAAAGGATTGTTAGATTCTCTCTGGTATCTACGTTCTACATACCTTGAAATTTATATGCTTATTGCGTTTCGCTCGTAAAAGAAACTAATTGCTTGAAAGCGAGATACTTTCTGCAGTTTTCATGGATAAATGAAATATTTTTAAATTCCTATATATACGATGCAAACTCTATATTTTTGAATTTTTTTATATGTATATCCATTTGATCTACAGCAAAGGAAATGTTATACGAAATATTTGAGTTAAACTATAGGTAAGTAGTTTATACAAATATGGTATATCTTCATGGCGACATGTAAGATCAAGTGCATAATGCCATGCCCTTCATGTAAGAAATAAGAGCCTCGAAATTTTACAGAGCATTACAATAATTTTACTCGGGTTTTTCTGACTCAGATATATAGGGGTAAAAACTAAGAAACTGCCTATATGTTTGCCAAACAATTTTTTTTATTGTATGTTTTAACGAAGTTATAATGTAAGAGGTAATGCCCTAATGAGAAAACTAGAAACTACAGTTATGTTATCCTTTCTTATGTGGGCCATTTTGTTTGACA
The DNA here is from genome assembly GCA_963920635.1 of Pseudeuparius sepicola. Classification (NCBI taxonomy): domain Eukaryota; kingdom Metazoa; phylum Arthropoda; class Insecta; order Coleoptera; family Anthribidae; genus Pseudeuparius; species Pseudeuparius sepicola. The sequence goes on along the minus strand of OY987298.1, from coordinate 132,660,202 downwards.
ACCTTTCTCTTTGATATAGTACGAAACACAACGCCATCAACATATTATTATGAATCGCCTCTATGGCCTTATGTATGCCCCCTCGTTCTACACTCGGCCGAATATTTAAATCTCGATGCAGCCACTGTAGAATGCACTTATAAAAGGCAACGAAATCTCATCTCGCAGCCATCGTCGGTCCCTTTGTGTTTTATCTCTTCCTAGACAGCAAGGGGGAAAGTACCTATTCCAGATGGAAAAAGGGAATATCCGACAGAAACTGAACAACGATCGGTGCGGAGTTTTAATAATGATATTTTTTAGTTGAAACTGTGTTAGAGACAAATTCACTTATGATGATTATTATTGATTGGATTTGCAATGCGACAATGCGACACTCAAAGTCCCCTTTATACAAAACCATACAAGTGCCAAGTGCCTGTTAAGTGTATTATACATTATTGTAATTAATATTAGATAATATAAGAAAAACGCAAAAATCTGAAGATATTTGTTTAATATGTGTGAAATAATAACATTTTTGTATAATATAAATCTACTAAAGAATTGGGAAATCGTCAAATCGGGAAACTCAGTATTTTCGTGTCAAAAATATTGACATTAGATAAAAAACACTTTAAAAAGAACGAATAAACACAATTTTCTGACCGTCGTTTACGACAATTTTGGTTTTAATATTAGACTGGAAATGTTTATGTTCCTAAATACTTATATGGAACTCGAGTTAGCAGTTTTCGTTCAAGGCCAAAAGACATAAGTGTCGCGGTGATTCATTAAAAATTATGTTTATTGTTGCTACCAACTTGTAAATTATCATTTCCATTGTCTCCGATGGTTTCAAGGATTGAGAAATCTGTGAATTTTTCTTCTGGAACGTTCCATACTTTTGTAGGTTAATTATTTGTTGATTAAATATAAATATAATAAATAAATATAAATATATAAATGTTTACAATAAAAGCATAAAAATTCAATATATTACTCTTCTCCTTATATGTACTTCAACTTCGGAGTTTTTGATTGTGTGATGACAAGACTACAGCCACTCTAACTAATGATTGATTCCCGAATTCTGAAGGCATTACAAAGTAAATAAGTACAATATATTTTCATGAGTATGGATTTACCGCCAGTTTATCTACAAGTCATATATTTGCTATAAGAAAATGAGAGTAGAGTTGGATCACAAAAATAAAAATTAGAAAAAGTTCTCTTCAGCAACAGGCGAAAGCGATTGCAACTGTGTGGAATGCATATGATCCGTTCGTATTGAGCTCTGGTTCGATTCGGAGGAATAGCGCGTAAACATGTCCTTATCTAGAGAAAATTCACAGCATAAATATCATAGATTTGTCTTTCTGTAACTGTAAGGTTCCAATACATGTGATATAGTTGCGGTTTTCAAGTAAGAAGAGCGTAGTTGTAACACGGAACCTTCTCTGACTGCACAAGCAATCGTTTTACCGCCAGTTCCTGATCTTCGCAACCGCTTCATTCCGTTTTTTCCATTTGGTTGAAAGACCTGACATCTTCATAAAGATCTGACATCTTCCTCTTTGGAGCTGGATTGTCTCTGAATGTTCTATATGCACTTGTTTACTATCGATGCATACTCCTACAATGGACTTTAAATAATTCCGAGCTGGTACAACCTATAATCTTGAAGAGCCGATCGAAAGCCCACCATTTCGGAAAACATTCATCCAGACGTTAGCCATAGAGCGACACGACGTGTTCCTGGTTGACTTTAGTTGGATCCCTCCCGTGAAGGGGCTTCTCCAATTAGTTGATTGCTAGACGTGTTCCCTCAGACGCAGATGTGTTGAAACGTCTTATTCGCACGTTATATAGCTCTATGTAGTGTGGAAGTGTTGGCCAACTATAGAAATACTTGCGAAGATTTAATAATTTTGTAGTACCTACTATAGTTGCTTGATAGGACCTTGCTCCTCCTCGTGTATAACACTACTGCGCTTCAAGGATGAAGTTTTGAACCGCATTGTCACTCTAGTGTTCTCTCTTTTCGTCGTTATGTTCGTGTTAGTCAAATGTAATATTCGGTGCCAATATATGAGTATGGGAGCATGTGTAAACACATTGGCTTTAAAAACATTCTACTATAACTCGCGTATAATCAAAGTGGAATCTCTATCGTTCAAATGGGAATTGTTGTTGCCAATCGAAATAATTAAATAGTTCTTCAATGTTATATTTGTTTTGTTTGTATGAAAACGAGCTTTTCCAATCATGGCAATAAAAGTAAAGGTAAATTTACATCAAAAATACTTCTATTGGTACTGCAAATTTTACATTATAAATTGTAAAAATACGTTAGTTTGTATTAAACCAAATAAATTAATGTGTAATTATATAAATTACTTCGTATAGGTATATTTCACTTTGTGAAGTTACGTGACAATATGTTTATTCATTTTCATTTAGTGCAATACGAGACAGGATATAGTACAAACTTCTCTGTCGCGTTTGTTTTTCAGATCTAAAAATTAAAAGTTCCGAAGAAGAAATATTTGCAATTGCATGTGCATTTTTGAAGGTGAAGAATAAAGTCAGAAGAAAAGAAAAACGAATTTGGTTCCATAATATACAGTGTGTCCCAATTTCATACTGGACACCTCAGAAATATATGAAGGGTAAGGAAAACAAATGGCCTCTATTTTTTTATTGGTAGTACCAAGGGATAGTATCTCAAATAGGTGGTAGTATTTGGATGGGGTAATTATTTCATGGCCTGCTATGATTTTTTAAAATAGCAAATTTTCAGGAAACCCGATTAGAAATTTTTTTACGACAAAATGTTATTAAGAAAACTTGTTCAGAATAAAAAACTGAGTAGATTCGCAAAATTTCAAAACGCTAGGCCTACTTTGATTTTTATATTTATCTCCTACTTTTTCTTAGAAAAGTGTCCTTTCTGGAGTTTTCACGTCAAAATTTAATTTTTTCACGATGATCAAGTTTCCTTAATAATATTTTGGTGTGAAAGCTCCAGAAAGAAAAAAGTGGGAGAAAAAGGCGAAAAAGGTAAAAATCAAAGTATAGGCCTAGACTTTTGAAATTTTGCAATTCTACTCAGTTTTTCATTCTAAACAAGTTTTCTTAATAAAAAAAATCCTAATAGGATTTCTTGAAAATTTGGTACTTTAAAAAATCATAGCAGGCCATGAAATAATTACTCCATCCAAATACCACCGCCTATGAGATACTCTCCCTTGGGACTACCAATAAAAAATAGAGACGATTTGTTTTCCTTGTCCTTAATATAGTTCTGAGGTGTCCAGTATCAAATTGGGACACACTGTAAATGTTAAGAGAAAACTCTATGGAGAATTTAATACTTTATTTGACGACTTGATAAGGGATGAAGCAAAATTTTTCCAATACGTTCGGATGACTCATGAAAAAATTTCTGATCTTTTCTTCCCAAATATTTTACCGTCTCTGTTGGTTGCTATAATCTTTATTTTTTAAATTATACATTTCATTATATTGCTGCACTAAAGTTATTAATCCGTCATGCATTGCAATTTGCAGCTCTACTAAACACGTACTTATTACAAAAATGTTGTAGAAGAAAAGAATTGCGATTTCTGTGGCTACTTAGCGCGCATTTGATCGAATTTGCGAATGACGTCATCCGCACGCATCGTATACACGGATTTTGTCTTTTTTTTAATTATCCTGGACGGATTTCCGGTTCTACGATGCTTCCGATACGGTTTTATGTGCTTTATCTCATTTAAAATAAGGCAAATAATAATTTTTATTCGTTCCGTCCGTCCGATACGAACAAATGCGCGCCTACCTTTATTTTATGTATGGTTTTTTTTTAACTTCTTTTATAAACGTGAGCTCGGTTTTGAATGTTTACTACTTACTTTTTATTATATTCTTATTCTTTGAAGTAGTTAAGCAGTGAGGATTCTTCTGTATAAGATAATATTAAAACAGTTTCACCACTCTGTCGACGTTTTGAATCTCATTAAATTTTTCCTCAGGACTACAATGCGACATTTTGTTTGTAAGTACAAATTATCTTATTAGGAAATGTGATAAAAAAGAGTTATAAAAATAACTACCTAGCAAATTTATGTGAAAAAGATGACTGCTTCTAAAAGGAATGAAATAATAATAATACACCCATAATTTTGACATCAAAAATAATAATTATTTTTCAAACTTCACATTTATGTAACAAAGGTGAACGTTTAGATTTATTAGAAATTTTTAGAGTGGTAAAAAATTGTAATGTTTAAAGACCGGATTATATGCAATCAAAGTCCTTTATAATTTGCGCATATATATGCATACAATTTTTTAAATATATGCATGATTTATGTTAAAGGACCATGAAATATGCAATGACTAATTCCATGGCTTTTCTTTGGCAAAATTATTAAAATCAACAACTAAACGAATCTTAAACATGTATTACATAGTTTACATTATTGTACAAATATATGCATAACTTAACACTAAACTACAAGATCAATCTGAAATATTCTAAAATGCACTAGTAACAATATGTGTTTCAAGGTTTCCTACTGTAAAATTATGTCTTCGGTCACTAAGAATATGTTTATATAAAGAAAATGATCTTTCTACATCAACCGAAGTTACAGGACGTTTTTTCTTAATGTAGATTCATCTGGAGTGTTAAATTTGCAGTACTTTTGCAGAAATGCCTTCACTTGAGGGTTGGTCATCTTGTGGAGAGGAATATTCGCAGCCAAAAACATTCTGCACAAATCTTCATTAAATTCGGTCTGCCCATGGTGTTGATTACTGCTGACTTCCAAAGCTTGCTTCAACGTTGACTGAACAGGACCCGATTTGATTCTGTTAGCCTTAGAAATGTGGGACTGCAACCACACTGATACTAGTGATACTAGTAATTTCAAAAAGGATGCAAATAATTTATAGTAGAGGGGCAGCTAGGTATTCAAACCTCACCTTAAGAAAGCTATAAAAATCTATTAAATTATTTAAATTGAATATTTTTGGATTATTGTTTATTGTATTGTTGGGTTTAAACTTTTATGGCTTTATGTAGGTATTAAGCTGGGGCACCTACCTGCCCGAATGCCCATGTTAAGTAAATGAGAAACAAAATTTCTTTATTTCTACTTTCCAAAATAGAAAATTTTTCTGAATAGAATTTCCTGGGGTTCGACCAATTAAATTTTGTTTTAACACATTAAAATTTTTTATTTATTAAAAACATGACACTACACGTGTTTCAGCGTTTTTGCCATCATCAGGTATCTAGGATAGTTTTTTTTCCAAAATTTAAAATTCATCTTAAATAATAATAAGTATATCTGAAAGAGGAGATGTTCTTTGTTATTTTTATGGGAATACAAGATTTTTTTTAATATTTATGTTTAGAACATTATAGATTTTGAAAAAATAATAGTTATTATTACTTACATTACTAACTTATTATTTTTAAGAGTCCCTCCTCCTTTTGTTCTTTCCTTGTAATAATTTTCTTATTCAACTAGTCTTTTTTCCATAGTTTCATTGTATGTGTTCAAAATTCTTTCTTTTTTTAATTTTTTTAAATTATATAATAGTACTGGTGTGTGGGGAAAGCATTTATATAATTTAAAAAAATTAAAAAAAGAAATAATTTTGAACACATACAATGAAACTATGGAAAAAAGACTAGTTGAATAAGAAAATTATTACAAGGAAAGAACAAAAGGAGGAGGGACTCTTAAAAATAATAAGTTAGTAATGTAAGTAATAATAACTATTATTTTTTCAAAATCTATAATGTTCTAAACATAAATATTAAAAAAAAATCTTGTATTCCCATAAAAATAACAAAGAACATCTCCTCTTTCAGATATACTTATTATTATTTAAGATGAATTTTAAATTTTGGAAAAAAAACTATCCTAGATACCTGATGATGGCAAAAATGCTGAAACACGTGTAGTGTCATGTTTTTAATAAATAAAAATTTTAATGTGTTAAAACAAAATTTAATTGGTCGAACCCCGGGAAATTCTATTCAGAAAAATTAATAAAAACGACCAGGAAGAAAAGTTTTGTTAAAATAGAAAATATTACGTAAATATGCAAGATATGCGAAGAAATCCTACATATGCATTAAATGACCAAATTTGAAGATATGTATATGCAAAATATGCGCATAAAATATGCAATTGCATAAAATCGGGTCTTTAGTAATGTTATTTGCCTGAACAACAATACAACAGTATGAATTTTAGACATTTTTTCAGAGGACGATTCCTCAGATATTTTTAAAATAAAACGATCAAATAAATATAGGTCCGCAAGGCCTTTATTTTTGAGATACAGGGTGTTAAAAAATTATTTTTGACTTTGTTCCTTTCTAATTTTTGAATTTTGAATGTCGATATTTGGACGAAAATTGGTACTTGGTTCTTTAACCAATTTAATTCAATTGCTCAATTGGTTAAGGCGAGTGACGAATAACAACTAATTTGTGTTTTGTGATGACGAATTACTTGCCTATTATAATTATTACAAAAATATTTATTACCTCCATTTTTCATTACGTTTATCGAGTCTATGAAAAAGCCGAAAGTGACGTTACTTGGGCCCCCACGATTTATCATTCTTATGACGGCGCCGGTCTGCGCTATGTGCCGTGCAGCCACTTTATTTGCCCAATTCCCTGGCAATAATCATTCGTTTGCGGGCCGGCGATTGCGTCCTTCCTCCCCTCCTCCCGTTCACCCCTCTTTCCCCCAACCGTCTCCGCTGTGCCCCAGATCGGGACCGATCGACCCGATTTTAAACCGGACCGCCCCGGTAATTTGGGGCCAAATGTTGACTTTGGTCGGAACGAGAATATTTCTGTTGTTGTGCTGAAGAACCTGCATGTTTTAGTAAGAAGAAATCTCGTATACAGTTTGTTATACCTTTCTATAGTCACTGGTCATAACTCCCGTCCTTGTCTTACTCGTGACTATACGACGGATATCGGTCGTATATTCACGAGCCAGACAAGGACGGGAGTTGTGACGTAGGGCCGAACATTCGCTGAACAAACTATATATTAGTACCTATAGATTATAAGGAATATATTTTTTATGAGTATGACTGCCGGTATTTAATTTTTTTGCAGCGCCTATTCAAAAAGGATGTAATTACTACAGTTTTTTTTATCTTCCAAGGGACCTGGATTCTATACCTACTATCATTTTTTCTATTACTTCAACCTTTGTTATTTTGTTTCCTTTGAAATTAAAAAAGTCGTCTAATTAAATAATACCACAGAAAATATACTACGTAGTATATTTTCTGTGGTATTATTTAATTAGGTGCATTTTACAGGTGCATAATTATAAACTAAGGCATTACTATAACGACAAAGATCATGATGAGCCTGTTTATTGCCGAGTGAGCTTGCGAGCGAGAAAAATATGATAAGTCTAATAAAATCCTTAGTTTATATTGAGATTACTACGGTTTTCTAGGATTTCCGTAGTACTTGAGCGAATGCTATCCTAATTCTATCGAAAACAGTCGTACAGTTAATTTGTGCGATAAATTTCAAAAGTTTTGTAATTTATTGCACCGTAGTATTTTTGAATAGAAAATGAAAATACCCTTCAAATGAGGTATCATAAAACCTTACTTCCAATTTAAAAAATTTGGGGATTGCAGCTGCCACTCGAGAGGGGTTGAATTTGGGGATTAAATTTTTACGTTTTACAGGGTGTCCCAAACTCGACGCCCCAGAGTTATTATAGGCAAACAAAAACAGCCAGTAAAAATTTGACTTGTGGGCTGTAGGACCACTCAAGCTTGCTTCTGGGCCAAAAATATAGTTTTTAGGAATTTGGGAAATATGTATAGGTTATGACGCCATCAAATATATTTTTCCCAGGACCATACCTGTTTCTCGCAAATGGATTGGAATAAATGGTCCCATAAAATGGCCAAGAAAGTCGCCAGATTTAACACTATTATATTTCCATTTATGGGGATTCCTGAAAAACATTGTTTACAAAACTCTATCTCGGAATATTGATTGAAAAATTGAAAAAATAGGAGATGCCTGTCGGCAAGTAACATCAGATCTATTAAGAAAGGTCACTAAAACAGAAGTTAGACGCCGTCTAGACTTATATTTATTAAAAGAAGGTAGTCACATTGAAAATTAGTAGGAACCTTAGCATTTATTTTGATATTGTTAGTTTTTGTTTTTAGCTAAAATTGTTTTTAATGGTTTTTAAACATAATACATAATATGTGTTTATAATAATTTTAATGCGTTTTCCATAATACATCTGTCCGAGCATCTGTCAATTGTTTCTGTCAAAAATATGTATACCTTCAAAAGTTATGGCTAACTCGATTTTCATTAAAAAATACCATGGCATCTTTTTCATATTTTTACAAATAATACGCATATAACTTCGTAATGAAACAAGATATAAAAAAAATTATAAGTTTATCAGAAAAACGTCCTCTTTCCAAATATAAAGAGAAACAGGTATTATCCTGGGAAAAATATATTTGATGACGTCGTAAACTATATTTCCCAAATTCCTAAAAACTATATTTTTTGCCCAAAAGCAAGCTTGAGTGGTCGTACAAGAAACCCACAAGTCAAATTTTTACTGGCTGTTTTTGTTTGCCTATAATAACCCTGGGGCGTCGAGTTTGGGACACCCAACCTACTATGATAAGAACATCTACTATTCTATCAAAGTAATTTCAATGAGATGTGAGAACTTGTAGGAACATTTTCTTTTGTTAAGTTGACAGCAATGATTTATTGTAGACGTCTTATAAAGTTTTTAAAAATTTTACTTTAACATTCACTGTGTGTTGATGAATTCAAATATGAAGATGTGGTATTTCGAATTGCTATTAAAATGAAATCTAAAAATGTAAAAGAAGAGCAATTATTGTAATGAAAAATGGAGAAAGAGAATATATGTTTTTATCAGCTACCAATATTATTAGCATATAGAACACTAAATGACATGAAATTAACCTATAAATTTCAGCCTAATCAAAATACCCGTCATAATATGCAGATTCTAAAATATAAAAAAATATGAAGAGGATCCAGAAGCGCTTCTAGGGTGGAAAAGTGGCCCCTGCTGTGGAAATTGGCCATCTGTGCTAGTGGATGACTATTCGGAGACAATTTCGTTATTTTATACACTTGCAGATAAAGTACGTTTCACGAATTATGGCGTACACGTCATCAATTTTTGTATCAATCAGAGACACAAGACCTATTCTTATACGCCCAGAACTGATTTACTGCATACACCCTTTTATCTTTGATTAGTCGACATACGTTCGGCTGATTTCAATCCGTCCGTGCATGTGTCAGACAAAGACGCCAATAGATCGTATAGCGTAGAGTTCATAACCGCCGTCTCGGGAAGGATATGCCAGCTGTCACAGCATAAATGTAGAAATTCTGTCATTTTGTCCGTATTTTTAAGAATTTTCTTTGTTTTCAAGTTTGGCTCTTAGTTTTTACTTGTTCTTGTTGTGGATTATTTTGCTATAAGTTTTGTAATAATAGTTAGGCTTTGGTAATATTTGTTACTGCGTTACGGGTTTGTGAATAAACATTTCCTAATAATCTTAAGATGCAAGCCAGAGAAATTGTAGCGAAGTTATTAAATTATTTCAAAGATGAAAAACGCAACGGAGGACCACTTTTACCAGTTCACGCAGTCCAAGAGGTAAATTGCAAACATTATGGCAGTAGATAGTGATTACGGAATCAAATATATTTCAGCGTGTTTCTCAAGCTTTGGGCATTAGTTTACGCACTGTTTCACGCATTTCCCACGAAGTTAAGAGAGCAGAGGGTCAAGAAGGTCCCCAGGAAAATCCAACTACTTCTGCCGCGAAATATGGACCTCGATCAAAAAAGAAAACCACGGACTTGCCAGAGGAAACGAAAATGGAAGTCAGAAATATTATTTATAATATGTATTAAGAAAGTAAGTTTGCATTCTAGTTGAATTCGGTGTGTGTGTAGTTAAATGTTAAATTTTCTTTCACGTTTCTACATTGCTATAACTAGGTAGTCAGACTATCACTTTACAATTTCAAGCGCGGTAAAATTTATAATCATAATATATAAAAGTAAAACCACACACATACATAATATTATAACTTCTCTAAAAAGGTGATGGTAAAACGCATTATTTTACAATCTAAATTTTGGTGAATTCATCGGGGTGGTATATCTGATTGCGTTTTACAAGTAGAATCTTTGTTTATATAAATAAGGGTAGAATGTGTTAATGCAAGGAAAAGAGCAGAAAAAATATTCTAAAATGCAAAAGATATTTAGGAGTTTTGTATCTGGGTTAATGTTTTAGACACCAACTTTTAAATTCACAAATTACCTTTTTTTCATTCTTGCAAATATCAAAATTTGCTTTCAACGTATTTGTTTTAGGGTTAAGGGTAGCTGGAGTGGGTGAGAGTTAAACATATATATTTTTTAAATTTTAAATTCATTTATTATTTATAGAAAAGCACCTAACTCTGAAGATTTTAAGGGAGGAATTGGCTATTAAAGTACCGCTTGATATTAGTAAGTCATCCTTGGGTCGTTTATTACCACAGATTGGTTTTAAATATAAAAAGGACGACGGCGTTAATGGAAAAGGGTCAGATTGTCTTGAGAAGAGCAGAGTTACTGCGGAAATATAAAAATAATCAAAACTCTGAGTTGAAGTTGAAGCGGCAAGTTGTTTTCCTTGACGAAACTTGGATATTTGAAAGAGGAAACCAAAAACAATCTTGGCAGGATGAATTCATAAAGAGAGTTCGAAGACCTGAGGGATACCAAGGAAAGCGCTTTATAATTTTGCATGCTGGTCATAATAAAGGATTTGTGGACAACGCTTCCCTTGTTTATTCCACTCGGTCAAAACTAGCTGACTACCACGGAGACATGAATGGCGACATTTAAGGAAAAATGTGTTCGCTAGTCCCTTCTTTTTCCACAACGTAAATTTTTACAGGAATTCACCCAATCCAACACAGAGTGAGAATAATGATAAATTCAAGCGTATAAAAATACGCCTGCCGCTTTTTAGTCTTATTGTTAAAAAAATATACCTAGTTTAAAAATAAACTAAACAAACACGGTTTAATAGCAAACCCAACTAATAAGTAAAAAATAATAATAGAAAGCCGAATTTTATTGTAAAAAAGAAGCGTGGGGTGCATGACATCAATTGTTATAAACATTTCATTAGTAGCTATTGATAAAAGTAGAGTTATTATAAAAATATAGTAAAAAGCACCCATGCTTTTTTTTTACAATAAAATTTGGTTTGCTATAATTATTTTTTACTTTTTAGTTCGGTTTGCTATTAAAGCGTGTTTTTTTAGTTTTTTAAACTATATTTTTAAATTTATTTTTGGTTTGATGTATCTGTCATTAATATACCTATGTACTTTATCTGTGTTCATATATTTATTTCAAAATTTGTTTATTTACCCTAATATGTTTATATTCTTTGTGTTTAATAAGTTTTTAAAAGATGTGGTCAAAATTTTGATTTTGGATTTAGTTGTATCTACTTATCTTTTGTCTTTATAACATCCTTTTAGTTAGCTACGTACATACATTAGTTAGCAACATTGCTATAACTGGATAGTCAGATTATCACTTTACAATTTCAAGGCATGGTAAAATGTATATAATATATAAAAATAAAACCACGGACCTAATATTACAGCTTCTCTAAATAGGTCTGTGATGGTAAAACGCATTATTTTACAATTAAAATATGGGTGAATTTACCGGCTAAAACGCATTATGTTACAATTAAAATATGGGTGAAGTCACCGGGGTGAAAGGACTGGTATATCTGGTTGCCTATACAAGTATAAATTTTCCCCATTTACATCTACGGCACTGGAGGATGCAGCCTCGATTTGATTGATTCAGTGACGTAAATTGATGACGTGTACGCCATAATTCGTGAAACGTACTTTAATATAATATGAATAGTCTGAAGAAAATGGTGGCTGAATTGTTTTTGTATGAAGGATTTATTTCAACTATTCAGTCATTCTTTGTAAAAATTGTAGCATTAAGTAAGTATCTACCTACCTAAATGTAGAAAATATATTGTCAGTATTGTACTATTGTGTAGTTATTTTGTTCATCAATCGCCAAACTTCCTAAGTAGATTATTCATGTTCATGAGATGGTTTTGAGATGTTACTGGAACTGAGGTAACCTTTAACTCAATTATACATGTTATTTAAATGTTTCTACGTCTTAATTAATTAATGATAATTGTAATAGTTATCGGTCAAAAGTTTGGCGAAAATGTGGTAACTAGACAAAATCCCGTCCTCACATCTTATTGAAAAACAACGCTTGTTGGTAACACTTTATTTATAGCGAAACTATTACACCCCAACGCTTGGAATTATACAAGAAACGCACAATAGGTCTGACACATCGAGTTTGAATGTAATACAGACATAGTTTTAATCTGATTTCAACTGTTTAAAATTATTTTGTTCTTTACCAGTTAAACAATCGGCCATTCTGATCTAGCTGCATCCATAAAATAAAAGTGTTAACTCTTTTAGAACGAAAACTGCGGCTAATCTTCGAAGTTTCGAAGCACTTCTCCAATACAGCGAACCGTTTAACCCGAGAGAGTTCATAATTCTGCCCGGAGGGCCAAGTCTTCTGCAGCTAAACGCGAACTTTTCTCAACGGGCTCTTGGCTAATGGGCCCATAAAAGATTCAATAATTACGAATTAAGCGCCAAAGTAAAATCCCTAATTGCGTTCTAAAAACCATAAATCGCGACCCACGCTTTCGCGTTTCGCAACCTGCTTTTTGAGATAGAGCGGTGGATTGAGAAGCATTTCGAATTAAGAGCAATGGCACTGCAAATAGTACAGATAAACGCACGGAATTCCGCTAGCTTTCTACCGTATACTTTACATGGAATTAGTCCCAGGACGTCCACCAAAAATGCAAAACAAAATTTGAAACTTCAAAATCTATCTCCTCTGTTATACGTAAACTGATTTCTGTCAAACCTGTCTCAAACTGTGGCGAAAATATAGGTCTACGATTCGTATGGAAATTTTTTTTGTTTTTAATTGTAGTTTTTTAATGGTAACAAAAATACTCCTTCAAATACTCCCGAGAAAATGAAACGGTAGCATTTTTGTAAATTTTACAAGTACCAACAATGTTTTTTAAAAAAATTGTCCATACGAATTGTTCCTCGATCTTTTAGTTACATTTTGGTAAAAAATCGAATTTCTGGAACTGAAAATAAAAAAGTAGATCGACTTCTAGAAAAACACTGCAAAGCCGAAATCAATATGAATACACCGTGCCCCCACTCCTGCCTTCTCCTCAAGCGAGTTTCCGTAGAGGGGACAGTAAATAGACAAAGATAGGTACAATATGTTCGCCCGTTAGCCGTCGCACTCTTGTTTCCGCTTATCGTATTTTACAAGCTTTTTTATATAACTTCACCTGTTAGCAGCGTCCAGAGAATAGGCACTACTGTTATTGTGTGGGTCGAATCTTGCAAGCTGAATTAGAACCACTTCCTGACATCCTGACATCCGACGTCATACTAAATCCAATATGGCGGACTAAATTTCTTTACCACTCTCCTGATATGGGAATCAAATATGTACTAAAAAGCACAAAATAAAATAAAAGATAAAAACCTTTTTAAAAACAAGCTTTTATTTAAGCCATGTACTAAAACGAATAAAATGAAATAAATCATGTACTACATTGAATAAAATAAAATAAAATAAGTCTAGGTTTTTGTTAGGATAATTCAGTGCCAAATTGCGCCAAGTCGTTTTTGTAATTTAAAAAGCTTGTCGCGAGAAATGTTCATAGAAAGTAGGTACCAATTAATTTTAATATACAGTAATTGGTTGATAAGCAAGTACCTACTTGCCAAAGTATGTATTTTCTTTAGAATTCGCGCGACTAGCTTTTTGATTTACAAAAATTTGTCGCAATTTGGCATTGAATTATCTTAACGAAAACCTAGATTTATTTTATTTTATTCCTTTTAGTAGATACAAGACGTAGGTATTTTATTTTATTCGTTTTAGTACATAACTTAAATAAAAGTTTGTTTTTAAAAAGGTTTTTTATCTTTTATTTTTTATTATCTACAATAGTTATCTAGCCTAATCTTGATTGAAGGCTTCTATAGGCTGAATTTGATGTTTGTGAAATTCTTCCCAATGGAATTCACAAGTATATAAAACCATAAATGCAATATTTTAAAATTTGGTTGTGTTAGTTGGTCTTTATGTACAGGGAGATCATTTTTATACACCCAGCCTCTCTTAGTGGAAAACGGTCGAAGATATGGAGATATTATATTATATGGGAGATGATATAGGGTGTATAAAGGAATAAATTGGCCTCATGTAGCGACTCTCTGCTAATACGACGCTAGGCGTCGCGTTGCGGCGCCAAGAAATATTTTTTCCCACCAACATACCATTTTTGTTACATCATTCAAAATCCCTTAGGGTAGTTTATTCATTTACACACTGCCCTAAAAAAGGGTAAAAACTAACAACCCCTATTATTTTTTTTCCTCGAACTTTTTTGTGGGTCATTTTTACATATAACAAAAATATGATTTGTGTAGCCCTTTTATTATGGACATATCATTTTGGGCATCTACTGTAACATTATATTTTTGTTTTTTTAATGTTCAATAATAGTACATTATACACTTAGGTTGAGAAGTGAGCCATTAAATAATGGCCTTCTCAACCGAAGTGTCTATAGTTTTTTTTTACTACTAACATTGAAATATTGCCACATTTTACATATTTGATTAGATTTTGATATTTTAGTCATTTCTCGCTTTTTTCAAATACTTCGAAAGCCTGGGAGTTCAGTTGTCAAGCTGATAAAATGAAAATAATTTTTAAATGTCATATAGAAAATTGTTCATTATTTACCTAGGTATTTTTTTATTATCATTATTTACCTAGGGAGAGAAATATTACTTCTCATTGATTTCTCGGGTTAGTAGTAAAAAAAATAATTAAATTGTTGACGCCCGTCTACTATGAATTTTTACTTGATTTTCTGTAGCCAGGGGAATGGCATTTATCATGAAATAATTTTTTTGTAGGCAAAATATTATGTTTTCGAGAAAAAATGTACAGGGAAAAAAGTTTCTTAAATAAAAGGGCTACGCAAATCATATTTTTGTTATACGTAAAAATGACCCACAAAAAAATTCGAGCAAAAAAATTAATAGGGGTTGTTAGTTTTTACCCTTTTTAGGGCAGTGTGCAAATCAATAAACTACCCTAAGGCGTCTTCCCGTAAGTAGATAACACATACCAAATTTCAAATTTTTAAGTAGCGCCGGTATTGAGCAGACATAACTTATGTTTTTTTAAATGGAACACCCTATATATTTTTGCATTTTTGAAATCTGCTCATCAAGGCAATTAAAATGATATTAAACTTTGTGGCATTATCTTTTTCCGTTTTTGAAAAATTCCGTTTTCAAATTTTATACTAAATTTATTTAACTCGAATTTGTGGATCTCGCAATAAAGATAGATGATCGATGTAATAACAAAAAATATTTGTTTTAAACAAGAGAGTAATACAGTGAAACTCCAAAATGTTTAGGAGCCTTTTCAAATTTTACTGATTATATTCTCGAAATAAAGAACTTTACACGGTCCAATAGCGTCACAAAAAACTTTGTATTTATCTAAAACTTTTGCCAAAAACTTTTTTTTCTAACCTCAAAAACTAACAAGTTAAGGGGCGTGTCAATTTATAATGAACCACCCTGTACAAGGGCAACTAAGAGTAGCCAATAAAGTGGGGTGCCTTTTTGGCATTTGGACTGGGAAAAATTTTAAAATGAAAATTTTATACCTAAATATAGACGTCGCGATTTTTTGGAAAAACAGATGGAGCCAAAATTGACGAAGTTATATTTAAAACGTTTGCTTCCGGAATTGGTAGATCCGACCACAACACATCTAAAGAGGCACAAAGTAGTAAAAGAAAAAAGTAATAGAAATCTAAAATACCAAATAGATATAGCATAACCTACCTACCTACTGTGGAAATAATAATTTATTGAAACACTGTTCTACTTTGGCTGTTTGATTGGTAGGAATAATAATTTCATGTCAGAAAAAATTGTAAAAAGTTATAAAAACAATTTCTTCCCAATTCAGTGCACTTATCAGAAAAACAATTATTATTGCATAGAAAATATCGAAATATACAGACAAAACTTATGTTTTTTTTATTAATTTCTATAACCCAATTTTCCGCAAGGCACTGAAGAAAAAAACAGGGTTAGTAAATAACAAAAAAGACCCGAAAAGATACTTTCGGAATTCGTACAAATAGGGGTAGGTATGTGTTTAATATTTATATTTTTTCAACAATAGCCCAACAAATTTGATTTTTTTTTCTAAGTTGATAAATAAAAAAGTTATGAAGTGGCCTAATTTCGCGGAATCACCCTGTACACCGGCGCCCTTCCGACCGATTCAGCTCTCGGCTGCCTGGCGGTCCGACTCGCTCGGGTCCGAAAAAACGTCGTCCGTCGTCCGACACCGTTCCTCGCGCTAAACGCGCTGCCGGTGAGAGGGGAAGGGACGAGAGTGCGTGGTGAGGGGTGACGAGAGGAGAATATTCCTGAGATTGGAGCCGGTCGTCGCGACCGTTAATTTTAGATCTTGTCTGCGCGGTCATGACTCTTAAGGCTATACATGGTAGGTAGGTAAATCTCTAAAATATACCGTTACATATATATATATATTAGAAAATAGTGTAATATTTGAGGTTATATTTTGTCTCGTGGAATAGGGGACAAAATGCTATTTTGCTTCTTGGCAACACCAACCTATTTTCCAATATCCAATGGAAATTTAGTATGGGTCTTTCGGAGGTGTGCAGACCACTGCCAGGCACCTGTTTCGGACTTGTTGGTCCTCATCAGGCAGACGCAGCGCATCTCACCAAAAGGCCCAAACATTCGCTGGCTATGTGGAATAAGAAATACTAGAACGCTATATACAGTGTAGGTAAATCTAGTAAATTTTCATTAGATATTAGAAACTAGTTTGGTGTTGCCAAGAACGAAAGCATTTTTAACCGACTTCAAAAAATGAGGAGGTTATCAATTCGGTTGTATTTTTTGTATTTTTTTTATGTTTGTTACCTCGGAATTCCGTCATTTATGAACCGATTTGGACAATTCTTTTTTTATTTGAAAGGGTATACCTACAGAATGGTCCCATTTAAATTGGAAGAAAACTTTGCAACCCTAAGGGTGGACAAATAGGGGATGAAATTTCATATTGAACCGATTTCGACGATTCTTTTTTTGTTCGAAAGCGTAGACCCACAGAATGGTCCCAATTAAATTTAAAGAAAGAATTCTACCCCTAAGGGTGGACAAATAGGGGATGAAATTTCATATTGAACCGATTTCAATGATTGCGGAAAAACAGGGGATGAAAAAATTTCATATTGGACCGATTTCGGTGATTCTCTTTTTATTAGAAAGGGACTTTAGGAGTGGCCCCATTTAAATTTGAAGAAAAAATTCCATCTTTAAGGGTGGAAAATAGGGGATGAAATTTCATAGTGGAGCGATTTCGATGATTCTTTCTTTTTGGAAACGGGGTACCTTAGGTGTGTCCCCATTTAAATTTAAAGAAAAAATTCCACCCCTAAGGGTAGATAAATAGGGAATGAAAGTTCATATTGGACCTATTTGGATGATTCTTATTTTATTAGAAAGGGGTTACCTTATGGGTGTTCACATTTAAATTTGAAGAGAAATTAAATTTGAAAAGAAAAATTTCATTCCTAAGGATGGACAAATAGGGGATGAAATTTAGTATTGCACCGATTTCGATAATTCTTAATAATTCACTAAAAATAAGAAATAAAAAAATTTTAGCAAAAAAATTAAAACCGACTTTGGCATTGGTGACAGTAAGTTATGATGTATGTAGGATATGAGGTATTCATATCTAAATAGATTTATATTCCTTGCTTTGACTGTCACCAAATCCAAAGATAACTCAATTTAGAAAGAGAAAAATATTTCTAAAATTTTAGTTGAAATGTGCATAGGGGCCAATTTGTGAAGTCGGTGTTATTAAAAGCTTTTATTTAACTTGCAATGTATGTATGTATGTATGTATGTATGCAATTTGTTCGGGTGGAATCTTGCAACTCAATTTTGAAGCAGATATCTTCAACCGATCGAGCTGAAATTTTGTACACACGTTTAATTTGGATGACAATGCATGATTATATGTGTGACGTCATTCTAAATCCAACATGGCGGATCACCCAAGATGGCGGACTAGTTAAATTTCAACCGATCGAGCTGAAATTTTGTACACACGTTTAATTTGGATGACAATGCATGATTATATGTGTGACGTCATTCTAAATCCAACATGGCGGAACACTCAAGATGGCGGACTAGTTAAATTTCAACCGATCGAGCTGAAATTTTGTACACACGTTTAATTTGGATGACAATGCATGATTATATGTGTGACGTCATTCTAAATCCAACATGGCGGAACACCCAAGATGGTCATTAGAAGGTCTCCTCATTGAAGAGCTAGACTGTTCTAAACTAACCGGCAAACGACCTTGCAACAATGATGCGTTAACTGAGATGAATAGACTCAGACACCTGGCCAAACTAAAAATTACAAAATAAATTAAAAGTAAAAAAATATTTTTAAAAAAAGCTTTTATTTAAATGCGCTAAAAAGAATAAAATAATCTTTTCTTTTAAAACTTTTACTATCAACTTATAACGTCATTCCACAATTTATATGATATAAAAGCTTGTCGCGAGATTTAAGTTTTCAAACTAAGTAAATACCAATCATATAAATTGTGGAATGACGTTATAAGTTGATAGTAAAAGTTTTAAAAGAAAAGATTATTTTATTCTTTTTAGCGCATTTAAATAAAAGCTTTTTTTAAAAATATTTTTTTACTTTTAATTTTTTTTTGTTATTTTTTTTTAATTTTTAGTGGAGTGTGCATACGGGCAAATTTTTGAAGTCGGTTTTAATTATTTTTTTGTTAAAATTTTTTGTACAAGCCATTTAGGTATTTTTAATTATTATTGGCTATAGACAGTAGCACAGGAGGATTGAAACTCACGTTTCGTTCCTTGTTGACTTCTACATATTTTGTACTAATTTTGACTCACCTCTTTCGGAAAAGGTGCAATTTGCGATAATTCTGCTTCTTTTAAACACAGAAATAGGTCATTATTTCCACTAATAATTAGATACCAGGAGTACCTGGTAGGCTCTAAGTTTTGTTTATCTCAACCACCGCGGTTATGTATACATTTTATTCCCGTCACCTTGGACACGTCCTAGATCGTGATTTTTCTCAGCGACATCAAAAATTCGAGTTTGAATAAAACAATCCCAGACGACTGTGGTGGCCCTAGATGCCTGGTGTGGCGGCGAAGGGTCGTTGCACTCCATAGAGTTTGTCAAAGCTTTATTGGAGTGGAGGGGGCTTCAGTGGATCAAGTAGGATGGTATGGCTCCGTATATGCACACTGCGGCTGCTGCCAGGATATAAGTTCAACTTTTATTAGCAAAACTCATAGAATATATAGATGTAGGTGCCTAAATAAAATGACATTTTCAAATAAGATTGGTATGAAACAATAATTAAGGAGGCGCTTTCCTAAAAAAGTTAATAATATCTATAAAAGTCCGACCAGTTATTATATATTAATAAAATAAAAGTTCATACGAACTTGTAATATATTTAAAGTTTTCTAAAGACAGGGTGTTTAAGTTAATATTTTATATTCTTAGTGCATGTCAGTTCCTGCTAGACTTTTCCAATTGTAAGAAAACTTCCTGGGTTTCTATAGTTTCTACCATACTTTTGTTTGAACATTTATTTAAATTATTCATTACAACGACATACGTTTCGGCTTTTGGGTCATTAAAGAGTCATTTATAAAAATTGATTTTTTTAGTTTTATATTATGAAAAGTGAGAACATAATAATTAGATATTAGAAAACATATCAAAGGACAGCACTTTGCTCTCGATTTTGCTTATATAAATATTAGAATTTTTTATGTGATTATTACTTCTTACAGAATTCACAAGTGCAATTAAAAGCAAACTGTATTATTTATCGATATAAAAATTATAAAAACAATAAAAAAATATTTACACCTAGCAAGGCAGTACAAGTAGACAAAAGAACATACCAATAAATATTCATTTAAACTGATGCATTTAAATGGGCTATCATTGTTTGTATAAACATTTTTGCGAAGAATTTCAAATATATAACACTAAGAAGTGTTGAGAAATGCAGGCCGTTTCACATCCATTTCTAGCCAGGAAGGTACCTATAATTCTTTGCAGAATTAAAAAAGGAAAAAATGTTTTCACAGAAAAATCTTTATACAGGTGAAGAAACAGGTAGATAATCTTAGGAAACTTTGTTGTGAAAACTCAATGTGAAAATACGAAAAGTCAAGTATCAAAAAAGGATTTTTTATTATTTTATTATAGATATCATTTTTATTCGAAAAATTTTCTTTTGTTACACTCAGAAAATTTTAGAATTTAAGATATAATAAATAAAAAATATAAATATATTTAAAAGACTCTTTTATAATTTGGGGATAGCCTCAAAAAACCGAAACTTACGTCGTGGTAAGGAATAATTTAAATAAATTTTCAAACAAATATGGTAGAAACCCATGAAGTTTTCTTGCGTTCATTTTTTATATTTTATATAAACTTTTATAATGGACTTTAGTAAAGTTTTTTATTAGTTCTGTAGCTTGTTAAATTTTCCTGATTAAAACCTGAGACACCTGGTATAGAATTGTTATTGCTCCATGAGCGTGTGCAAACATACTTTTTGCACGCTCTCGATATCATTTATGTTGAGCTGAATTCTAAATTCCGGTAGTTTAACATTACTCTAAAAATTATCCAAATGTGCTACTTCTCATATCTCTGGAGGTGTGCAATGTGCATTCTTCATGAGAATGTTCATCAGTATTAATATTTGTTTGTATTGCTTTTATTAAAGCTATAATATTCGACCTGATCGACATGAAATTCATAGGTTGTAATGAAAAAACAGAAATAAAACTATCATTTTTTACTACTAACCTGAGAAATCGCCATTATTTACCACATTCCTCTAATGAGAAGTAATATTTCTCACCCTAGGTAAATAATGATAATAAAAAAATACCTAGGTAAATAATGAAACATTTTCTATGACATTTAAAAACTATTTTCGGTTGAGAAGTGAGCCATTATTTACCGAGCATTTTTATATCCTGAGGCGCGTAGCGCCGAAGGATATAATATGCTAAGTGTAAAATATTCTATTATCTGGCTATAATTTTCTACTTTTTGTAAATAGATATATTTAAGCAAAAGTAGTTTTTCGTCCTGGTATCATAAACTACTATTGTTGTACGGTTTTACATAAATTTTCAAATTTTCCTTTTAAAATTGCAGTCATTTTTTAACACTATTTTTTCTAAAAATATGCTTATATACGTCCGAAAATTTTATGAAACAGTGAAACAGGTAGGTACTTGAAATCTTGGAAAAAGATGGATTTTTATCGACTTTAATTTGAGTGGGACTTTTCTACTTTTGTACTTAAATGTATCCTGAAGTATATGTTCAAAATATAGTTCAATAATATTTTTTTTACGATTTTGCAATCAAGAAAAGCCCTAAAATGTAATATTAAGTTTAGTCTTTGTAAGACCATGGTATTATGCCCCTACAACGCTGATTGCTGCCATTTTAGCGTTGTTGTCAGAGTTTCCACGTTTTGGAAGTGTCCAAAAACTCAGTATTTCAAATTTTTAAGAATAAAGAACTGAGTTTTATAATGGACGTCGGGGGACATTTAAGTTAAGTTACAACTCTTTTGCCCCAAAAATATTGGTATACCTTGCTACAGGAAGTTACTGAATATGTCTTCTCTTTTTAACCATACATATTACTTTAATTCAAACTAGTGGAAAAGATTTCGAATTGTAATATCTAAGGCTCGATCTATAAAGTAGTACTCGTTCAGATAATGGAATGAGGTCAACTTATAAATTAATAAGTTGTTGATACACAGGTTGTCTAAATACATATGAGTTGTCGGATTTAGGCTTTTTATTATTAAACGTCCAGGAAGACCTCTAAACCAGAATAGGTGTTCCACTAGGTTTCTCATAGATAAATATAGATTGCTGGGCTGGTAGTGGGAAATGCAATTTCCATACTAACACAGTTGATGTGGGGCGGCGGGCGAATTTCGAGGCATGCGGGGATTAGAAATAATTAAGTTCCATGTTTGCCGTAACACTTGCCGTTCTTGACGCGGATATTTCTCCCCTTCTTCGGCTGCGCGATGGTTTAATCGGCATGTTGTGTGTACGGCACAGTTGGATTATGCCCCCCTTCCGCAGGCTCCACTTATCAATACTAAACCGGAGGAATCCGATTACCCGGCAACGGTTTTTGTAAGTATAAAAGATAGCCAGGGCAAGGGCGGTCTCGGGGTATTTGTGAAGGCCGCAGTGAGAAGTTGATGGCAACGATAAGGAAATAAGACTTACATCCAAAAACAAAAATATTTTATGATGCTAGGTAATGTGCAGGATGTTTAATTCCTTAGGAACCACCAGCAACTTTGTTTTAAAATGGCTCATTTTTCTTAACTATACGTATTGAAATTTACCTATTTTATTTCTATTCTAAAGACAATATACTAAGTAAACAAGTCAGTGCAACATTTTGTGGGTAGGTATACGCAAGTAATGATTAATAATGAAAAAATAATTAGCAATATTTTTTTGTTTCCGAAATATACAGGAATACTGAATTTCAAATATAAAATTAGAGGTTAAACGACTTACCTGTAAGGAAGTTCAATCCTCAATTATACGAGATGGCCCCGTCCGAAGAGATCACACTGTAGTTTATGTTTCTGTGCTCTTTTTGTCGCGTATGTTTATAGAAAAAAGTGTTTGGTAACCCGCCGTATCGATATCCGCGCGCCCGCCTGATATTCATTATGTTGCCCCTCAGATCGCAGTATTTTGGGGATGAATAGTGGCGGGTGGGTGGGATCTCTTCGGACGGGGCCATCTCGTATAATTGAGGATTGAACTTCCTTACAGGTAAGTCGTTTAACCTCTAATTATACGTCGATGGCCCCGTCCTCGAGATCACACTGTAGATGTTGAAAGATTTGGTGCGATCTGAGGTGTTTCTTTGGCTTCGACCTTGTGTGCGTGACTTGCGAAATGAAACTCGTCACGTATTCGCAACGAAATTGTTTATTATACAGGGTTAACTATGACTTAGTACAAAAAATTTTACCACGTGCGCAGGATGGCTTAAGAAAACATAGAAAAATATTTTTAGATTTTTTTTACGATCTTTAAAAAAACGGGTAAAGACCCCTATTTTCCCTGTAAATCCCCGCCTTTAATGACGTCATCCAATTTGGCTTCTGAAGGTACTGACAGCTGAAGTGATTTTCCGCGGTGTTGCCGTTGATTTAGGAACGGTGAAAATACCTTTTTACTCAAACAAATTTAAAAAATACATAAATAACAATCGATTTGAATCTGTACAGATGCAGCGCTATTAGATTCCCCTTACCTTAGCTCGTATCCGGACCGGTTCCTAGTCTCGCGGAAAGCTCATTACCGCGACACCACAAGCCGTCTCCCTTAATACCCCCGGAGCTCCTCTGATGAATTCTTGTCCACCATCTAACCTCTTCTGAAGCATAGATAAAGGATTTATTGTTCCGAAGCCTCGGCGGTATGAATTAAGCGACGTATCGGCCCGGTCGAGTCTATGAAACGTTTTTTCGACTGCTCCGCGTTGCCCCGTTCGTCATTTCATAACTTCCTAGCTAGGCAACTAACTGTACATACAAGGTTTGTTCCAACAGGGCCAATAACCGTGCTCAAGCACGTTCAGCGCATGCGCACTACCCCACTGGCTGTTCCAACTGAATTATGTACCTACCGACACGGGACGATACACGCACTGTTCCAGCCGATTTAAGGATCATTTGTGTATCGTCCTTGTACGATAAAAACGGTGCCTGGTCTAAAGCAATAACCGCGTGTACTGACATGCGCAGTGTATGGTCGTGTGACAGAGATAAACATTAACCTCATATTTTTGTTTTTACGTAGATAGTTTTAAATCGATGGCTGGGATCGTGTTTTTTATTTCTTGTTGGGTAGGGCGGGGAATCGTTGAACAATTTTTTAGAGTGAAGAGTGAGGTTAGCCCACCGAACATTCGGTTAGCCACATATTAAACACGCAGGTTAGGTGCGGTCACAAATATGATTTGGTCGATTTGATTCACAATCCGTTCCATCTGAAATTTTCTTTGGGATCATTTGTTCCAACTCGAATTTACGTACCGTCACAGAACTGTACATGAACTAGATGATAACCCTTAAAGAACGCATGCGCTAGTTTTGCACCGTTCATGTGCGATCCCAAAGAAAATTTCAGATGGAACGGATTGTGAATCAAATCGACCAAATCACGTTTTGTGACCGCACCTAACCTGCGTGTTTAATATGTGGCTAACCGAATGTTCGGTGGGCTAACCTCACTCTTCACTCTAAAAAATTATTGTTCAACGATTCCCCGCCCTAGCCAACAAGCCAAAAACCAACAAGAAATAAAAAACACGATCCCAGCCATCGATTTAAAACCATCTACGTAAAAACAAAAATATGAGGTTATTGTTTATCTCTGTCACATGACTATACACTGCGCATGTCAGTACACGCGGTTATTGCTTTAGACCAGGGACCGTTTTTATCGTACAAGGACGATACACAAATGATCCATAAATCGGCTGGAACAGTGCGTGTATCGTCCTGTGTCGGTAGGTACATAATTCAGTTGGAACAGCCAGTGGGGTAGTGCGCATGCGCTGAACGTGCTTGAGCACGGTTATTGGTCCTGTTGGAACAAACCTTTTCAAGTTTGGCTAGTAGCCGACGGAGGGCATTTGCGAATGTAACATGGCGTTATTTCCCAGTTTGGTCTTGATTTTCGCGGCAAATCGTTCAGCGTCTTTGTGAAAATGCCGGAGTATTCGAACGCCGAGTTAACGGACATGGTTATAATGTACGGGAGATGCGATGAAAGTGCACATCGAGCTGCAGCAGAATACCGTATTCGTTTTCCTAACAGGGCAAATATGCCTAACCCACGTACTTTCGTGAACATTGTACAACGTATGCGAAACACTGGTGTTTTGCAAGCTCGAAGGGGTGGGCGAGCAACCTTCCATAAGCACTACAGCTATTGCAAGGAGATTGGGAATATCTCAGAACAAGGCAAGTAAAATAAAACCAATAAAACTGACTTCTACCAAAGACTATCCCATGTGATGGGATTGTCTTTGCTTGCACCTAATACCTACATAAAATTTAAAATGTAACAATAAAATTATTTACAGGCATGGAGGATTCTAAGGGAAAACGGCCTTCACCCTTATCACATACAAAAGGTCCAAGCATTAGAAGCAAATGATTTTCCGGTGAGAATGACCTACTGCACTTGGCTACGTGATCGAATCGCCCAGACCCAAACTTTGTTTTCAACATTCTTTGGACAGACGAATGCTGCTTCACACGTGCTGGGGTTTACACGTATGTAAATTTTTACTTACTTATAGCTTTCTCTCTTCCATATTATCTTTTTTATTTATTATAAAATTGGCTATGTCAATCCTAACGCCTTCGCCAAAATTGTGAATATTTCTAATTTTTGTTGTTTTTTTTTAGACACAACAGCCATATTAGGTCCGATGAGAACCCACATGCTGTTCGGCGGTTTAATTTCCAACGTCGGTTTTCCATCAATGTTTGGGCAGGAGTTTATGGAGATCGATTAATTGGACCATACATTCTACCGGAAAATTTAAACGCTGAACGATACTTGTATTTTCTGACAAATGTTTTGTTTGATAATTTGCCACTACAAGTACTGCATGACATGTGGTTTATGCACGATGGTGCACCAGCCCATTTTGCGAGACCTGTTCGTGCACTTTTAGACGACCAATGCCCCAACCGTTGGATCGGAAGAGGAGGGCCAATTGCATGGCCGCCGCGATCACCAGACTTGAATCCAATGGATTTTTGTATTTGGGGATTCATGAAGGCGATTGTGTACGAGCAGGAAATCGACAACGAGCAGCAGTTACGTGAACGAATTGAAGGTGCAGCTGTTCAAATCCGGAATAATCATGGACTTTTTGCACGTATCCAGACTTCTTTAGTTAACCGAGTGAATTTGTGCATCGAAGTTAACGGCGGCCTCTTTGAACAGCTACTGTAGTGCTTTGCATGTGCATTTGTGCAATGTGTGCTAGTGCAGTTGTGATTTTTTGGTTACCCTTCGGGGTTTTCCTGGCGGAGGGGATCTACCTCGTCGTGGTCGTCAGGCTGAGTACCTCGCTTCAAACAAAAGGAATAGCAGAGGGAAACCAAGAGATCCCCAACAGATTTAGAAAATGTGAATGTTGTGTTGTGTGACTTTTAATGTAAAAAAGCAAGAAAACAGAAAATGGTGCAAACAATCCTGGAAATGTCAGTAAGGTAGGTGTTTCATAGGCATTCTACATGTTCCTTAGAAAGTAATCGTTTTTAAAAGGAAATCGAAATTTTGTGGTGAATCCTCGGATAAATTGATAGACGTGGCAACGCCGCGCTATTGACATACGCGAAATTTTTAGACATGTCGCGCGGGCGTCCATAGGCGGCGTTTTTTGAGGGGTTTAATACAATTTGAAAAAAAAAATTTTTAGGCTTAAGACAAATGTTAGAAAATTTTTGAAAATTTATTTTGGCAAGTCTAATTTTTCTTTATCTGCCATAAAAATTTTTGTACTAAGTGATAGTTAACCCTGTATAAACACAGCTTACCCGATACAATGTATAACACCATGTATGTGATCTACATGTGAATCACTGGAACGAAATTCACAAGATAATTTAACACTATTTGTAGACCGTATTTTATAAATTCTTACGTAACTAAATATTTGGTCATGTATATTGTATATTTGAATAAAGTAGAATATAGGTATAATACTGTTATTTCTGTGGTTGTAATTTTAAGTATTGCGCCACTCTGTATTTTCTAAGTTATTTATTAGAATGTTTGCGAACTGTGAGTTTGTAATTATGGGTCTATTATAGAATTTTATAAACGTATTTGAATTTCAGTCCATTCCACTGTACGTTTAATATTTTCAATAGTTAGGTCTCTTTTGAAAGCTGCCGAGGTGGAAGCATGGCGGGTACTATGCGATTTAAAGATAGTTGTATCTACACCAGCTATTGTAAGGCCTTTTTTTATCCATTTTGAGACGGTTTGTGCCGTAGCTGGGTTAGGTATGTGTTTCTTTTAATGGTGAGTAATAACTGATCATGCCCGCGTCTGCGGTCTGTAGTTACGGTTATGTAATATTTTAACAGTGATGCTAAACATGAATTCGGTTTCTCATGAAAATAAGGTATTATTATTTTAGGTTCGCATTTTCCAGGTTTTGAGGTTTTTATGATATCGGTAATATACATATATTTCCAATCGATCTTCAAAATAAGTGTTATTGTTTAATCTAATTTTGTCAGTATTTGAACTTTGTGGCTGGAGATGAGAGCTAGCAAAACAATAAGCTTGTATAGGGAGTCACTTGGTGCGAGGGCTTCAAAGCATGTTAAGACTGGGCTGGGATCCCAGATTTCATTGTATCTGGGTAACACTGGCCTCATTCTAAACTCCTTTCATGAATCCAGCTATCGTTGGATGATCGGTGGTTTGCAGGAGAATATTTAGAGCAAACTTGTGTTGATTGAGGCCATTGTAGTTCCCACCCTGGGCCAATTCCTTATTTAGAAAATCGATTATTTTATTTGGTGTGGCTACAAAAACATCGGTACTTTTACAGTATGGCCACAATTTTTCATAAGTTACATTGTACTGTTTTAAGGTACTGTCAGCTAAGGATGATAGTAATACATGGATGGCATTCTCTAGAAACTCCCCTTTTTAGGTATGCTTGGCGGATAATACTGCGGCTCCCAGGGTAAAGTTTTGCCACATGGGGTGTGGTTTCCTAAAAGGAGGTAACAACAATAAGCGGTGTGGGGGAATATGATCGGTTTGGAGAGCATGAGTTGTTCTATTATTGGATACCGGGCTGGTGATTTGCAAATTGGGAATACGACAATGCCTTCTGCCTTGTCAGTTTTTTATTATTATTATTTTTTAATTACTCTAGATAAGTAAAAGGCGGAAAAGCGTAAAAGTACATTTTAGACCAGGTAAATGTGAAGGCATCAACACCCCTGGACTCTGGGTCGGGATGCCAACAAATAAAGGTTTCGCATTTTTTATTTGCATATGAAGCAAACAGATCGATTTGTGGAATGCCAAAATTGTTTTGATTTTATTAAACAGTGGGATGTAGAGATTACTCCGTTTTAATATTTTCCTGACGAGATTCTTTGTCTGCTAGTATGTTTTCTTTGGTGTTTATGTATGATGCAAAAATCATGATTTTACGCT
This sequence comes from Pseudeuparius sepicola, assembly GCA_963920635.1. Lineage (NCBI taxonomy): Eukaryota > Metazoa > Arthropoda > Insecta > Coleoptera > Anthribidae > Pseudeuparius > Pseudeuparius sepicola. The sequence goes on along the minus strand of OY987298.1, from coordinate 132,631,492 downwards.
TTTCGCACCACATCCATATTTGTTGCGTTATCTCGTTCAATTTTGGAATTTTATAGCCCCCATTCGGTTTATATAGGTGACTGCAGCGACATTGGGTGCGTTTAAGACGACAAAGCGGTTGCAATCGCTTGCAAGCGGTTTGATGCTTGCGCCTGTGATTGCTATACGGGGTTTGTTCTAACCTTACTTTGTTCTGTCAGTTCCCTTTATTGACTTTGTTTATGTTATTTCGGTGTGGTAAAAGCCATTGTAAAATTTCGATTTCGTGATTTACTTTTTGATGCTGTGTTTGAGCTTAATTTATTTTTACATATCGATATTTCGGGCGCTAGCTTTACTGTCATAAAATAGTCGTTTAACGAAATGCTAGCACCAGCAAACGAAAGTAAAAAGCGCTGCAATTAAAGCGCTTTTTAAGATTGGGAGTCTTAAACGTAACCATTATCTATTTCCAATAATATGCTACAATTCTCGCGCTTTTAACAAGGGTTGTAATCCCCTGAAGGCTGCTAGAAGTTCTAAAAAATTGAAGCCTTTTCCTATTTTGTTTTGACATATTTCCCCCCAGCCTGAGCCGCTAGCATCTATGAATATGGTGAAAAATAAAGGCCTTTCCTTCAGGCTCATTCTACTATTTGGGAGATTAAGTGACCACCATAAAAAATCGTTTTCTAGTTACGTTGTACTGCTCGATCAGTTTTTTCGTCGACTCTTCTGTTTGGGGGAGTATTGACGGGTGAGATTCCTCCGAATCAGATACGCTTGCGGCTCGTTCGGACCCGTCTGAGCCACTATAGACGTTAGTCATTTGCCTACTATGGTTTTGAATATGCATAATTACTGTAATCAGATATTACTCATGTTTCGTCATTACTTTCGAGTTTGTCTTGTTGTAAGGTATTATGTAAGGTATTACCCTTACTTATACGAAACTTTATATATGCCTCACCAGGATTTTACTCATTGGATGACGTTATGGAGGCTGTGGTGTGCACAATGACTGTAATTAGATATTACTCGTGTTTACGTCATTACTTTCGAGTTTGTCTTGTATGTAAGGTTTTAATCATACTTATACGAGACTCTATAAATGCCTCACCATGATTTTACCCATTGGATGAGTTTATGGAGGCCGTAGTGTGCACAATGGCTGTAATCAGATATTACTCGTGTTTACGTCGTTACTTTCGAGTTTGTCTTGTATGTAAGGTTTTAATCTTACTTATACGAGACTCTATATATGCCTCACTAAGATTTTACTCATTGGACGAGGTTACGGAGGTAGTGGTGTGCACAATGACTGTAATCAGATATTACTTGTGTTTACGTCATTACTTTCGAGTTTGTCTTGTATGTAAGGTTTTAATCTTATTTATACAAAACTTATATATATGCCTCGCCAGGATTTTACTCATTGGATGAGGTTATGGACGCTGTGGTGTGCACAATGACTGTACTTAGATATTACTCGTGTTTACGTCATTACTTTCGAGTTTGTCTTGTATGTAAGGTTTTAATCATACTTATACGAGACTCTATAAATGCCTCACCAAGATTTTACCCATTGGATGAGGTTATGGAGGCCGTAGTGTGCACAATGGCTGTAATCAGATATTACTCGTGTTTACGTCGTTACATTCGAGTTTGTCTTGTATGTAAGGTTTTAATCTTATTTATATGAGACTCTATAAATGCCTCACCAAGATTTTACCCATTGGATGAGGTTATGGAGGCCGTAGTGTGCACAATGGCTGTAATCAGATATTACTCGTGTTTACGTCGTTACTTTCGAGTTTTTCTTGTATGTAAGGTTTTAATCATACTTATACGAGACTATAAATGCCTCACCAAGATTTTACCCATTGGACGAGGTTACGGAGGTAGTGGTGTGCACAATGACTGTAATCAGATATTACTCGTGTTTACGTCATTACTTTCGAGTTTGTCTTGTATGTAAGGTTTTAATCTTATTTATACGAAACTTTATATATGCCTCACCAGGATTTTACTCATTGGATGAGGTTATGGAGGCCGTAGTGTGCACGATGACTGTAATCAGATATTACTCGTGTTTACGTCGTTACTTTCGAGTTTGTCTTGTATGTAAGGTTTTAATCTTACTTATACGAGACTCTATACTATATATACTAAGATTTTACTCATTGGACGGGGTTACGGAGGCAGTGGTGTGCACAATGACTGTAATCAAATATTACTCGTGTACTACATTTTTGCCAGGTAAAATGTTATTTGATTTTATGCTATACAACTTAAAAAAAAAACGAAATCTAACCTCACTTTTTCTGTCGGCAACCCCAAGCTACCGGAGCATACGTATTCCATCGGCTAGGTCGTATTTGATTCAACTGATTACATAGTTAATAGCGGCGAGTTGTAGGAGACTTCGGCGTCTTCTATACAATACTAGAAGGGGTTAGAGGTTGGAGAGTAACCATTCAATATTGCTACTTATTATAGGTGAACTTCCTATAACGCCAAGCGAAGAATATTAACAAACGAAGATGGATTTTTGTACCTGTAATTATAAATAAAGGGGGATGTTTGTTGTGGTATATCATGTTATATAGTGATAAAAAGTTGGGAAAAGTTCTTAAGGAATTCTTCCATCTGAAGAATACAACCGTACAGAGGCGGCTCGTCCGGGTATTTTGTGGTTTTGGCATTTATTTTTATAAGTAATAAACTCAGTAAATTTATATACGCTGAAGGATTCAGACACTTGGTCAAGAACTTAGAATGACGCACAGTTGTAGCTGGGGCAATGGGACACGTCTCCAACGGAGAGGAATTTTTGGGATAGCTAGTAATAATAATTATATTCGGTACATGGGGAATAGGGGAGAGTCGGATAATAGTGCTCGGCGGTTAATCGTACGCACCTCAATGTCTTCATTTCTGATTAAAACAATTCCAAGGCAATTACTGGTTTGTCATCTCGTGAAATATTACGAAGCATGCGACATCGAAAAATAATAGTTGCTTTTGTGTTTTGGCGGTGACTACAGAAAGCTATTATAGTCACTGGTTTTTGAATGAATCGTTTAAATGATCAAATAGCATTCAATTTAAACTGTACTTGGACATGCGCAAAGAGTATGACATCTTTTTTTTCAGCAATTTCGTAACAAGAACTTGTACACTTCTCATTGGCTGCCTGTTCAGAAACCTGGAAAAATTAATAATTAAATTACAAAGTTCACGTGATGATAATAACCCTTTGGGCCCACGATAACGGTAGGTATATGCCTATGGATTACCGAGGAATTTTCTAGTTTGAACTTCATTATAAAACACATGGCAGCCTGACTTAAACATAATTATCAAAACGCATATTTTTCGAATAAATGAAAGTGACACTATGAGAACCATCTATGTTCAAATAGTCAAACTAGTTATTTTTACACCTGGAGGCAGGTGACCCTAATTACTAAAATGTTTAGAAAACATCCTCACCAATTTATACAAGGGGAAGACGATAATGTAAATACGAGGAACAATTTATAAGTAGTAACAGTAACAAATCAAAGTCCACCGCCGATTCAGCAGAATCGACGGGTATAAATTCGGCGCCAGCCAAGAGCTGGGCATCAGTGGCATCGGCTTCTTAGTCACCAGTAGATACTCGACTACGCCCCTGTGGAGGCCAAGTCATCGGCGTGTTCGCCACCGGGGTCGAAACAGGTGGAGTTCCCCCTAGTTAGCTGCAAGGCCATCGGCGTTTTCGCCACCCATGGAGCGCTGGGGTAGTTGAGGGTCCAAAGGTGTTCCGAGAAGTCCGGTACCCCGGATCCGCGGCCCGCTCGCCGTAGGTCCGAACGGTCGCGAAAAGCCTGCCTCCCTCGCCAGTCTGAGTCGCCGCCCTGATCGCCAGCATGTCCTAATAAAAGCCATACTGTGAGTCGTTCGAATAAAACCAAGTTTTATAATTACCTCTTGTCGTTAGTAACGTGTGTGTTCTCCTGGGATTACCTACGTCCAGCATCCACTGACAGTCGTCCCCCTCAAAGACCCTCGGCAAGTTGCGAGGGACAACAGGGTTCTCTCGCGGCACACACAGGGCATTCCCAGCCCGGTGTGACAATATCTTATTATTGTGAGAATATACGAAACATAATGCCCATTGAAAGGCATTTATTTTATTTATTTATTTATTTATTTATTTAACTTACTTCACCCTACAGCCAAGGCCATTTAAAGGGTGGAATAACATGTAGATAACAAACATAACATGGATCATTAATAATTACTCCTAACTAAGTATTAACAAGAAACAACTTAACACTAGAAATAACTTAACACTATGCTGTTGCTTGAGATAAGAACTAGCGAAAAGTTGAGGTGCTCATATAATAAAACACACATTCAACCACTTCAACTCTTAATTGACCTCAATTAACTTCACCTTACTCCTGCATTCGAATAGAGGAAGTGACCGAATTTATGTGTGATTTGAATATGTCGACACTCGAACAAATGGCGTTATAGTTGTTGCAGATATTGTGCATTGGCGAGAACTTCAGCACATTCAGCCTCGGCCTACCTGGGTAGAAGGTCTGGTCCTTGCGAGCTGAGATTCGAGGCACGAGAAAATTTAAGTTTGCCAGCAACTGAGGGCTGTCCACGACATTTGATATTAATTTATGAAGAAACACAACCGAGTAACCAGACCTTCTCACCTGCAAGCTTGTTAACTTGTGTCTAGACAACAGTTCGTCGCTCGGCGTACCCATCTCCGGGTACCTGTTATCTAACCTGTAAGACAGATATTTGAGAAATCTCCTTTGGACTTTTTCCAAATTATTGACAAATACTTGATGGTAAGGGCACCATACTAGGGACGCATATTCTAGTTTCGACCTTACAAAAGCAAAGTATAATAATTTCATAGTGGAAATGTCACGAAAATCGCGTGAGTTCCTAATAATAAACCCATAGGCCTTTAGGGCACGGGTGATTACCGATTCAATATGATTAGAAAAACTAAGTTTTTGATCAAAAATTACACCTAAATCGGCGATTATGTGAGGACGTGAAAGTGTAATTGAATCTAGTTCATAATTGAAAACAAGGGTCTCGGTCTTTAAAGAGTATGACATAACACTGCACTTCTGTGGATTGAGCGGGAGACGATTTTCATGACACGGGCATACTGAGTAAAATCTGTCACTATCTCCCGGTCTAATTTTCCCTAATTTTCTGCAATATTTTTCGGCTGACAAAATTCCGTAGGTACACTATATTTTATTACATACCTTTGAATGTGATTTATGAGAACTTTAATTCTACTTCAATTTTCATAGATCTATATATTTTTTATTTTTTAGCGGTAAAATAAGTCCGCGGAATCTAATAACCTCTACACTTCCTCGATGGTTTTGCTGGACAAAAATTGTCTTGTAGAAACACCCGTCTATTTTCTTTTGTTATTAAGTACCTATATACAAAGTTTTGTGTGTTCGGTATAATTACTAACACCTGAGCTGCCACCTATGCAATTTGGCTTGCTTTTGGCTTGGATAAATACTCAAATTCTGTAAGGGATAATTATGAAATACAATTACTCACAGACTTTGTCTTCTAAGAAATTGGCATCATAGGAGACACTTTTGCATTAGGTAATAATTTATTTTAAAATGTAACTTCTGCTTTTAAAAATATGAAAACGATTTACTCATACGTGGTCATATATTATAAGACGACATTTAAAAAATAGCTAAAAATTAGCTTATGTCACGGGCGTAGCCAAGGGGGGGGGGGGTTCGGGGGTTCAAATCAAAACTAAATCCTGGCTACGCCCGTGGCTTATGTACGAGTATTTATTATTATTTCACAGAAAGTTTTACTTGAAAAGTGTAGGTACATAACCCAAAGTTACATTACAAAATAAATCGTGAATAGAAATATTCTCATAGGTACAGTTCGTGCACTCTCATCTGACACGCGAAGATCTCAGCCTAAGCGCTAGCGATCCATAAGCAGCTTATTGTGCGACGCTTAGACTGAGGTTCTAGCGTGTCAACTTAGAGACTGTATGATGCAATTTAATATAGTCGGCGCACTCGGCAGTCACCAGACGTATTTTTTTGGGTGAATTTCTAAATAGGAATTTTTTCAGTGTTAACCTTATTACCTCTTTTAAGGGATACAGTTATTTCACGCTCGGGACACTGATCCTTTAAGTAGCCAAAAGTAATATTTCCCGCTTTTAGCATCCACAGTAGCAGGTTTAAACGCACTTGTTTATTTTACGAGTTACGAATTATACTTTCGAAAGGCTTTCCGTGTTTTGGGTGTGTTCGCAGTATAAAAAGGATCCTCTCGAATAAACTGAGTCTTTTGCCATTACCACATATTATTCCCTAGCCTACGTTTAGTAATATTCGTCTAGACTGGCTCCCTACTGTACACCAGACCCGTTTCAGAGTTTCATATAAACTAAAGGTCTTTGTTCATTCGGTGAATTACATTATTGCCTTTTAGTTCTACACAAGTTCCAGTATAATGTTAAACATAGAATGGAAAATAGCATTGAATAATTATCCTTATTTATTTGTAATTCTTGATATTTTTGTGTGTAACTGTATAAACCTTATAATACAATAATTTATACTTTGGAAACAATATAATAGCAGCTGCTACTGATAATGATGAAGCACATTATGAAACAGGCGGGAGTGGCAATTGAATAATTTAGTGACAAATTCATAATATTAATTTGAGTCTGTTATTAGTGGCTGCCGCGCGTTGCTTGGGCCATTTATTTCAATTTTGAACAATTTCATGACGACAGGAGCAGGGTGCTGTCTAAATTCATTAGGGGATGATAAACGCCGAAGAAAACCACACATTCCCGAATTAATAATTTTGGGTTGGGGTTGAATTCGAAAATAGGTAAATAGGTACGTTGCGCACTGAGTGAAGATGGTCTTACAAAACCATGTGCAGGCAACGAGTGACTATCATCACAGATGACTGAACCCCATCACGATCGCGAAAGCTGGCCACACAGAATAAATGGGAAATAGGAAAAGTGCGAATTCACAGAAGTTTGACAATTTAAACGTCACGTCTTGAAAACGTCGTTGCAAATGCATAGTTTAAAAAGTCCTTGTTTCTAACAATTAAATTTGGCGCGATATATTAGATACAGAGCGCAGTGTTACCAAATGTAAGTATGTACATCCAAATTTTAAACTAGTGGTCACGAAAGATAGCATATCCGATGCATCTCCAAGCATAGACCTCAAATACGGGTCACTCCAGCGATAACTGCAAAAGCCGTCACTGTCCTTACAATCTTTACTTGGAGACCCTGTCACTACGAAGCACTAAGGGAAAATTACTGAACAAAAATAATCTTCTTAAAGCTGTTTTACACATTATATTCCAGAGACTTTAATAAAATATTTTAAAATGCAAAATATTTTTAGAACGTTATAACGGTTACAATTTATTGTCACCTTATTTCCTAAAATATTCTTAATAGTTAGATTCCTACTAATAAAATAACATATTTAATTTAGTCCATTAAATACTAATACTAGTGATAATTAGTTCTAATGCAATTTAGTTATAGTTGCTTTTGTCTGTATCTATTTTTTCGGTAACATTTTCTAGCAGTCCCTGTTTGTGGAAGTTAATATAAATTCCGAAACTAACTTATCTTCGTATATTATTAGTAATTATTGGGGCGTTCTATTGTGCAGTTTGGTATATTTCTTTTCAAATCGCCGCCGGGTAGTCAGGTATTTCGTTAGAAGTTCAAATACGTTTTTATTTAGATCGACGCAGGTTTGATATATTGGAATTTTGGCGTATAGGAAAACCACGCCTCGCGACGGTTCGGAGGGCGACTCGGTCACTTCCTCCGGTGCCGTGTCGAGGCGTGGGTGAAATTAAAATTAATAAGTGCCTAAAACCACCTAAGGTAACGAAATTTTCCTAATTTTGTTTTATTGCCTATTCCAATCAAACTTGTGTCTTTCAGGCAATTTAGATTACCCAATTGCCCACGCAAATTGGAGGAAACCTGCTATATACCGACACCGATTTTTTATGTCCGCCATTGCCATTTTGGAATCGTTTTGAGGCCTACTTTGGCGTCGCTGAGGGTGCAGGGTGAGCTACTAGAGGCGCAGTGAGGCAGCTGAGAACGGCTTGCGCCGTATCCATCAACTTCCGAGATTCCCATGACTCCCGGAAGAGCTAACTCCAACCACGTGAGCCTCTTGTAAGTCCGAACCAATTTGTCATACTTCTCTACCGTGCGGAAAACCACTTAAATGCCCAACCTGCTGACGTAACTTCCGATTTTTGCATCCGACGAATCTCAAGTATTCATTAAACTTTCTATAAATTAATAAATTTAATTACGTAATTTTTTTAATAGCTATGTAAACCCCGATTGATCGATCAAAAGAGTGGTATTCCATTAATTACCTGTAAATGTGATTTTCTGTGATATTATTTAAATTATAAAAAAGTTATAAAGGAGCCAAGGCTCGAGGTTTTGTAGTACGTGAGTACGGGGACTGTTCTAAAATTATCAAATGTCTTTTACCGCCATATGTGGCGAATCAGTATGTAACTTTACCAGGATTTTCTTCTAATAAATTAGGTGATTTTAAATTGTGTTAATCACTTTAATTGTTTTGTGCGCGTCTTCTACTCCCCTCCTTCCAATACTTTTGTATTGGTGGCGCCCACTAACTTCAACTTCTAATTACATCAAAGGCAAAAAATAGAAAAATATATAAGCCAAGTTTCACTTTAAATTGTTACAATAATAATTTAATCTTTAAACTAAAAAAAATAATAATAAAGACTCCACGACCAGCCTCCGACTGTAGAGCTGCCGCGCTGTGTGACATAATATAATTTCCATTTCAATCTAGGAACGTCACATAAAATTGGCGCCCAACGTGGGGCCTTATTTTTTTAATAAACTTCGTGCTAGTAATCACTTTGCATAAATGATTTTTTTTTATCTTGAAATTGGTTTTATGTTGTACTAAGCCGGGCTGAAGTTGAACAACCCTTTTTCCTTCCCCAATCCTTTTTAGAAGACACCCACAAAGCCAAAATTAGCTTAACTTTGCGTAAGTGGTATCGGGAATTATTTGACCTGCACCTGTATAGCACCTCCTCCGCCGTCGGCGCTAGCAAAAAAAATATATCTATTGTGTTTGAATTTATTCGTATGTGGAAATTTTGGCGGACATAAATTTGTTTTTTTTTTGTCGTTACTGGTGGTTTATTATATTTATTGTTGTTTGTTGTTTGCTATTGCATGATTTTAGTACAGTTTTGTCACCTAACTGTATATTTGTTAGTAAGTATATCTAGTAAGCGGCTGTTGTTTAGTTGTTTACAATATTGAATTTGATATTTTGTTCGATTGGCCGAAAATAAAAAGTAAGTAAACACGCACTCGAATTGCGACGTGAGAGGTACGTGTCTTCCAACGTTGATTTTGGGCTATTGTTTTTTAATCGGCAACGGCGATTTTTATTTTTTTGCTTTATTAAGGGCTATTTTCGTAAATCATGGCTACTAAGACTTTTTATAATATAGATCCTACGCATTTGCGAGCCCACGAATTGAATTATGAACTAAGAATCCGTAAGATATCAGTTGACAGGGTGGACGTGAACTATAAGCGTAAATATTTGAGGAAAGAAATTTTGAAAGATTCAAACAGGCCTACAGTACATGTGTATAAATTAGAAACTTGTGATTTTGACCTGGAAAAGAAAGAACTAGGCGACAGTATAGATTCTATCTCAGGGATAATTGGTGATTACGATGGCATTAATGAAGAAATATATAAAAGATTAATTAGTAGAATAAATCATATTTTAGGACGGTTGCACAGGCTTCCAGATAATATAAATGATGAGGTTTCGAATTTTAAGGGAGATAATATAGTGACAGTGTCGGTTTTGGAAGATGATTTGGAAGAAATAGTGCGAAAATATAGAGAGGCACAAACCGATAGGACTTTGAATAATTCAGTGATCAGTGGTACTGTCGGGGGGTTACCTAAATCGGTCCCAGTCTTCAAGTGGGGTGTTTTTTTTTTGACGGAACGCCGGCCAGCGGCTCTGTTAACGCATTTATACAGAGAATTGATGAGTTACGAGTTGCGCGAAATTGTTCCAAAGACGAATTGTTCCAATCGGCTGCAGATGTTTTTAGGGGTCTTGCACTAGAGTGGTACCGGTCACAGCTTCGGCAAAACCGTTATCAATGCTGGGATACTCTGGCGACGGCACTTAGAAATGATTTTCTCCCAGCCGATTATGATGATCAGCTTAAGTCTGAAATTTTTAAAAGAACTCAAGGAGCGAACGAGAAGGTAATAATTTTCGTTTCCATTATGGAGAACCTTTTTAGCTGTTTATCTAAACCTACCACAGAACCCGAAAGACTTAAAATAATTCGCAGGAATTTATTACCATCATATCAAAAGCATCTTGCATTACAAAACATTAACAGTTTAGCCGATTTGTGTGGGATTTGTAGAGCCCTCGAGGAAGCCGAACTAGTACAAAAAGGATTCGTTCCACCCCCTCGTAGAAATGTATCTTCTTTAGAACCGGGTCTTGCATACGACGGAGATTCTTCCAATAATTATCAACCTTCTACTTCTAGTGGCCATCAATGCCAATGTAACCATAATAAAGGTGATAATAGTAGTAGTGTCAGAAACCGTAACCGCCGCTTTAATCCGAGACAGGTTTCAGAGATTAGATGTTTTTCGTGCAATGAGGTAGGTCACACCGTACAAAGTTGTAGAAAACGCCAAGGCCGTGAACCGATCTGTCATGGGTGCGGAAAAAGAGGGACAATACGCCCTAATTGTAGTTTTTGTAAGTCAAAAAACTCCGCCAGGGGAAACATAAGATAGGTCGATATGTTTCTCATCTTGTCATCCCAAGAAAGGCCTACTGCCGTGGTTTTGGTTTTGGTTCCTTGCGCAATAGTAACATGGGTAGTCGTTCCTTTCATAATAATAACCGGAATCCCCTGTATTTTCCGAATGATAACCGTTTTATCTCTCAAAATCGCCATATGTGGCGAATCAGTATGTAACTTTACCAGGATTTTCTTCTAATAAATTAGGTGATTTTAAATTGTGTTAATCACTTTAATTGTTTTGTGCGCGTCTTCTACTCCCCTCCTTCCAATACTTTTGTATTGGTGGCGCCCACTAACTTCAACTTCTAATTACATCAAAGGCAAAAAATAGAAAAATATATAAACCAAGTTTCACTTTAAATTGTTACAATAATAATTTAATCTTTAAACTAAAAAAAAATAATAATAAAGACTCCACGACCAGCCTCCGACTGTAGAGCTGCCGCGCTGTGTGACATAATATAATTTCCATTTCAATCTAGGAACGTCACAACGTTGCTTCATATTTTTCAAAAGATACAAGAAATATTTAAAAAATATATTTAAAAATAATATTGTATTGCCTATTTAGTTAATAGACATACTTTCATTATGCATATATGTAAAACGCAGAGAAAATTAAAATATTTAGATGTACAAAATTTCAAAGTGTAAGGCCTACTTTGATTTTTGATTTTTTTCTTGTTTTCTTTGATTAAATGTTTTTCTGTAAATAGTATGACAAAACTGTATTAACAAAAATTAATCAGAGTATTAAACTATGTACGATGAAAATTTTGAGAATCCTGGCCTACTTTGATTTTCTTACCCCTACAATATTTTCCAAAATACAAAGTAGGCCTAGAATTGTTAAATTTTGTCATCAGGCGCAGTTTTCCATTCTGGGTAACTTTTGTTAATACAGTTTTGTCATACCATTTACAGAAAACTATTTAATCAAAGAAAAACAAAAAAAAATAAAAATCAAAGTAGGCCTAACTCTTTGAAATTTTGTACACGTACGTAACTTACCACGCTGAACAAATTTTCTTTATAACTTTTTTCACTGTCTCTACAAATAGAGGCAGTTTACTCTTATGTTAATTAAAGTTTTTTTTCCATTTTCTGGTCACCCAGTATAAGTAATGGTAACTTTTTCCATGCCAATCTTATTTTAAGAACAAGCAAAACTTTTTATCAAGAATGATTTTTCTCGACAAATCAAATATAAGAAACTTTACAAGAGTGCGGTACCTCATCTGACACACTGTATATTTTACCCGACATTATATTAGCCTTGATGAAGGCCACAAATATGGCCTAAAGCTTGGTTTATTTTAGAGGATAAATAATAATAGTATATTATTTAGGCTGAAACACCCTTACTTTGCTTTCATTGATAAATTGATGGTTCAAAACCAAACCAAAACAAGTATGATGTCAGATTTAATATACAGTGTGTTGTTAAAAAAAGTATTTTAAAATACGCTTTCAAAAAATTGAGAAGTTGAATTTCAACACCGAATATTAGTAAGTAATGACGTAATGAGTAACAAGCATTGTCGGTTCTCAATTCTGACTTTCGGTTTGACCGGTGAGCATTACTTGGTCTGATTTTTGAGACACCATGTATATTTTTGTTTTTTAGGTTCCTCTTCTTCTCCCAATTCCAACCACGTACAGTTTTATATAGTTACCTCTAACAATATATTTTTAGCATTCCACCTAAAGATGTAAATTTATCATAAACTTAGGTATCCATAATACGAGGAAATTTATAAAAAATGAAAATTCGCTTCTTGGTTATCCTGCACTGTTTAAACAAACAAATTTAGTTATGACCATATTATATTAGAAAGATTTGCCCCGAAGTGATTGCGTTTTTTAAATTAGTCAAGGGCACCTTTTATTATGCTGTGCCCCCCATAATAAACCCCTATTTTTTTAACTGAAGGAAATCACACTTTCTACCAAAACCTTTAAATAACATGCGTGATACTAAAAATTATAATATTAATTCATATTTCCCATGTTATTCAAACAAAGCTAAAACTCGAAATTTTAATAGTTTCTGCCCGAGAATATTACCGGAATGTTTTTTGTAAATCACATGCATGGTCAGCCACTGCTACATTGTACTCTCTTTAAAGTGTAAATCGCCGTATAACAAACGATTCCAACAATTTTCCTCCTCTTTCGTGTACACTGAAGGCGAATCGTGTACGCCGAGGGAAACTTCACAGTTGAAAAACTAATAAAAAGTGTCCCCTACTTCCGTGTAGATTTATATGTACTACTTTAGACTCCACACAATACTATTATCATTAGCATATACAGACTGTAGTATCACACAATTCAAGTTGTTTTAACTAAACGTAAAAAGCTAACCCTTGAATAATTTCGTTGTGAGACATGAGACCATCAGTGCTTGTTTTAGTTTTCATTAAGTTTTAGTTTTCATTGGCTTCTATGGCGTTTTGCACAAGAAATATATAAAGTTTTTATTATTACTATTGGAACTCACATTCGAACCGAAGAATTCTTATCAGCACACACCTAATCTAATTCCTTATTTAAACACGTCCCTTGAAAACAATATTTCTTAAATTTTTACTTGGAGATCTCATGATAACAGCGAGTAGCACTATTTGTAAATAGTTTTAAGAACGATTTAAATTATCACAGAAAAGTATGTGCCTACTTGAAAACTTCATCCATAGAATCATCTGCAATCGAAAAATGACTAGAAATTATAGAATGGCCCAATATTTTATGACAATTTTCATGAAAACGGTTGCAGTCATTGCAATGAAACAAATCTAGAGTTACCAACCCTGACCAGTGCCTCGACCCCGCTCCATTCGATCGCTTGGAAGATCAATTTGCGGCCGCTTAATATAAGCAAGTATGGCTGAAAACTTGACTTCAGGAAAGCCGGCAGTGGTAATCGCGGTAGATGATAAATGTGCATGTATGTGTATAGTGTGCAGTTTAAAAGAAGGGATTTTCACAACGCGTTTAACAAAAAAAATGTGGTATGACTGTGACTGAACTGAACTGATGATATTCATCGGTGAACTTCCTCTGGGTTACAAATTCAGTGCGAAAGAATATACCGCACTTTGACAAATTTTAACATGTTTGTCATACATTGAATTTTAATTGGGTTTTTCGCCACCAAACTGGTTAAAAGTCAACTTTTTCAAGTTACCTGGAAAGTTAATATAAATTCTTAACAGTAAATGAACTAAACTTTGAACTTGTAACTCAAAAAATATCTTCAACAAATTTGTTTCCTGAGCTTTCGGAGGATAAATCTTCCTCCTTTCTAAAAGATCATGTCACATCAAAGTGAAATGATAAATAATAATTATTATATAAACATGTAAAGCCCGTCTTTGTCCTATCTGTACCTGATACGAATTCATTTAAACTGAAGAAGTAGTCCATGTCTTGCAGTGGAGTAGGAGAATATGACGAAGGGGTAAAACTTACAGTCTCTGCACCACAAACACAGTTCTTTTTAATTTTCAACTGTACATGTTTCGACTCACCTAGGGAGTCATCATCAGCAGTGTGAAGTTAAAGATGATGACTCCCTAGGTGAGTCGAAACATATGTACAGTTGAAAATTAAAAAGAACTGTGTTTGTGGAGCAGAGACTGTAAGTTTTACCCCCTTCGTCAAATTCATTTAAAGTTTACTAAAGAAAATTGTCCTATCTTTCAAAAACTAATATCTGCTTAAGTTAATTAGCTAATTAAAATGATGATACAATAATCCAATCAATTCACTTTGATGTGACATGATCTTTGAGAAACGAGGAAGATTTATTCTCCGAAAGCTCAGGAAACAAATTTGTTGAGTTACAAGTTCAAAGTTTAGTTTATTTACTGTTAAGAATTTATTAATTTTCCAGGAAACTTGAACGAGTTGTCTTTTAATCAGTTTGGTGGCGAAAAACCCAATTAAAATTCAATGGATCTGTTTACGCCACAAATAAATTTTAAAAAATGTTTGTGATACCATACGTTAGGTAGCGGTGTTTCAAGCCCTAACTTCTCCATGAGAAACAATCAATTTACAAACCTTTATTAGGTTTCTTTCACATTTAAAGCGCTATAAATCCATAGGGTCATAATATCTTCATTTAAATTTTTTTTAATCTTATACCGAGACACCCTGTATATACTTAGTGTTAATAACGACGCTGTTTGTATCAAAATTGAGTTGGTATCATTTCCAACATTATCCCTTTGTTCCTCCACAAATTTCAAATTAATATTTTATTGGAGGCAAAAGTTTTGCGGTCAGAAGTTTCGTCCCTACGTATACGTAAGGTTATAATTCGAGGGTATTTCGTAAATAATTAATGTCGTGATGAACCTAATTGCGGCTGATAATGGATTGTCCAACAGTGATGGTCGGGTCCTCTGTCAAACAAACAAATTTTCCATTGTAAGCATTTTACCCCACGGAATTCAGAGACTAACAAGCATTTGCCCGTTTCGTAAAAGTCGGAATATAACGCAAATAACCATTACCACTTGGAGAAACCGCTGAAAACAAATATAAAACGTTGGACCATCTAACCGGACTGTACAGGGACTTTCCGTAAATTTCAGGTATAGTATTTCTAAAGTCACTTGAAACAGCATAAAAAAACTCTAATTGGCGTCACAAAATTAATATAGGTAATAAGCGTCACGCAGTTTTCAGAAATATACATATTCCTCAAGCAGTATAATATTTATCTTTTAAGTTTTTTTTAAGGTCGTAGTCAAACAAAACATACAGGTTAATGCACCATATAATATTTTCAAAAGGTCTCTAAAAAGCCATATCGATTATAACAAGTACATTTACGCAAGTATATGTATGTATGTATATCCTAAAATCTGTGAAATTATGGCACGGCTATATCCACCGCATTTCGCTGCACAAATGGCCAGCCGTCGAACAGTGTAACCCATACAAGTATTGGTGATAGGTACCTATTATATTAGGCGAGCATATATGCGGTCACTGGTTTTTACTACAATACTATTTATCTTCTCTATCTTCATATCTTTTTACTACTAATACCAGGTTCGGTTTAATATGGTTAGTGTTTTTTCTCGTAGTTTATTGCCGAGGCGCCTGTTCTCGAGCTACCCTGGTAAAAAGTATAAATGAACTCACTTGGAACTCAATGATATACGGGGCGCGATCTGTTTCATAGCATTTATCACGCTCTGATACAGGTAAAAATACCAGACTTATCAGCAGAAATCACCCGTATAAAATTCAAAGGTTTTTATGCGGTTGACGTTGACATAGTCAAGGAGGTAGCCAATAAGAAAGCGAGCGTAGCGATTTGATTGGTCGGCGTTTCGGATATCCACGGAACAAGTGTCGACGTAGGCCACTTAGGCCATTATAACCAGTGCCGTGGACGGAAATAAGGATTGCGCTTTATTTTACGGATTTTGGTTTTGTCTATAGATTTTTGTGTTGGTGTCGTTTTGTGCGAAACAAAATTATTGGTTTGCTTTGGTTCGAATTATTTCAAAGTATACTTTATTATTTTTTAGAGCATTTAAATAAAATTTTTATAATAATATCAAGGGCCGCGCACCACCTAAGATTCGGCCTTGTTTTACAAAGCAAACGCCGCCCAAGCGTTTTTATGCTGTTCCATGTGACTTCATTTATACCAGACCCTATATAATATTTATGTTTAGAGCAAGGAATAAAGTTTTCCGATAAAGATAGTGTATTGTAGGCGCACTGAGAGATTGCCTCCGCGGGGAAGCGGGGAGCGCGGAGAACGATTTGGCGCTATTGGCCGACTGCAACAGTGCAAAAAATGCACCTCGCTTTCGTATTCGCAATTAAAAATAGAACCAAGGCGAGGTTCAGAGGAATGATTAACCCTAGGCGTGCGCGTCGAAATTTATAGTTTTGAAAACTTCTTAGTATTATTAATTTCGACGCGCACGCCTAGGGATAATCAGTCCTTTGAACCTCACCTTGGTTCTATTTTTAATTGCGAATACATATGCATATTTTGTACTGTTGCAGTCGGCCAATAGCGCCAAATCGTTCTTCGCGCTCCCCGCTTCCCCGCGGACGTAATCTCTCATTATAATATTATATAAATATTTCCCCACACAAAATATAACTAGAAAAACTTTTCTTTCGAAATAAATTATGGAATACGTAACCCTTTATACTGTTTCGTACGTTCGACAGGATTGCTAGGGTGTCCGGTAAGTACCTCCTAATCTCTCGGAAGCATACAGGGGAGGTCAAAATAACCCTAGTTTGTCAAAGGAAAAAAATTCCTACTGTGCCCCTTAACGGAGATACAGGGCCCCAAAAGAGTACTTAGCGATTTACTTTTTTGGCTCTAACTTTTGAACCGACTTGTATAATTTAATGAAATTTTAATAGTTTATGTTGGCCATAAAGACTCATAAAACCATACTACCGTAGATGTTTCACATCGTCAGGGAAGTCAGGAACGGACTTGCCACCACACTCGTTGGGCCAAATTTTTGACAGGTGTCATTTTACAGAGCTGAAAACTGTTTTTTTAAATACTTTGGTCATTGCTCTTTAAAAAAGGTACTCTTCATTTCTTTCGACCAAATGAGCCGTTTTCGAAAAAATTAAGTTTTTGTATAACACTCAAAAGTTACTAATGCTAAACACAATTATGGCCACCAAGGTCGCCTGATCTAAATCCTTTAGACTTTTACTTTTGGGGACATCTAAAACAACTAGTTTATTCAACACCAGTAAATACTAGAGAAGAACTACTAGCGAGAATAACACAGCATTCTAACGAAGTTCGTAATAATGCCGGAATATGATTTGCAGTGCAGCGGGAAAATATTCGAAGACTAAGAAAATGTATTGAAGTACGTGGAGCTCATATTGAACATTTGCCAAAATAACATTTAAACGTTTTCATTATTTTTGTGTTTTAATAACATTGTAAATTTATTAAGCTCCGATCAACCCTTTGAAAGGTTTTCGAGCTGGAAATCTTTCAGCATAAAGTCTTCTTGCCTTCGAAGAGTTGCACAGCGCTTCACCATAAATTAAATGCATATCAGCCTAGTCTGTATTATGTTATTTTTAGGGTTCCGTACCTTTATGGACAAGCACTCGTTAATTGTGTAAACGTGTTAAAAAACTTAATTTTTTAGAAAACGGCTCATTTGGTCGAAAGAAATGAAGAGTACCTTTTTTAAAGAGCAATGACCAAAGTATTTAAAAACACAGTTTTCAGCTCTGTAAAATGACACCTGTCAAAAATTTGGCCCAACGAGTGTGGTGGCAAGTCCGTTCCTGACTTCCCTGACGATGTGAAACATCTACGGTAGTATGGTTTTATGAGTCTTTATGGCCAACATAAACTATTAAAATTTCATTAAATTATACAAGTCGGTTCAAAAGTTAGAGCCAAAAAAGTAAATCGCTAAGTACTCTTTTGGGGCCCTGTATCTCCGGACACCCTGTATGTGTACAGGGTGGGCCAAATTGGACACTTTTAAAGGGAAACTCCTACTTTTGAGGGAGATAGACGAAAACTGATATCGGTGTCTGAGGCTCATTTTTCATGGCAAACTTAATTGGGAAAACCGCAAATCGATATCTGTCAACATTCTTGAGTTACAGGGCGTTTTTCGAAAATGTGCGTTTTCGAAAAGTGACCGTAACTTGTTTCAGATTGAAAATTTTGTATTTCTGTAAAAACATTCTTAAAGCACTTTTTTACGTAGAATACAATGCTGCTACTATATTTTTTTTCTAGTCAATGGTTACCGATATAAAATATTATTTGTTAAATGGAACACCCTGTATATTTTTGAATATTTTAATAGAGCGAAAAATTACCATTCCGAAAATATATGACGCTTAATGATTTACTTCAGTAGTTATCAATTACTAATAGCTTTTATGATTTCATGTGTATAATTGGAAGCTCGCCCTTTCAACAAGTAGGCTTTGGATGGTGCGACAATGAAACAACCGTGGAAAAATATTTACTGTTACCTACCTGCCAAATTTTCAATTTTTGTGTAATTTATAAACTTTATAACATACCTACAATGAAATTTGAAAGTTATGAAAAATGGGATAGAATAGTCTATTTTATCCAATCCGGGAAAATGCCTATCACTGTTTAACTCACACCTACCTTTTCGGCCTAATATTAATCAAAACTATTATCTATTACTCTAACTATATTAATCAAATTGTGTCGCAATCTTGCAAAAGTGTCCTTGGAAGGATGTCTTCTCTCTGGATACCGCTCGTAGTATAAATTGCTCGTTGCATCTGCATTTTCCCCGGATTGTATAAAACAGACTATCATATCCCATTTGTCATAACTTTTAAATTTTATTGTATATTATAAAGTACACAAAAACAGAAATTTTTTATCCCTACTGCCAAAACAGCTTAACTGAAAATTTAGCAGGTACCTAACAGTAAGCATTTTTCCACGGTTGTTTCATTGTTTCACCGTCCAAAGCCTACTTGCTGAAAGGGCGCGCTTCCAATTACGAGTACAAACATAAAATCATAAAAGCTATGAGTAATTGATAACTAAAAGTAAATCATTAAGTGTTATATATTTTTGGAATGGTAATTTTTTGCTCTACTAAAAAATGCAAAAATATACAGGGTGTTCCGTTTAAAAAATATTTTTTTCATTGGTAATTCTTAAACCATTAGCTTGAAAAAAAATCTAGTAGCAGCATTGGATTCTCGTAAAACAGTGCTTTAGGAATGTTTTTACAGAAACACAAAATTTTCAACCTGAAAAAAATTAGGGCCACTTTTAGAAAACGCACATTTTGGATTTTTAAAAAAGTTCATGGCTCACTAGATACTTTGAAAAGAGTGATTTTTTCTATTTCATCAGATCTCTGTAACTCCGTTATTTCCGATTATACAGGAAAACTGTGGAGGCAAAAATTGTAGAAAATTTTGGGCTTAATAAGATAACTAATCCAATTTTTAATGTTGTTTGTGATTTTTGAGATACAACATAAACTTGTGTTTTTTAAATGTAAATCATAGTTGGCTGTGGCCTTATCAAATTGGCCATTTTTTGAGCTTCCCAAAGATATAATACTCTTCATAGTTATTATAAAAAAATAAAAGAGCTATGGCTAATTTTCTGTTTTTTTTTTAATTTTACATAGTCAGCCATGGAACATTTTCATAATTACGTTATATTTTATAATTAGACCTACTTCAAACTTTCTGATATTTTGTTTTTAGTTGGTAACAAAATGTAACAAATTAAAACAAAAATTAAAAAACTCAAACTCAAATTATTATTATTTTAAAAGATGTTCTAACAGTCCACCATTATTATTTATGCAAATATTGCATCTTTTTAAAACTGAATTTGTCGCCTTTCTTAGAGAGCGCCTGTCAATACTGGCAATTGCTTCTAAAACAGCTGCTCTTAATTCATCAATTGTCTCGTAGTTTATATTGTACTGTTCCCCACAAAAAGAAATCCAAAACAGACAAATCGGGGGATCGGGGCGGCCAGGGAATAGTTGTATTTCTCCCTATCCAACTATTCGGATAGAGCTGATCTAGGTAATTTCTTACGGGCAAATAATTATGTGGTGGAGCTCCATCATGATAATGTTTGTTTTATTTTGTTACATTTTGTTACCAGCTAAAAATAAAATATTTGAAAATTTGAAGTATGTCTTATTATAAAACAGAAAGTAATTATGAAAATATTCCATGGCTGACTGTGAAAATTAAAAAAAAATCAGAAAATTAGCCATTGCTCTTTTATTTTTTATAATAACTAGCTCAAAAAATGGACGATTTGATGAGGCCACAGCCAACTATGATTTACATTTAAAAAAACACAAGTATATGCCATATATCTCAAAAATCACAAACAACATAAAAAAATTGCCCAAAATTATCTAAAATATTTGTCTCTACAGCTTTTCTGTATAATTAGAAATAACGGAGCTACAGAGATCTGATGAAATAGCAAAAAATCGCTCTTTTCAAAATATCTAGTGAGCCATGAACTTTTTTAAAAATCCAAAAGGGGCATTAGATGGAGCATTCAAAACTGCAATTCTTTCCCATTTAACCTTTGTTCTAGCTCTGCTAGTTTCCGAGATCCCCATAGTGGTCATCGAAAAAAACTCACCCTGTATTTAACTTGAAAAATGCTAGGATGTCATAAAATGCAGGAAATGATCAATTATGCAAGCTCTGCCATCTGCAAAAAAGGCGGAAAGTAAAAAAATAATCCAATAAACCGTTGTTTGGAGCAAGGCGCAACCAGCGCCTCACCAATAATTAAAACCCTATTAGCACTAAATGAGGAATGATTATAAAAACGAATTAGGGCGCGAGGGTGCGTGCCAGTTAGGTGCGGGCGGTGAGTTGCAGGTAAATTTAATTACGTATTTCATTAGGGGGCGCCCCCGTCGCTGTTTATCAAACAAATAAATCGATACCGTGGCTGTTGGTCAATTAGTGGCGCAGAAACCGATATCCTGTTATCCTTTAATAAGCCGATAATAAATATATTATTTAGAGGCTGGCCCCGCCGAGCCTGACGCGTTTTATTTATTAGGTAAGGCGGGTCAGAGGCGGCTAGTTCGACTGATCTGTCGACAGCCTGTATTTCTCGTTTCATCGAAAACTGTTTCAGGAAAAAAATTTAGCATTTAAAAAATTCTTTCACAAGACTTCACCTATTTAGACCCTCAGACAGTGACAGATTTTCCTTACTGACTTTCTCAGAGGGTTGAAAGGTAAATCGATGCTGAGTCGGAAAATAGTAGCCTAATTTTAAGTTTGGCCCCCGGGGAAAACATAGAAAATTCGATTTTTCAAAACAGAAAAAAGGTATACCTACTAATTCTCACTTATGCTAGGTTCACCGTATGATTTCTTATATACTATTCCGACCTCGAAAACCCAAAGGCATAAGTGTAGCGTGTGGAAAAAGGGTTGAATTAAGGGTTTGGCAGATCACACAAAAAATGACTTGGTTTACTGACTCCGTCAGTTATGCCGTTCGAAATGGTGAAAACTTATATCCTCACTAGCCCAAAAATTGATTGGCAGAAGTGACGCGTGGGGAAAAATACACTTTTGGGTCGGAAAATAAGTCGGAAAATTTTTTTTTCGTCAACTGATTTTGTCATGGATAAAATGAATTGCATTAAAACTTTATATAGTTTCAGAGACATAAGTGCAGAAATCAGTTGACGGAAAAAAAATTCCTACTTATTCTTCGACCCAAAAGTGCATTTTTCCCCACGCGTCACTTCTGCCAATCAATTTTTGGGCTAGTGAGGATATAAGTTTTCACCATTTCGAACGGCATAACTGACGGAGTCAGTAAACCAAGTCATTTTTTGTGTGATCTGCCAAACCCTTAATTCAACCCTTCTTCCACACGCTACACTTATGCCTTTGGGTTTTCGAGGTCGGAATAGTATAAGAAATCATAGGGTGATCATTGCATAAGTGAGAATTAGTACTTTTTTTCTGTTTTGAAAAATCGATTTTTCCATATATTTTCCCCGGGGCCAAACTTAAAATTACTATTTTCCGACTCAGCATCGATTTACCTTTCAACCCTCTCCAAGGCATAAATGAGAAAATCAGTAAGGAAAATCTGTCACTGTCTGACGGTCTATATTATAATACGAAAGGCACCTATAATAAGAAAGCCTGATTTGCAATTTGCAAACGCGTTTGTTTTAAGTACTTCGTTCTACTTATATTGTCATGTGCCGGGTTTAGAGGCCTTCTGAAGAGCTACATAGATAGAAATACAATTCTTCATAGAAAAATATTTTTTGTTTGATCACGAATTATTTGCCAGAAATAATATTTATTTCCTTAAAAACTATACTATTTAAATGTAGATATATTTTTTTCAATTACAAAATAAGTGCTTTTTGGGTAAGGTATTTGATTTTTTTGATACATTTATTGCTTAGTGAAAGCATATATTATTTTCCTGAAATAAGGTATTATACTTGGTCAAACAAGAATAATTTTTATTTATAGTATTAGCTTTTGATTGTTTGGGTCAACCACATTGTTATTTGGTTTAAATTTGACCTTATTTGAGTTAAATAATACAGCATACCATTTTATAGCTGTCTCACTCCAGTAAAGGAAAGACAGAAAGAAAGAGAAAATATGGGAAGGCAGAGGGCGCACTCTAGTGTCCGCGTTCAGCGCTATTCCGTGTCCGTGTAAGTACGCGCCTGTGGTCTTCCTAGAGGTTTTGTGCGCGCAGTTTTATTATCATGTATAGGCCGAGTAGCCAAGAGTAGTGTGGTGTACTGTGTGTATTGTGTGTTTTCAACTCTTTGGTAAGTATACGCATAAACAATAATAGAAAGAAATCTCAAAAGAACTACTTGAAATATATCATATATCAGATAGGCCACCTGTATGATGATGAATATGATGATGAAGAGGCGCTTTCCTTGAATCGTTCTTTTATGGAAACACACTGTATCTTTTTATATTTTTGAGACTCACGATTTTTTACGATTCCGAAAATAAATGTAGATATGTCATATATTTGTGTCAGTCGTTTGAAAGTTACAGAGGGTTGAAATATCAATTTTTGGGAAGTTGCATCGATTGTAAAATGTTTTGTTGTATTCTTTTTTATTTAAGTTACTTTAATTATGTCACATAAACCAAAAACTATCATAGATACCATATACTAATTTTAAATTCAGTTTAATAAAGCTAAAATTTGAACGGCATAAAGTGATGAGGATTATTTTTACCACCATCAAAGTAGCCATGGCTTCTAAACTAATATGTTTAGATATGCCCAAGCATTTATTTATTGTTTATTATATGGAGTATTCCTCTGCCGTGTGATCACCTCTATTTGAAGTGCATATCTGTGCAATCGAAAACATACAAAGAAAATTCTTAAAATATCTTACTTTTAAACAAACTGGGGTGGGTCTATCCCGAACGGGGGCTTCCGCACGACGAATTGCTCAAACAGCACCACTTCACGTCTCTGTGTATCCGGAGAGACTACTTTACTCAAACCATACTATACAAAATTCTAAACAACTGAATTGACTGCCCTAGGTTGCTCCAAATAATAAAATTTTATGTGCCATCAATAACAACACGGCAAAGTTGTCTATTGTATCTCCCCACACCTAGGACAATTGCGCTACAGAACTCCCCTATTTACAGAATGTGCAAACGGTATAACCAAGCCGAGAACCTTGACTATTTTAACTGTTCGAAAGTGGATGTTAAAAGACATTTTCTTCACTAACAGATTATCGAAAATATACTATTCCTCTTTGTTTGTATAATTCACATTATCTATTATCTTACTATGAACATGTTGCTACTCCCACTTTTGTGTATACATACCTATTAAGTTTTTCTTTTAAAGTTATGACTTATCCTGTAATTGGGCACAGGCCTGTTGGTTAAATAAATAAATAAATAAATAAATAAATAAATAAATAAATAAATAAATAAATAAATAAATAAATAAATAAATAAATAAATAAATAAATAAATAAATAAATAAATAAATAAATAAATAAATAAATAAATAAATAAATAAATAAATAAATAAATAAATAAATAAATAAATAAATAAATAAATAAATAAATAAATAAATAAATAAATAAATAAATAAATAAATAAATAAATAAATAAATAAATAAATAAATAAATAAATAAATAAATAAATAAATAAATAAATAAATAAATAAATAAATAAATAAATAAATAAATAAATAAATAAATAAATAAATAAATAAATAAATAAATAAATAAATAAATAAATAAATAAATAAATAAATAAATAAATAAATAAATAAATAAATAAATAAATAAATAAATAAATAAATAAATAAATAAATAAATAAATAAATAAATAAATAAATAAATAAATAAATAAATAAATAAATACATAAATACATAAATAAATAAATAAAGAAATAAATAAATAAATAAATAAATAAATAAATAAATAAATAAATAAATAAATAAATAAATAAATAAATAAATAAATAAATAAATAAATAAATAAATAATATCTGTCACACGACACACTGCATGTTTTTTTTTGTAAAAATGAGTTATTAAATGGAAGAAAGATGTGATATTTCAACACTCTGTAACTTTCAAACGACTGATACAAATATATGACATACATATATTTTCTAAATCGGAAAAAATCGTGTATTTCAAAAATATACAAATAATATACCTACAGGGTGTTTCCATAAAGAACTACAAGTAGTTTGATTTGCCCTACTTTTCTGTAACACCCTGTATAAAAACGGTTGACACTATCAAAAAAAATATAAAATTCCCCACAGCTTTCATTAGAAACGTTTTTTTCTATCTTGAAAAATTAAAAAGTTAAGTTGTTAAGGGTTAAATAGGATTGGCCACAAAGTTCTTTGGATTCTGTATATTTTTTGCTAAATTTTCTCCTGCACTGCTAAAATACTTATTAAATTAATGACATATTTCTTGTTTATCAAATATCTATTGTCCTGTCCCTAATTTAATATTTTTTATTGTTATGGTAGGTTCTTTTTATTGGATATAGTATTAATACATTCCCATAGAGTTTTTGTTTGATTTTGGTTTTTATCCATTAGGTTTCTTGGCATCTTTAATAATTTTTTAATGCACGTATTATTTGGATCGGTCGGTGTTTATGTAGCTCATTCGTTCTGTTTACCTTGTTTATTATTGTTTGAATTATCCAAACTGTCGGTGTTTATTCTTCAGTTTTGGCCTTACAATTTGCGTATTATCGATATCAATAAAATTGACACTGGCATGTTCGACATCGGTACTCTGTGCCAAGTTTCTCTTGATCACAACTGAATGAGCTGTTGTCTCCATTTTGGTCTCCAGTTTCTTCAGTCCTTCCAATCACTTTTATCTAGTTTGCTTCTTACTGACAAAGATATATAATTGCCGGTCTTTCGCAGCTGCGGTTAAGGATAAGTAATTTATAGTGGATATCACGAACGATGATCCCTGCGTCACAATGGTCGACAATAGAAATTACATTGTCGACCAATGAGAGTTAGGGATCATCGTCATGATATCTATTATAGTTTCATGTAATCCAAAGTGCAAAAGTCCTTTAACTTCCCTAACTATGAGATGCGACCTATATATATACTTCTCCATCAACAGCTCGGTGTATCCTAGACGGGCACGCGCAGCACACATAATTTAAAGTTAGGATCAAAGTGTGCCACCAGGCCCAACGTCCCGCTCTTTGTCGTTAGGTCCTAAAAGTGTATGTTATAAATTACGGTTCAACGAGTTATCCTTGGACTGGGGGTGGGGGGCTGGTGCCTCAGCACTTTATTGTAATTAGCCATGACCTCCCCCTTCGGGCCACCTGCACTTTGTTTGTCAGTGAGGAGGAAAACTGTTTTTGAGATATAAGAGTGCTTATGTTTTTCCATCATGATGGATTTTTTCAACTGGGTCAATTTTACAAAAACGACATTTTGGAAATGTTACTAAATTATTATAGTAGGCCCAGGAAACATGAAACAAATGACATTAATAAGATTGCAAATGTCTTGAATCTTTGTTAAAATCTCTTAGTTTGGGATATAACTTCATTGACCCCTGAAATAACTATACTTACTTTTTGTAAAGTCGATAATTAATCAAGTTCTAGAGTCAGATAAATTGTAATAAATTACTAAGGAAACACTAAACTTATTTAAATCGAAAAAGTTCCATTCTACCAAACCTCCTTCTACCTTAAACATTTTTAAATTCAAAGGTTTAAATATTATTTCGATTCGATAATTCGGTAAATGTACGAATCAATTTGGTTAATAATTCAAAGAATTTTTTCTGAAATCCCAAAAAATACTGAATTAAATGTTCAAAATCTTCTTGGTTCATTACTTATTTTTTTATCTGACTAAAAATAATGAGGCATCATCACTCTGAACGCATCAGCAGTCACGAATCAGGTTTTTTAATGTACTTTTGTATCAAGCAGCGTTTTGTCTATATTTTTCTTCTATAGTAGGGAACTACAAAAACGTCACTCGATTAAAATTCCAATTGATTTGAAAGAAAAACTTTAAACTAGTTTGTTCGTTATTTTTTAAAATTGACATTTGTTTTATTTTTGGCCTTCTTAGCCACTCAGATCACTAGGTAGAGTGCGGCGCGACTGCACAATGATGAACTATGAGTCCAAAAGGATTATTCTTTAGCACTCCACAGCGATTAATCTGATGAAAATTGATAATAAATTTGCCAAATTGGCAAATATGCTTGGAAGGCTGCAGCAAAGAGTTCTTAAGTTCGAGTATTCTTGATGGCGAAGAAACCCTCCAAAACCTAGGGTAAATTTGATACGTATGTTATGAATAACAGTCTCAGCTCTACAATCATAGTTTATTAACAGGAAAAACTGTACATATGTTTCAACCAACCTAGGGGTCAGCAGTAAAATATTTTGGTAAGCCAACAAACAAAGCTTCCGAGACATAGTTTTAACTCAGTATATGGTTGTGGAAAAAGTATACCTATATCCTTAAAAGGAGGCTTTGAACTGATGAACTAAATAAAATTTTTATATAATCCAGGAGAGCCGTGGAAGCCAAAGTCGTTACGAAAAAGTCACAACGTCCATGGCTCAAGTTAATAACTATGCCTTTTCACGCAATATCGACTGGATTATTTCGATTGTAGATATTTTGTGGCATTGACATTTCTAAATACAGCTGATTGGAAATTGGCAACGAAGAAAATTATTGAAAATAATTCCAAATTAACCTGCTGAGGTAAAAAGGAAACCAGCACACACCATACGGCAGATATTATTAAGAATCCTTAATATTTTTGTTGTAATTGCTTAAGTTTACTTTTTGATTTCACATCTATACTGACGAGAAATTAAATTCTTAGCAAAATACTACCAAATATACAAAAAGCTGTGCGTAGTGGTTGATGTGAGCACGAAGGCATGAATACACAACGGAGGCGAAAGCATAGAACAAAAACGGAGAGGAAAGTTTTTTTAGAGTAAAAACTTTTTACTCTAAACTTTTATTGATTTTGATGCTAATAAATATATTTGCCAACAAATTTTACTGTTTCGCCATATCACACAAACCCAAAAATACATTCAAGTTAACATCAAACCAAACAAAAACAAATCTTTTTAAGTGGAATTTAATAAAAACACATAATAACCTAGACTAAATACAATATTGACTGCTACTTCTGCACATGTATTTAGTTTCCATGTTTCTATTTTCCTTTATGATTTTTTTACTGTTTCTTACTAGGACATTTTAGTGCCAATGACATATTCATCACTAACACAATCTGGTGATATGCTCCTAACAACCGATATTTTTTACTTAAAAATAGTCTCATATATACTTAATTTTTATATATTTTTTGCTGGCCACTACACATTGCCTCTGCAGTCAGTACCTTGCTTGCTCCAAGTAGCGACCACAACGTACTTTTCGATTGCTTGTTTTTTTCTTCTAAAGGAACTTTATGAGAAACATCTATTTCCGCATTGCTCTTGACAAAATTTAATGAAAATATGCGTTATCCGCTGCGGCACTGGTAACACATTCATTAACTATATGACGAATCCTAACGGGTTCAGAAAACACGAGTAAAAGTGCTTCCCTTCCTATATTACTACCACAATCTACAACTTTTTGAAATAAATTTGCTGCATCGCTGCCTGCATGGACACTTGGCATTTATTATATTTTAGACAAGAACCAACTTGCGAAATTCTTGACTTCTTTTTATTATAATTTGCTTTTATTGCATATTAGAATTCTCTGGACTATTAATTTTACCTAAGACCCCGTATTATAAAAGTCGTCCAGTATCCAGATATTTGCATTTACCTAATACCCAGGAATTTTTTCGTTTATCTCAGACCATTTTCCGCAAACCTGTTAAATAGAATATAACTGAAAAAATGAAATATTAACGGGGAGGCCTGGTCGGATTAATCAGAAAGTTTCCATTACGTGATCTTGAAACTTCTCACGCACCAACGATTTATCTCATTACCAAGTTGTTTCGGAATAATATACGCTTCTGATGTTCTGCTCCCTTCTCGTCCGTTGTTTTTGTTCTCTCCGGTTATTAGATGAAAAAACCTCGGGACATTTCATCGCGATTAAATTGAGGTCTCTTTTGTGCGGAAAATCATTACGCCATTAAGGAGATTGCCTCCATTTCACTAAGCAAAAATATTTGGTATATATTTTTCTATATATTATTATATAATGTTGTTGACTGATAACCGTTTAACCACAAGTTGGTACTTGATATCACCGTGGTTCTGCGAGTTTCCGGTATACTTGTAAGAATTTTCAAGTTGAAATTTGAACTTCTGCGGTAGTTTCGTAAAATGGCGAATGACTTGGAATTAAAAAAAAAGTGGCCTTCTGGTAGGATTGACGACAAAATGTTATTAAGGAAACTTGTTTAGAATGAAAAACATAGTAGGTGGAAAAAATTTGAAAAGACTAGGCCTAATTTGACTTTTTTGCTAAAAAACACAAAAATCTTTTACCCCTACTCAATTTTTCATCGTTACCAACATTTTGACGTGAAATATAGAGCACTTTTCTAAAAAAGGGGGAAAAACCAAAAGATTAAACCAGGCCTATAGATTTTTGAAATTTTGCAAACCTACCCAATTGTCTCTTCTGAACAACTTTCCTTAGTAACGCTTTGTCGTAAAAAAATGGCATATTACTGGTGCGAAATATTTGTTTTTTAGAAATTTCCAAAGCATACGTGATTTTTCGAAACTAAAATTGTGTCGCAAACTAGTTTCAAAACAAGCAAGGCTGAAACCTAGAAGCTAAAATTTCAACTCGTAATTTTTTTGTCGTTTACAAGAGTCGCTTCACCTGTTTGGGGACAGACTGTAGGTATAATATCGAGAATTTTGAAAAGGCAATAAAATAGTCGAAGAGTGCGCAACAAAAGTGAACACCCTGTAATTCACGAAATACATATTATAGTACTAGAAGCATAATATGCTTATGAACAAAACCAGCTATATTTTTCCCGGAGAATAATATTTTTATAAGAAAAATGATTGCTAATTTTCCACCTTAAGAAACACCTAGGTAATTACTATCAAATTTTCTTTACAGAATATTTGCATTAGCTAAGAAAAATGTGTTCTCTGAAAGGAAATTACTTCGCAGGCATGCTCCAGGGCTTCTAAGGGTTCAAGTTTACCCCTGGTTAAAATGTTTGTACGTGTGAAAATGTCGATTTTCTCGGTAATTTTTAAGACAAATTGATAAAAGTAAACTTGTTTAGAATTTCCCCGGGCATTCGAATATTACATCAAACTTAATATACAGAGTGCTGTTAAAAAGCTATTTCAGAATATACCCTTATTAGTAATGAATATATTATGAGCCGTAAAAAATATTGTCGGTTTTCATTTCTGACTTCCGCTTTGACCGGAAGTGAGCATGATTTGGTCAGATTTTTAGACACCCTCTATATTTTCAGTTTTTTAGGTTCCTTTCCTTCCCTTAATTCCAACTATACACTGTGTCCCGGCTAAGAATAAACAGCATGGGGATGGGATATTGCAAACAGTGAGAGATACGGCAACGGTTAAATGGGGAAAAAGTTGCGCATTTTTGAGGTCAATAAAATGGCATAAACAGATTTCTAATATCTTTTTTCGTTTTTCAGTTATTTTGAAAAAAGTAAAATTTTGCGTTTTAGATTTTATTTTTTTCTGAAGTTGTTATCACAGATAGAAAAAAAGAAAAACACTTTCTCATGGAACTTTTTAACGGGCTTTAAGATGGAGTTTTTAGATTTGTTCTACAACGTTTCGTTTTTGAGAAACCATCTTCAACTTTATTTTTTAAATACGGACCTGGATTTTTTTTGCAGATTTTGAAAGCACTCTTCATTGCAAATACCATGATGTACGACACGAAATATTTTAAAAATGTTTTGAGACAATCATACTGAAAATGCCTTTTTTCCATTCATTTTTTTCTATTGCGGTCCTGTATTTAATAATGAGAAGTCTAAATATTAATCATTATTGACAATAATTTAACTTACAGTCTATTTTGAGTTCGAAAACTTAATATTTTTAAATACGGCCCTGTCTGGTAAGTGTTTTTCCTCTGTTGTTGTACAGCAAACAGTGTCGCATTGTGTTTTGGAGTAAATTCTTCAATACATTCATTCGGCCTCTACACTATTTCTGTGACACAAGATATAGGTAACATGCTAACATGTTAAATTTGTCGTCATTTGAAAAAGCATCCTACATTTCTAATGATACAAATTGTTAACTAAATTAATGATACAGTGGGAGTTATGACAAATGACAAGGGGTTGCTTTCATTGTTTCAAAGCCTTCTAGGTGGAGTATTTTTATTAATTTTTTATTATCGTATGTGACTGTTATTAGTCTTTGACGTCCTTTTTTTAGATCTCCAATTGAAAAATAAGTTGTAAGTTGAGTTGTTGACAATACTGATTAATATTTAGACTTCTTGTTATTAAATACAGGGCCGCATTAGACAAAAATTAATGAAAAAAAAAAGGAATTCTCAGTATAATT
The DNA here is from genome assembly GCA_963920635.1 of Pseudeuparius sepicola. Classification (NCBI taxonomy): domain Eukaryota; kingdom Metazoa; phylum Arthropoda; class Insecta; order Coleoptera; family Anthribidae; genus Pseudeuparius; species Pseudeuparius sepicola. The sequence goes on along the minus strand of OY987298.1, from coordinate 132,599,900 downwards.
ATTGTCTCAAAACATTTTAAAAATATTTTGTGTCATACATCATGGTATTTGCAATGAAAAGTGCTTTCAAAATTTGCAAAAAAAATCCAGGTCCTTATTTAAAAAAAAAATATCAATCAAAAACGAAACGTTGTAGAACATATCTAAAAACGCCATCTTAAAGCCCGTTAAAAAGTGCCATAAGAAAGGGTTCTTCTTTTTTTTTCTATCTGTGATAACAACTTCAGAAAAAAATAAAATCGGAAACGCAAAATTTTTTTTCAAAATAACTCCAAAACGAAAAAAAATATTAGAAATCTGTTTGTGCCATTTTATTGACCTAAAATTTGCGCAACTTTTCCCCCATTTAACCGTTGCTCTATCCTCACCGTTTGCAATATCCCCATGCTGTTCATTCTTATCCGGGACACAGTGTATATACTTTTATCAGTGACTATAGTCACTGGTTTTATATATAGTTATCTCTAACAATATATTTTTAGCATACCAATTGCAAAGATGTGAATTTAGAAGACATACATGGATAATTGCTGCAAAACGTTCAAATTTCACAACAAAAAGCAAATTAAAGCTTTCCAGGTGAATCAATTTTTAAACGTTTTGTTTTATTTTTAAATAGAGTTTTGTGCATTGTTTAAAAAAACTTTAAAAACTGGAAGCTGACTTTCACACTAATTGGGTTTCTTCGTTAAATACTTCTTCTTTATAAACAATTCAATCCACACACCTGTCGGTGGCAGATTCATTCTCTGAGGATGTTTAATAGCTGCGAAAAATTTTTAGATACCGCTGTAAATTATTTTCTTCAGGATTAGCTTATCTTTCCAACAACACAATGATTTCTTTAATTTTTAATGCTCCATATGTCCACTAACAAAAATCCAAATATTTGAAGGCGTTTAAGCCTTGGCCTGAAATACTGTTTGGCTCCTATAAAAAGATTACCAGGGCAATGCAAAATTAACACAAACTGCTTTACCAACCATGTATTATTTGACCTCCATACGCTATTTTGGACTAGATCAGCAATTTTGTTGGCCTTAAAATAATAAGGTATTTTAAATAGGTAATTTAATCTTCACATATTCCGTATATTTACAAAACTACTTTTTGAGTTTAAAATTTTTCATCTCCGCACAAAAAAACTGCATATTGTCCAAATAAAATGTATTCACCATTAACCAAGTGACTGGATAATTTGCTCTGCAAATTGGGGCAATAATAATTGATACAAATTTAAATGCCTCGTGATTTTCAAATGGCTTTGATTGCTGCTGTTTTTATTTGCATGTTAAGTTACGTATTCATCGCCAATATAATATAGGTATCTGCCTGTAATCAATTTTGACTAGCTATATTATAACATTATGAACCAATAATAGTTGCCCCAACCGCATGATATGACTTGTATCGGTCAGAACCTCAGACACAAATGATATACAGGGTGATTCGGTTTTATTCTGCGACACTTCAACAGGATATAGAAAACCAAAAAGTAACCGCACTTTCTTTTCTAAACTATATCATTTTAAGGTCTTATAAAAAAGTTACAGGGTGTTAAAGTTGTAAGAAATATGTGGACTTTATTGAATAATTACCAAACTAGTTGAGATATTTAAGTCATATTTGGGACATGTTATAGCGGCATGGGTTAGCATAAAACCAGTTAATATCAAACACCTTGAACAACCAGTGGCGTAGAAGTGGGTAATTACTATAATCGTTTTTAGATAAAAAACGAACCACCTTGCATACAAATAAAATGTATTCAATTTCTTTTGTAAATTTTAATTGTAAACTAAAACGTATTCTTAGCATTTTTTCCTATGTGTCATGGTTTCATAACAATTTTGATTTTTTCGTATTTTTTCGAGGTATTTCTGAAAAATTTACTTAACAATTTACTCAATAAGTGAGACTCAAAGTAGAAAAAATGTGTTTCTTACTTTAAATACAGTAACTTTTCCCAATAAACTTACCCATTCGAGGATTTACTTTTCAAGATACAGAGCGTAACATTAATTGTATCTTCCCTAAATGTTTTAGACCCTGTATCTTCAAACGTATAGCCTTAAATATTTAAGTTTATTGGGAAAAGTTACTTTATTTAAAGTAACAAACATATTATTTCTACTTTACGCGTTACTTATGGAGCAAATTTTTTTAAATAATTTTTCAGAAATGCTCCAAAATAATACAAAAAATCAAATTTGCCTTGAAACCATGACACACACGAAAAAATACAAAGAGGACATTTTTGTTTAAAATTAAAATTTACATAATAAATTGAATACATTTTTCTTCTAAAAACAATTGTACTAATTACCCGCTTCTACGCCACTGGTTGTGCAAGGTGTTTGATATTAACAGGTTTTATGCTAACCCATGCCGTTATCACGTGTACCAAATATGACTTAAATGTCTCAACTACTTTGGTAAATATTCAATAAAGTCCACATATTTCTTACAACTTTAATACCCTGTAACTTTTTTATAAGACCTTAAAATGATATAGTTTATAGAAGAAAATGCGGTTATTTTTTGGTTTTCTATCACCTGTTGAAGTGTCGCTGAATAAAACTGAATCACCCTGTAGATTAAACTTCCAATAGAAACTTTCATCGCCAACATTTCAACTAATAAAACGTTGTTGTTTAATCATTTAAAATTATATTATAATAGAGGATAGTGAAACGATTAGCTACCTTATGTAACGATTTTGATTACATTACATAATAATGCGATATTTGAATAAAAATAAGATTTTTATAGCGTTTTTGTTAGTATAGCTGATCTCAAGACACTTTATTAGTTGAAATATAATAATTATTATTCACAGATTGACATATCCATAGGTAGATCTAAATTAGGGCTTACATTGAGTGCATAGAGGAAAGTTTCATATTGTACAATGACATAAGAAAAAAGTAACTACATTATTTTTGGTCCGAGCATCATACCACTTATTTTTACCTCTTCAGGATTTTTATTCATATAATATCTACTGAGACGGTCTACGGGGAAGCATATAGTGGTATAGCGCACAATATTAAATTTTCGTTTAGTTTTTCGGCTGTTGCAGTAAATCTGTCAACTTGGACTTAGTCCAATTTATTTTTCTTGCGTTTGAGAAATGCGCGGCGAGCGTTGCGCCGAGCAAGTATATAATAATATAAGTGCCACTATTCTTTTGATGGATAAGGAAATAGAGTAAAATAAAGACTGGTTAAAATATCAGAAGAAGTAACTAGTACATTTACTTATTATGAGGGAAGCAGAGAATAGAAAGGACTGTTTCGCAAGAAAATCATCTTTGTAATAGGTTCCTGTTCTATACGAACAATAAAACAATCTTTCGTTTACCATTTTTGCTATCAACAGCAAAAAGTTTTGCTTTACTTGTTTTTTCCGTGTTAAATTTTCCACAACTCATTATTTTTGGGTTAGATTTGTTTTTCAAAAATTCCACGTAATATTTTACTACGCATTCTTTCGTCCTAATAAATTATTTAACGAAGTAATCGGATTCTGATACGCGCTTCCCCGTCGACCATATTTCATTATTGCCCCAAATAAATACGGCAGATTTCCCTAGAGAACGCTTTTCGAAACGTCCAACGTAGTTGGCTCCCAAATTGATAATGGCAAAAACAATTTATTTAATTCAAGCGAGTGTCAACCTTTTTCGAATGTATAAAAGTGGCATAATAGTTGGAAGTTTCCAGTAAAAATAGCAAAAACCTACTCCGCACTTTTTTCTTCTAGGGGGACAGCAGAAGTTGGGTTTCCAATAGCAAAGCCAATTTATTTATTAATTTACTTCTGATATAAGTATATAAAAAGCTTCTGTTCAAGGATTGCTACTGAAAGGTTTGGGAACTGCGTGTTTAAGGTGTTCAATGAAAAATTCACTGAGGAATAATGATTAGAATCCGCCTTAAGTAAGCTAAGAACAAGATTGAGATGAGGGACAGTTGGGTCGATATCACAAAAAATTTTTTTAGGGATTTTTTCGTTATTCTTCCTTTTTTCAATAATGTTTTTAACAAAAAGTTTTTTGAGATCATTGCGCACTCAGTAATTAGAAAAAATAAGTTGCGTAATAGTTTCGAAAAAAATACATAAAACGAAATTCAACTGCAAACCCTGTTTTATTTAGGTATGCATTTTTTTTTCGAAAACTATCGTTTACCGAATTAATTTATTCTAATGACTAGGTGCTGAATGATATCAAAAACCTTTTTTGTCAATTAGTTAGAACCCTGCTCATAACATTTTTTAAATGAAGAGTTTATCATTAATAATAACATAATGGGATATAATTTACGTCAAAATAATCGATTTTTGTCAATATTTTTGGAAACCCCTGGTTAACCAGTTAAAGTATATAAAAATATGATACTAATTTCGAACTAGTTGCTAGAGGGCGCAAGTTGTGTCGTTCTCTGGGCATAAATTCATTTATATAAATACCTTTTTTATCCTTGGAATATTATTAGCTCATCTGAGTATTTAGAGCTCATACAGTAGATCCAATTACCTAGGCATAGGTATACCAAAAATCGAAAAATCTATACGTTTTCTCACAAAATGCGGGTTTACCTGCCGTCTCACAAAATAATTTGACATAAAATACAATAATTAATTAAATTAAATTAATTAAAATACTTTCTCATGAAACCTCATTCCGAGAGTTCATTATTGATGAGACAATCTGTACATAAAGAAATATAATAATTTAATTTTTCACAAGTAGCCCGAAACAAAAAAAAATTGGGGATTTAAAATTTGGCCCTTAATAGAAGAGTGTCCATATGAGACTCAAAAAATTTTTACATCACTCTATAGAGAATTTAAAAAAATAGTTTATCAAAAAAAAAATTAAAATTCGCTAAAAATCCCGAAATGTGTGTCTCAAAAATCCGACCAAATTTCCGGTCAAACCAGAAGTGGGAAATGAGAACCGACAATTTTATGTTACTCCCCGTGTACTCGTTACTAAAATTTCAATTTTTTTTGGGAAAGAGTATTTTTATATTTTATATGCCACAGTTTTCTGGAAGAAGGTTTAATACAGCCGTATAAAACTTCATACAAGTATCTAGAACTTTTATATAAAACTTTTTTTAACCTTAAAAATTAAGAAGTTAAAGGGGGATGACATGTATGCCCAGTCACCTTGTCACCCATCAAAATTTTTTTAAATTCTCTATAGAGTGATGTAAAAATTTTTTGAGTCTCATATGGACACTCTTCTATTAAGGGCCAAATTTTAAATCCCCAATTTTTTTTTGTTTCGGGCTACTTGTGAAAAATTAAATTATTATATTTCTTTATGTACAGATTGTCTCATCAATAATGAACTCTCGGAATGAGGTTTCATGAGAAAGTATTTTAATTAATTTAATTTAATTAATTATTGTATTTTATGTCAAATTATTTTGTGAGACGGCAGGTAAACCCGCATTTTGTGAGAAAACGTATAGATTTTTCGATTTTTGGTATACCTATGCCTAGGTAATTGGATCTACTGTATGAGCTCTAAATACTCAGATGAGCTAATAATATTCCAAGGATAAAAAAGGTATTTATATAAATGAATTTATGCCCAGAGAACGACACAACTTGCGCCCTCTAGCAACTAGTTCGAAATTAGTATCATATTTTTATATACTTTAACTGGTTAACCAGGGGTTTCCAAAAATATTGACAAAAATCGATTATTTTGACGTAAATTATATCCCATTATGTTATTATTAATGATAAACTCTTCATTTAAAAAATGTTATGAGCAGGGTTCTAACTAATTGACAAAAAAGGTTTTTGATATCATTCAGCACCTAGTCATTAGAATAAATTAATTCGGTAAACGATAGTTTTCGAAAAAAAAATGCATACCTAAATAAAACAGGGTTTGCAGTTGAATTTCGTTTTATGTATTTTTTTCGAAACTATTACGCAACTTATTTTTTCTAATTACTGAGTGCGCAATGATCTCAAAAAACTTTTTGTTAAAAACATTATTGAAAAAAGGAAGAATAACGAAAAAATCCCTAAAAAATTTTTTTGTGATATCGACCCAACTGTCCCTCATCTCAATCTTGTTCTTAGCTTACTTAAGGCGGATTCTAATCATTATTCCTCAGTGAATTTTTCATTGAACACCTTAAACACGCAGTTCCCAAACCTTTCAGTAGCAATCCTTGAACAGAAGCTTTTTATATACTTATATCAGAAGTAAATTAATAAATAAATTGGCTTTGCTATTGGAAACCCAACTTCTGCTGTCCCCCTAGAAGAAAAAAGTGCGGAGTAGGTTTTTGCTATTTTTACTGGAAACTTCCAACTATTATGCCACTTTTATACATTCGAAAAAGGTTGACACTCGCTTGAATTAAATAAATTGTTTTTGCCATTATCAATTTGGGAGCCAACTACGTTGGACGTTTCGAAAAGCGTTCTCTAGGGAAATCCGCCGTATTTATTTGGGGCAATAATGAAATATGGTCGACGGGGAAGCGCGTATCAGAATCCGATTACTTCGTTAAATAATTTATTAGGACGAAAGAATGCGTAGTAAAATATTACGTGGAATTTTTGAAAAACAAATCTAACCCAAAAATAATGAGTTGTGGAAAATTTAACACGGAAAAAACAAGTAAAGCAAAACTTTTTGCTGTTGATAGCAAAAATGGTAAACGAAAGATTGTTTTATTGTTCGTATAGAACAGGAACCTATTACAAAGATGATTTTCTTGCGAAACAGTCCTTTCTATTCTCTGCTTCCCTCATAATAAGTAAATGTACTAGTTACTTCTTCTGATATTTTAACCAGTCTTTATTTTACTCTATTTCCTTATCCATCAAAAGAATAGTGGCACTTATATTATTATATACTTGCTCGGCGCAACGCTCGCCGCGCATTTCTCAAACGCAAGAAAAATAAATTGGACTAAGTCCAAGTTGACAGATTTACTGCAACAGCCGAAAAACTAAACGAAAATTTAATATTGTGCGCTATACCACTATATGCTTCCCCGTAGACCGTCTCAGTAGATATTATATGAATAAAAATCCTGAAGAGGTAAAAATAAGTGGTATGATGCTCGGACCAAAAATAATGTAGTTACTTTTTTCTTATGTCATTGTACAATATGAAACTTTCCTCTATGCACTCAATGTAAGCCCTAATTTAGATCTACCTATGGATATGTCAATCTGTGAATAATAATTATTATATTTCAACTAATAAAGTGTCTTGAGATCAGCTATACTAACAAAAACGCTATAAAAATCTTATTTTTATTCAAATATCGCATTATTATGTAATGTAATCAAAATCGTTACATAAGGTAGCTAATCGTTTCACTATCCTCTATTATAATATAATTTTAAATGATTAAACAACAACGTTTTATTAGTTGAAATGTTGGCGATGAAAGTTTCTATTGGAAGTTTAATCTACAGGGTGATTCAGTTTTATTCAGCGACACTTCAACAGGTGATAGAAAACCAAAAAATAACCGCATTTTCTTCTATAAACTATATCATTTTAAGGTCTTATAAAAAAGTTACAGGGTATTAAAGTTGTAAGAAATATGTGGACTTTATTGAATATTTACCAAAGTAGTTGAGACATTTAAGTCATATTTGGTACACGTGATAACGGCATGGGTTAGCATAAAAACCTGTTAATATCAAACACCTTGCACAACCAGTGGCGTAGAAGCGGGTAATTAGTACAATTGTTTTTAGAAGAAAAATGTATTCAATTTATTATGTAAATTTTAATTTTAAACAAAAATGTCCTCTTTGTATTTTTTCGTGTGTGTCATGGTTTCAAGGCAAATTTGATTTTTTTTATTATTTTGGAGCATTTCTGAAAAATTATTTAAAAAAATTTGCTCCATAAGTAACGCGTAAAGTAGAAATAATATGTTTGTTACTTTAAATAAAGTAACTTTTCCCAATAAACTTAAATATTTAAGGCTATACGTTTGAAGATACAGGGTCTAAAACATTTAGGGAAGATACAATTAATGTTACGCTCTGTATCTTGAAAAGTAAATCCTCGAATGGGTAAGTTTATTGCGAAAAGTTACTGTATTTAAAGTAAGAAACACATTTTTTCTACTTTGAGTCTCACTTATTGAGTAAATTGTTAAGTAAATTTTTCAGAAATACCTCGAAAAAATACGAAAAAATCAAAATTGTTATGAAACCATGACACATAGGAAAAAATGCTAAGAATACGTTTTAGTTTACAATTAAAATTTACAAAAGAAATTGAATACATTTTATTTGTATGCAAGGTGGTTCGTTTTTTATCTAAAAACGATTATAGTAATTACCCACTTCTACGCCACTGGTTGTTCAAGGTGTTTGATATTAACTGGTTTTATGCTAACCCATGCCGCTATAACATGTCCCAAATATGACTTAAATATCTCAACTAGTTTGGTAATTATTCAATAAAGTCCACATATTTCTTACAACTTTAACACCCTGTAACTTTTTTATAAGACCTTAAAATGATATAGTTTAGAAAAGAAAGTGCGGTTACTTTTTGGTTTTCTATATCCTGTTGAAGTGTCGCAGAATAAAACCGAATCACCCTGTATATCATTTGTGTCTGAGGTTCTGACCGATACAAGTCATATCATGCGGTTGGGGCAACTATTATTGGTTCATAATGTTATAATATAGCTAGTCGAAATTGATTACAGGCAGATACCTATATTATATTGGCGATGAATACGTAACTTAACATGCAAATAAAAACAGCAGCAATCAAAGCCATTTGAAAATCACGAGGCATTTAAATTTGTATCAATTATTATTGCCCCAATTTGCAGAGCAAATTATCCAGTCACTTGGTTAATCGTGAATACATTTTATTTGGACAATATGCAGTTTTTTTGTGCGGAGATGAAAAATTTTAAACTCAAAAAGTAGTTTTGTAAATATACGGAATATGTGAAGATTAAATTACCTATTTAAAATACCTTATTATTTTAAGGCCAACAAAATTGCTGATCTAGTCCAAAATAGCGTATGGAGGTCAAATAATACATGGTTGGTAAAGCAGTTTGTGTTAATTTTGCATTGCCCTGGTAATCTTTTTATAGGAGCCAAACAGTATTTCAGGCCAAGGCTTAAACGCCTTCAAATATTTGGATTTTTGTTAGTGGACATATGGAGCATTAAAAATTAAAGAAATCATTGTGTTGTTGGAAAGATAAGCTAATCCTGAAGAAAATGATTTACAGCGGTATCTAAAAATTTTTCGCAGCTATTAAACATCCTCAGAGAATGAATCTGCCACCGACAGGTGTGTGGATTGAATTGTTTATAAAGAAGAAGTATTTAACGAAGAAACCCAATTAGTGTGAAAGTCAGCTTCCAGTTTTTAAAGTTTTTTTAAACAATGCACAAAACTCTATTTAAAAATAAAACAAAACGTTTAAAAATTGATTCACCTGGAAAGCTTTAATTTGCTTTTTGTTGTGAAATTTGAACGTTTTGCAGCAATTATCCATGTTTGCCTTCTGATAGAGGAAAATTCGCGTCAGCGTTTTTTATGTTTAAGTAAACCTCAAGACGCACTTGGAATTCAGGAAAACAAATACGTTATCTCGACTTCCTCTACTACCTCAATTAACAACACAAGAAAATAAAGACATTTTAAACAGTAATTTAATGAAATATATAAGCGTTTATTATTATGGCAGTTTGAACCGATACCGAAAACGGCAATTCCACAGATTATGGAGGGTTTAAGATTGGCCACTCTGCCCCTCCCGCCAAATTAAGTGATTAACAGCGCCGCCAGTGATGGGGTGGATAACTACAATCAATATGGCGCGAATTTTGAATTTTGATTTTAAATTTATTTTTCAAATATATTCATATATATATTACAAAATATCTACTAATTGCATTTTCCAAAGAACCTGTATTTTGCAATTAGTAGATATTTTGTAAGCCTCTATTTTGAATAGAGATCAATTGATATGTAAATAAAACAAAATATTTAGCAAGAATTTATTTATTTTACAGTATAGAAAATATGTGTAACTACAACAATCTGATTTATTACAAATTTTTCAGTATCATCAGTGACTATAGAAAGAATTTCTATAGTCACTTGTATCATTAAATTAAATTATAGAATTAAATAAATATCATTATTTGGATAATTTAATCGATTCATAATTGATAATCGACGCAGATATGCATACGTTTTACCAAATGGGTCATATGGATCATCATTAAGCAAGTCACTTTCAGAAAGTAACCGATTTGAAACCATGAAAAAGTACTACATATAGGTTGTCAATAAGATTTTGCTCTGAATGCCATTGTTATATATATATTGTACGCTTTGGGTCCCTGTTTCATTAATGAAAGGGCAAATACTTTGTCAGCAAAGGAATATCGTCTACCTCGAGGAGCCTTCTTTTGCATTTTTTTTTTGCCAATTGCATCACACCATTTATCCCTTAACTGAAACAATTTAATACAATGTTGTGCACAAAATTATTAGTAATGCATCACTTACCTCTAGGTCTTTCGGGAGAACGTGCATTTTCATACTTTTGTCTTTCGGGAGAACGTGCATTTTCATACAAATGACATGACAAATGATGCACTTCACAGATTAGGGAGAGTTATAGTGCGTCTTCAAAAGTTGCCGCTAGCGCCGCCAGTGATGGGGTGGATAACTATTTATACGATTTGACAGAAAGCCGAGAGTGCCCAGGCCGTGGGCAATTCTATGGGGAATTACAATAACATCTGTCAACGCTTATGACAGGTAGTATTGTTTCATTGGTTGTTCAAATGGCGGCAAATATGAATTATTGTTCTTAAGTTTGATAACGTGCTCAAAATAATTGTTACCAATAAATATTAACTATCCATAATTATTACTCTATATACTATTTATACTGGAGTCTCGAACCATGAACATATAAAATAAACATTTAATTTTCCATAATATAGCGGAATATCCCCATTACGGGTACCTAATTTAACATTATTTGAAGTTATTATCTCAAGACGGTGTAAAGTTTTCGGTATACTACACGTAAACACGCATAGACACAGTTTGCTCAAACATTGCTTTGTTTTTGGCAAACAGTTCTAGCGAATACAAATATTTTTAAGAATCTAAGAACATAGGTACGATTCTCCACGAAACTCGGAAATATGTGGTTCACATTTACGATATCTTGTTATAGTTACAAAAGAAAATAGAGTCACTTATTCTCTCCGTTCGTTTTAAAATTCGTATATACACTCAGCAACAGTCGCCCCAAAAATAAATTGGACCAAAGCCGAGTTGACAGATTTACTGGATTGTCCCCAAGAACTAAAAAACTAAACGGAGGTTTAATATTGTCGGTGATGCCACTTACTGAACCACCCCCTGCGGATCCTCTCCGCAAATATGAAACCTCTATTGCAGGTTCGCGGAAGCGACTGCTCAGTAGGACACGATAGAATTGAACTCTTAATTAATCCAGACATTTGCATGCAACCAACGTGTATGAGTTTGTTTTGGATTGATGGCGTTTGTCTAGTTTGGCGTTCTCCAGAAAATTAGAAACTGCGTTAGTTTGCTTCCGTTGCGTTTGGAGACTTCCGAAGATAGTTTTAAGGTGCTCGCGCAATAATAAATGAATGGTGTCTTTTGTGTTTATACAGGGTGTGTCATTAGTGGGTACTCGGAGGATAGCTCCTTTATTAGAAGTAGTATCAAAATGAAACTTGGTGGTAGGGGTCGATGGGACGCACATTTTAAAATTATTTTCACTTTATAAAATCGACCGTATATATAAACTTATGTTTTTTAAATCGAATACTGTAAAGAAGTTACCGAAATTTCGCAAAGTTTTCCGACTACATCCACCGCGAAGTCCTAGTTCGCAAACGTCTCCCCTCGTCACCACTAAGTCCGCCCGAACCGCCAATGGAGGGCACCACGGACGCATCTAATCGGCGGCCGCTAGTTCAAAAGTGCCGCCCGAATCGCCGATAGATGGCGCTGAGACCGATATCTCACCGCCGGGTCCTGGTCCGCTGGTAATAAGACCGTGACCGCTTACTCCGTCTGGGGTCTTCCACGATAGACTTACCCACGGTATGTCATTGCGCATCTTGTGACGTCAGTTGCGAGTTGCGAATCAGAATCCAAATGTTTTACACAGCAATAGATACTTTTTTATTGGTTTTTGCTTATTTCTTTTAAATAAATGTTGTTAAAAATATGTAGAATTTATTACTAGATAAATGAATGAATATTATGTTGATAAAAAACACATTTAATTTGATACGCTGACTGCACATACACTGACTGCACATCCCGGCATTTTTGGCCTATTTCAAAGCACTGTCGAGCTGGACTGACAATCAGTCAGTTGTTTACACTTTTTTTCTTGATCATTATACTGTAAACCACAAAATATATAGGTTAAGAAATGCGGCGTCAATGCTTTTGCCTGGCAACACCGCTGACAGGAGGCAGAACGGTCAGCGCCACCTTACCGGGTTGGATGAACCTTGGTTGGAATTTCTGTAAGGAATTCTGCGGGGCGGAGGGGCAAAGGGGGAGAAGCGGGAAATTTGAACTAGGATCTCCCACTGGAATATTGAATTACTTTTAATTATTGCTTTATTTCAAAAAAGAGCGCATAATGTGATATATTCCGCCACATTATGTGTTCCTTTTCAGAAATAAAACAATTAAAAGGACTACAGGGATATATTAAAGTATTTTCGTTTTTTTTTATATATATTTAAAACAAAAACCAAAGAAACATATCAGGCAGGAATAATAATAATAATTCTCGCCCTCACAATACTCCAATTTAGGAGGGGTGGCAATTACTATTATTTAGGATTATTTTTGTCACCACCACCAATAAAACCATATACAAAAACTTAATGAATAGAAACAAAATAAAAATTAACTCCTATTTAGAAAATACATATCACAGGTCCTTGGTCCTCTTTCAGTCCGGATAAATCACAGATAAACAGTCTTGGTCATTGTTAATATTCCCAGTCTACCGAACTTGGTTCGGCAATCCCTCACTAATTCGCTTCGTACCTTTTTCTCCCTGATATACTTAAAAATAGTTAATCTCACACATTATTTATTAATGAATAAAGCAATTTGACCTATTGTGGATGATGTTGAAGTAACTCCGGCCATGTCTGAGATTCTTCGGGGACACGCCACCTGCTGCGTCTTCTATTCTCAAATTAGTTGCCTCCATTCTCCGTTTCAACAGTTTCCATTGTATCTAAAATAATAAAAAGGTGTTATTTTTTACTATCGGTACCACCTATCTTTATATCAAACAGAAAACTACTACTGGAATTAAACAATAAAAAACACATTAAAACACACTAAACACAGAAAATAATAACTGCTGAAAAACAACGACTACTATGTAGACGGGGCTTTCAGTACGAGTCATTTTAGCAGTCGAACGAAACTGGTTCGACTATGCTTTTACTGACTATTGTTATTAATCTAGTGGTAATAACATAGACAAGAAGAAACAACAGGAATAAAGGGAATAAATATAACTTGTAACAGTGTCTCTAAAAATAGCCCCCTAACCATACTTTTCACACTGCCTATTCATATTTGGAATATTCCTCGAATAACACATTGATAATAATTCGGGAAGAACTGTTATGAGTTATGGCATTAATAAATAATAACATATTTTACTTACCTTGTTCGAGATTGTTGATATATTTTTTTATTAAAACTTCAAAATTTGCAAATTCATGGATCGCCAAGGCGTCTGATCCGGCGATTCTATCGGTCCAGATCCTCCAACCAGTAATGCATAGGCAACCCGTTTAACATAGGGTCGCGTTCTGAGCGAATATAACTCACTTTTTGCTACCTTCGATCATACCCTTCGGCCTTCACAACCCGACGTAATGGCCGACTCGTGTTGCCAATGCGCCGGACCCAGTTGCATACCCCTGCTGTAAACTATAAAAAAATCGTAAAACACAACCGCAGCCGCTGCATTATTTAGAATTCGTGATTCGCAACTGACGTAGATGCGCAGAGTTGCCTTGTTTTCGGATTCGTTAGTGACATACCGTGGGTAAGTGTATCGTGGGGCCTTCCACTTGTTGCGTAAGCAGACTAGACCAATATTTTGCTGTGCTCTGATACTGCTGATGCCGTTCTCTGTTGACTGAATAGTGCCAGCTGGGGCTATTCGGAACCGAAAACCGAACCGTAGACCCGAGCAATAACTCGGATAAATTCTCTGTTGTCACAGTGGGATAGTGCCAGGAGCGTATGCTGGAACTATACTAAACCGGAAAGACCGAACCGTGGACTAGAGTAGTGCCGGGAGAGCATGCCGCGGACCTATTATATCCCGTAGAGATTAACCGACTTTGCCCCTTAAAAAAAATAACTCTGTAGCTGCCACCGGTGCCGTTTCGCTTGCGTGCCACGCTTGTATCCTACCGTGATAAATATTGCCATTAATACAGGGTGTTGGATTTTGCTAAATCAAAAATTTTAAATGGAATGCCCTGTTCCTGCGAATGGATATCAAAAGTAGACAAAATTACCTTTTCAACGATACCGTGGGGTTATTCTTGATAGTCTACCAATAATTGTACTTTCAAAACTAAATTTTCAATTTTTTTCAATTTTCGAATCTATATTATTATGGATTTATAATTTCTCTTTGTCTTTCAAAAACAGTGTTTTAGTTTAATTGCTACAGCTAATGTTGAAACTATCAATAAGTAGATATAAAACATGTTGAATATGTTTGGGTTTTTAAAATTCTCAAACAGTAATTTTCCAAGTTTTTGCAGAAAATCTGATACTTATCTCAGGAGGCCATGAAAAAAATGACATTAAAAAGTAAACAATATTTTCATTATGTGTCAATAGTTTCATTTACCGCTTTTTTGATCTGTGGTTTCATTATGGCTGAGTGTTAAGACATTAAAAATAATGAATTATTTTCAAGGTGAACTGATTGATATGATATTTTTGCTTGGTGAGAGTATAGAAATATTTGTTGATAGGCATCTAAAACACAGCATTTTGAAAGACAAAGAGAAATTATAAACCCATATGGATTCGAAAAGTGAAAAAATTGGAAAATAAATTTTGAAAGTATCATTATTACTCTTAAACTATCAAGAATATCCCTACATAATGTGATATCATTGAAAAGGCAATTTTGTCTACTTTTGATATCCAATCAGAGAAACTGGGCATTCCATTTAAAATTTTTGATTTAGCAAAATCCAGCACCCGGTATTAATGGGAATATTTATGGCAATGGAAAAAAGCATTTTATAAACTTCAAGACCGTTAGTGACTATATGCGAAGAAAAATCGTTCCCACCTTATTATACTGGGTGTTCACATGCTCTCAGATGTGACCCTATTTTCGGCATTAAGAATCGGCTAATTAAAACCCCTGCAATCCATATTATATCATTTTGCTGCATTTTCATAGTGCTATCCAAATATGGAATAAAAACATTGGCATTCCATTAAAAAAAAAACATAAGTATATATGTTATGTATACTGTTGATTTTATAAAGTGAAAATAATTTTAAAATTTGCGTCCCACTGACCCCTACCACTGTACCAAATTTCATTGTGATACCACTTTTAATAATGGTATATACTTACACCTAATAATATTTGTGAAAGTAACTAAAATATAATTTGGATTGTATGCCGCTTTTCCGAATTAGATAAAAAATAATAGATAATTTAGTAAATATGACTATATTTATATTTGAATTAAGTTTCACAATAAAAGTAATATTTAATTATATTTTTGTGATATACAGATTCTTCTCATGTCACAATAATTTTGAGCACAATATATTTTTTTGTAAGGAGAAACATAAAGATATGGTTTCACTCGGTTATTATTTCTGACAATAGGTGCACGATTATGATCCATTATGTATGTAGGTAAGTAGGTATCGAGCAGAAAATTTAAAAACTTACCTCATTTTTTTTAGGGACCAATACAAAGCAGAGGACAAAGCCAAATATTGTATCAGTTTTGAACTTGATTATTGAGGGGCAAGTTATATGTTATTTATGTTAATATTATTATAATCATTATTATTATACGAGTATTATGATAGATAAGGGTAAACGTTTACGCAGAGTTTTTTTAGCCAATTTTGTGCTAAATTTGGTAGGTACATAATGCATCTGAGGGAAATTCTTTAATTCCAAGCGGCCTGTGGTGGAGATGTGGATAGTGAGTATATACCTGCTACTATCGTTTTTGCTATTTGTTGTCCCATATAATCTTTGCCACTGGTCGCTCATGATGGCTGTCCAAACTATGAGAAACTAAAGCACTGTCCTCATGTGTACGACGATAATGAATGGTTACTCTCTAACCCCTTCTAGTTGCAAGAAACGCTGGAGTCTTCTGCATCTCACCGCTACCAACTAATGGTCCATTAACGCAAATATAGCTTCCAACATGGAACCATAGTATGCTCCGGTAGCTTAGTTGGCATAGGCATCCCCGAGTGCATTTTTGTCAATAATGGACCACACTACCTATCCTTTAACTGGTATGGCACAAAAAAGATATATTTACAGGTAGAAAAAAAAACATCTTTATCTAAATCAAGTAATTTGGAGTAGGAATAGGGAAAAAGGGAACCATGATTTACTAAACACATTGTATGCTATAGATTTACTGAGAGGATACATTAAGGTTGCGTTAGTTCGCCGGAATTCCAATTTATCCGGTCGACGCAGAACCTTGGTAATAAATTAGCCTTATTTATTTCTTCGTGCGCATAATCATTAATTAAGCGGAACTTCTCAGAGAACGCAATTGCGCGAAAATGGCGAAAGCGGCAATTCTGTCCGTCGGCTAAGTGACTTATAAGTAATTTAAGATCCACCCCGCTTTCCCGAACAATGTTAGTAGATTGATTTAAAACAAAACTGGAGGAAGGACGGCTTAAGCCGGCCGCGACTCACTAGAAGGAAAGGCCCCTGTAATACTTCTTGGGGAGGGGAGAAATCCTACCAATATAAATGTCTTTCGTTAAGAGCAGGCCCCCGAATCCTCTCTATAAGTTTAACTGAATGACACTCAATGTTTGAAGCAGCCGCGGCTGGTTAGTTATTGTAGAGGTGGGTCAGATCGGGGTGGATAGTCCCCCAGTCGAATTTTTTTTTAAGTTCTATACGCACAAACTAACTTTTATTTATTTTTTATGTTTTTGACTTTTTTAAGTAGAGCAAAAAAAGGATATATACCTTGAGATATCCATTAAACAATTAATATGAAAAATAATACCTAATATTGAGATCATTCCGAGGATTATTTCCCTCATACTGCTTGCATCCAATAAGGTAGCTCCTTCCACAAACATCCAACCAATCGTATGCCTCTGCTAGCGATAATTATTGCACTTGTGCAAAAGCAAAGCGGTAATACCACTTGTGCAATTATCACTTCGTTGATTAGCAAATATGTTCGATACAAACACGTACTTCACTTCTTAAAATTGGTGTGTTTTACACTGTTCTAAATTATGCAGCTTATAAATTATGTTGCGGTATTATTAAGCATTGTATCAATGAATTTATATAACTTTTGCATTGCTAAATTTTTGTTATTGACAATTAATTAAAGTTAATAAATTAACATGTGAACATATTTTTCTCTTCAGCAACCATTCCTTGGTCCAAACCGAACGTCTTTTTCTTTTCTTTTTTCGTTTTTACCGCAATAACCGCCGCCACTGTCAAAAGGTATGCCCTGTTCATCGCGAATAGTCTACAAAAGTGCTACTTTGACACGAGGTCTGTGGGCTCATCGGGAGTGAAAAACAATCGCGACGGCTTGTCACGATCACCGACGACCGATGAGAAATCACGAGGTGTGTGGCCCGCTTTAGGCCTATGAAGGCGGTTTCACATAGCACTCGACTGCGATCGCAATGACTGTTTGGTGGACGTGGATCCGCTGCCAAGCGAATATCGATGCGATCGGAGTACACTGTTAACGCGGATACTGTTATAACTAGAAATATTTCTATAATTTTCAGATGAAAAAATGTATCATCTAATCGAATTATATCGATACAATAAATGTCTACGGGAGACGTGTAAAATTTTAGAAATCTCCGTCTACTGTTAATATAATTCAGTCAAAACGTGGTCTGCCCTGCTTATAATAAAGGCGTTTTCACCCATTACCTTTTCTTCTTATATTTACGTCTAATATTTAACATTAACTTTTTAAATCAAAAGGCACATGATAGCATACACTTTTCTTTTATTCGGCGCCATTTTGTAACTACTACTGTCAATACACTTTTGCAAATATTGTGAAACATCACACAACAGTTCTGCTATAGCAGTATAAGCCTCCCCATCGAACAGTTGAACCGTGATTGCAATGAGAAACCGTCGCTTAAAGCATACATTGTGAATGGCCGGCCGTCGACGATTTCGTCTCGTCATCTACTTGTCTCTTTTTGGCTTCAGAGAGGGCGCGCATGCTGTTGTCTCTGTCTCACTTGCAATGCATTTATTCTTGTGGATTGACATATTAACCAGTGGGGTCAATTTAAAATGCGGCCAGACGGCAGCACATAGGAATGAATAATTATTATTAGACATTAGTAATCTTGGCTCCATTAGTAATAATTGGAGAGTTTTTACATGAAAATATAATTGCATTTTTTTAAAAGTTAGTTATTTATTAATAAATATTTAAAAAAATTAGAAATAAATTAGGTGACCAAATGACCTTGTGGAGGAATCGCGCCTGATTTGAAGAACTAAATTACAAGCAGTTTGTGTCTCTATACGGAGAAAAAAAACGTGCGCAAAAATGATCGTGTGACGTGCAGCAAATGTCAAATTTTACATTTAAAAAAACTTCAAAAACGCGATATTTGTAGAAATACCGAAAAAACTTATTAAAAAACGTTTCCTTTACAATTATTTATCCGTATACTAATTTTCGTTTACTTACAACAGCATTAATTTTTTTAAATTAGAATTTTTTTAAATTTAAACATATTCTACCTTCACGCGTTTTTTATTGTAACGATATCATTGTAACGATATCATCTCGGATGCATATTTTAATGCAAACACATTTTTGAAGCTTAGAAATTTTGTCTTGAATGTTTCAAAGTATATTTAATTTCTGTAATTCGATAAAACAATTTGATTTATTCATGTAGATCAATACTCAGAATAGTAGATACGTATAGCAAGAGAAAATATCAAAATAATTGTAACTACACATAACATAGGTGCCCAGAATAATTGAATATTTCAACAAATCAAGTAAAATAATATTTACTAAAAAACTTGTTATGAAATACCTACTTAATTCGTGTAAATGCGTTTGCTTTAAAATATATCCTTACCTGAAAAAAATGGAAGAAAATAATTTTAAAAATGAGATTAAATGGATGTTGTTTTAGGTTTACCTACGAAAATTGATATACGGACACAGATTTGCAGGGAAACAAATAACAAGTTTTTTTCAGTATTGTGATAAATAAGTGGTGTTTTTGAAGTTTTTTTTTGTTAAATGGCAAATTGACAGTTGCAGAGAGTCACTTGCCCACTTTTGCATATTTCATATTGTATATCCCCATATAGAATCCAAATCACAAACTGCTCGCAAAGTATAAGATATAGTTCTGCGAACAAATTTTTTTCTCTTATAAGACTTAATTGTCATACTCTATAACAGGTATGTACAATACGAAATTAAAACTTTGCTAGTGCTAATGCAACAGGTGGTTATATATTATCCTAAAGCCCACGCCTACGCGCAACGCCTATCAATGTGACCTCTAGCTTACCTACTGAAGTTACGTCGATCTGCGATTAATTAAACCACAAATAGGGCACTTTAAGAGTCCCATTTTAAATGTCACAGGTTACAACTAAATAATAACTATTTAGGGATACTTCCATTGTGCAATTATACTGAGAAGTCTAAAAACTGCGCATAAATTAAAGGTCGTCACAGCTGATGTCTACTCCACAACAAATCCACAGCAAGTGGCGACGTACTACCAAAGTCTAGAGAATACTCTCTAGAGTTTGGTACTACCCGATTGTGCGGCTCTGCGCAGCTTATAACTGGAAACGAAAATCCCTTGACAAGCAAAAACTGCTGAAGAAGTAAAATTTTAAAAAGTTCTACACACAAATAGTTTCCCTTACGAACTGGGATATAAGCAACCCCATTGTCCTTTGCTTCTGAATATTGCATAAACATACCAGGCCACCATGCATGTTAATAATCTGTTATAAAACGTGATATTATGCAGTCCTTTCGTGCAAATAAATGAAAACGCGCATATTTTCGTTTCTTATCCAACCATTTACTGCCTGTCCTGCGTTCAGTCTCATTCCGCAAAATACGTTTCCCCGCAGTGATTTCGAGCAAAAGCTTTTTCACCCATGTATTTCATTTCTCGTCGTAAATGATTATTACGGAAACAATATTTCCTGCCGTATCTTCGGGTATTTTTTATCCTGTCCGGTTTTTAAATTGCCCGAAAACAAATTTACTAGCTATACGTTATTTTATCTCATCTCCACGAGAGGGCACCGTGGTAATAATTTATTTGCGAATTTACCCGGAAAAGTCGTATAATTTTCGGACATTTTTTTCCGAAAAAAATAATTAAAAATGGTAGATATATATGCTCTGATCAAAATTAAACTAGATACCAATTATACTTAATATTCGGAACCATTAAAAACCTTGGGGAAAACAGAAACTCAAAGTTTAATAATTAATATCTGAAAGCACAGAGCACAGGCGAGTAATGCAGACAATTCCTTAGTGACAAGTGTCAAAAGGAGATAAATATTTTGTATTTTATATGATTCTACGTTAATCTACATTGCAAAAAGATTGTAGTAGAACCCAGTTTATGTTTAAAATACTGGCTATTTTTCTATAAATTTAAATGGAGACTCGCTTATTTTTGACACATGTCCTTAAGGAGGCTTCTGTTGCGAAGTTATTTATTCTGTGCTGAAAGGATAGGTTCTTATTAGATTTTAATGAATCTTGACATTACCCAAAATTAAACTTTATTGAATTTCCCTGTTGAGCAATTCAAAACAAGTACAGACCTCGGAGCGCCACCGACTTGAGGAGTGCCCAGTTGTGGCCGTGCTGAAACCGCGGCAGGCTTACAAGCGCCTATACACAATACTCCATTTATTAAAGTCTGTTTTACAAATAACAATTTTCGTCCAACAAATCGCCCAATAAATCTTACAATTTATTTTCTGAGAACTTTATTTAAAACAAATGATTGTTTTTTGATAGGGTAACTTTGTGTAACATTTGCGATCTATGGCTCACTTTTAGAGATATTTTTGAAAAACCCGAAAACTGCCGAAATTTCTTCGGTTTGTAATTTTTTTGTTTCAAGAGTTACCGACGTAACCTTTTAAGACCTTCATTGACAGAAAAACTTTAAATAAAAACTCTTGGAAGACCAGAACTCCAATTATCTTAACCGGATAAAGTTGCAAGTCGCAGTTTTTCACTTTTCTAGAAATATGTACCTATTATTAACAAGTACCTATGTTGAAAATGAAAATGGAAATGGAGATTTCCTTTCTTTCAAGTACCTATGTGTACCTAATGATGGAATTTATCTCTGTGTTGTCACAAAGGACAAACATCGTATTATAAGCTATAAATTGCCATTTTAAGATAAATCTATGTGTTTCACTGGTAACGCCGGTACGTTCGGCCCGAGAATGTGGCTGGTAAGTATTTAAACAGGTGGGGCCAAATATCAGAAGATATTTTTAAAACCAACGTACCTAACTAAACCGGTGTGAAGTTAGCAGCCGATTTTCTGGCAGCAAAGAAATTTTCCTCGCCCTTCCTTATTTTTATAGATTTATTTTGATAAAACCTTCTAAGCAGATTAAACTGGAAAATGAACAAACATTAATCAAAAAATAAACTTTGAAATTTTTGGCTGTCAGAAAATTGGCTGCCTAACTAATACAGGAAAACTTACCAATTTTCCAGTAGCATTTATTTACATGGGCATCTGGCGTCCAGAAAAAATTAACATCAGACACCATCACAAATGTAGACTATTAAAATTATATTTAAACGAGTTTTTGAAATGAATCAATTTGTTTTTGAATAAATGACCAGAGAAATAACACACAAGCTGAGATACAATTTTAAAAGTTCACCTCGGTGGTCATAAATGTTTGAGTAAATGTTATTTAAAAAGTAGATTCGCACTAAAGTTCACAAATTCTCAAAAAATGCCTTTATTTTCGAAAGCCTCATTGTGCCCTCTTATGCCAATTCGAAAGCCCCACAAAAATGAACACAGCATACTAAAATCAAAAATATTATTCATATTATTATGTACCTACCTTTCGATTTTTCGTGTGATTTCATTTTACCCGAAATGTGCACAACATCGTTGGTTCCTTTTTTCACCAAGTTTCTTCACCGCCGAACAAAACACATACAAAACAAAACAACTTGTTTGTTTCTTCACACCCGCACAACCTATTATATTTTAAGTATAGACACTTTTGTTGAATTTACGTGATCGCGTTTTTTGTCCTGTTGTTTGATTTGCCTTACTCATTATTTTTCAGTTTTTGCTAAAATTCCATTGACGAAAATGAATTTATTAATAATAAAAAATTACACTGTTCATTTTGAAAACGTTAAACGTTATAAGCAAACTACTTAACTTAGCACAATCAACTAGGTAGGTACGCAAAATAAGTAACACGTTTTGTTTGCGCGCGAAAGCCAAATATACACAACAAAACATATGATCGGAGCCTGTCCCAGGAGAATTGTTGTTTATGCTCATTTAACTCGATGACTATTTCCAATTATTGTCGATTTCACTTTCACACTCGCCGGACCGCTTTCGGTCTCTCTCTACAATGCTGTCCAAAGGGAAGGTGGCTCCGGTTATATTTAGCAGAGCTTCCGGCCGGCTCTTGCCTGCGCGCCGCCGGCGCCGTCGCGAGTTGGCGCGCGGCGTTGCCACTTCCGCCGTTGCCAGTTCGCACGGTAAGTAATATCAGGAAGTTTATTTTATGAGTGCAAAATAATTAAATATGAATTAGTGTGAACTAGGGTCAATGCCGGGGCCATGGCACCGTGGCCCCGCTGCACGAGCCCAATAATTGGGTATTGCCTGTTTATGACGGCAGAACAAATGCAAATGATAAAATCTAGGGATTTCGATAACTTTGACATTAATAACCCACGAATATGGCAAACTTGCGAAATACTGACCGAAATACAAGTCGTCAAGTTAAATCGAAATAAAATTTGGATGTTTAAAAGATGAGACATTATAAATGTCAGACACTGACAAACTTATAATCTGTGAAAAGTCGACATTTGTTTCGTACGCCAGCGCCACCCCAGATTGTAGACAACGATGAAATGATGACGTCATGCTCGTTATATGTCAAATACACAGCTGGAATTTTTTTCGGTGTCCCGTCAATCAGAGCTGGGAAAGATCGCGCCAAAAAAGATCTAGATCATAGATTAGATCGTTTCTAAAAATCTATTTAAATAAGATCAATCGATCAATCTAAGATCTTTTAAACGATCTAAGATCTTCTAAACAATCTAAGATCTTCTAAGCGATCTAAGATCTTCTAAACAATCTAAGATCTTCTAAACGATCTAAGATCCTCTAAACGATCTAAGATCCTCTAAATGATCTAAGATCTTTGAACAAAATTCATGCTATTATATTATAATTAATAGATATAGATGTCTATAAATACTTTTCCTAATTTTGACATAGTATAAAGTGACATCTTTCAAAACCTGAGCAAGTGATGATACGTCCAGTTTCACGTAACTAGTCGTGTAAAGTAAAATTTTACGTAACTAGTTACGTAAAGTCACTACTCTAAAACTGAACTGGTTACGTAATCAATCAGTTGATATACCTATGGAGAATTAGACTTTTCTTGTAAAAACGTGTTCACGGATTATTTATGCAATTTATAAGTTTATAACTTAAGTTATAAAATTCGGAATTTTGAGAAGTAGATAATTGAAAATAAAATACAAATTAACGTAAAGCATTCATTTCAATTTGACCTCAAAAAAGGTTCTTGTAGTTGCAGGTAAAATGTACGTCTTTTTTAAATATTTTTTGTCATTTTTCGCGAATTCTGACAATTTGCACATTAGCGAAGACCTAGAGATCTCCTGAGGTAAATTGCTTTAAATGAACGCTCGTTAGTAACGTAAGTAACTGAATTCGTAATACATACATTTTAAAAATAATATGTAGATTATATGTATAAAAAGAAAAATCCTTGTTCGTACAAAACCATTCATTCTTCTAAAAAATATATACCTACCTTTCTACCTACATTATTTTGTATAAAAAACGGAAACGTTTCAAAAACGAATTACGTACAACAATTGAGGTCAAAATGAGAACCTATTTTACAAATATGTAGATATAAAAACAAAAAAACTCTTATTCTCCTACAACAACCTGCTCTAGCACTATTTTTTATTCTTCAAAAATAAAACATTATTTTATATAAAAAAAAATGAACGAAAACAAATGAGGAAAAGATCTTAGATCTTTAAAACGATCTTAGATCTCTAAAACAATCTTAGATCTTTTAAACGATCTTAGATCTTTAAAATGATCTAAGATGGTCAAATTAAGATCAAAGATGAGATCTTTTAGAAACGAGTTTTTTAAAAAAGATCGTTCTTTAGTGAAACAAACAGGGCCGGATTAAGGAACTTTTCGCCCCTGAGCCAAAATTCTTGTGCGCTCCCCACCTCAGTAATAATTTTTACCGAAATTATAGTACGAATAAAA
Organism: Pseudeuparius sepicola; assembly: GCA_963920635.1. Classification (NCBI taxonomy): domain Eukaryota; kingdom Metazoa; phylum Arthropoda; class Insecta; order Coleoptera; family Anthribidae; genus Pseudeuparius; species Pseudeuparius sepicola. The sequence goes on along the minus strand of OY987298.1, from coordinate 132,574,969 downwards.
AATATAAAATACAAATTTCGAGTGTTAATAAGGATAAATCGATTGTTTTATTATCTGCCAAATTATTTCTTAAATTATTTTAAACTCCAAAACAATACAAAAATCAAAAAAAGAAAACTTTTAAACACAGATACTCTTACCTTTTCAGGACAGAAAAAGATCTCTCGCCACTAACGTTTGTTGTATTCAATATTTGGGAATGCAATGAATTTCTGCTCTCTTATAGTTTTTAACAATTCCGATTGTTTAAATTAAGCTCCAAAATGTTCTTTCTCTAAACTTTCTAAGAAATACTTATTTAAATTGCACGCATTCTTCACCTAAGCATTTATCAAGTTCAGAAGGATAATTTGTAACTAGTTTTGCTGCTTCCTTGCAAATTTCAATATCCGGTTGATTGCATGATAAATTTAAAAACCAAAAGAGATATACCTACCAAGACTTTTTTAAAGAAACTTTTATTTGGGTAACGCGAGTTACAGAGTTTTTGCTTAGACTACAGACAAGACTAGAATTGACACTCTTACTTTACTAGGTCCTATTTATACAGATCTGTTATGCTGAGGTGTTGTGGTTCTCATGGGAAAAGAATATAATAAACAAAGGGAAGATCAAATTCTGCAATTCTTGCAGTAAGCAAGTTTTAACAATACTCAAAAGGAATATGATATGTTCTAGTAATCATTCTAGAACAATATACAATGGAAAATGATATATTTGTAGTAAGCATCTTGAACAATAGAGAATGATAACATAATATCCAACAGTAAACAGAATCAAGGGTAAAAACAAGGTTACGATCAAGGTGATGCTTGAGGTCGGATATAACATGCATATTTTCTTCGTAACAGTTCTGACAGTAAATGATCCAGAATTGCGCAATAAGTACGTTTCCATCAAACACCACTTTTCTTCTCCGCTTTTGTCTGAAATATGTTTTCTAGTTCGAATTCTTTTTATTTGGTTACATTTCGTTAAACTATTAGATATTTCTTCTATTTCATCAAACTTTTCGTCACACCGTGAACCATTTATATAACTAGTAATATGTCTATATTTTCCTTTTGAAGCGTCTTGTTCACATTATTGAATTGACTAAGTAACATATTCCAGGTTATTAGTAAAATTCCAGTTTCTAGTTTGTCCATATTAGTACTTTTGAAACCAGCAGCTTGAGCTTTTACAACAGGTGGTTGGCTATGATCTTCAATTAATTTGTTAAAAGCACAGTAATAACTCCCAAAACATTCATAGAGCGCCCGAGTTACGTCTGCTCTTGCTGACCACCGAGTTGAACTTAATTTTATCGGAAGATGTTCTTTATCAGATGCACTTAAAACATTTTTTAGTATTTCCCATCTAGTAGTTTAAAGCAGAGAAAAATACATACAACTCATTCAAAAACATGAGAAATTTTGTTGAATTTAAACAACATGGCGCCCCGGGGTGCCCTTAGGTTAATCCGGCCCTGGAAACAAAAAATATTTAGATCTAAGATCAAGATCGCGAACTTAGATCATTAAAACGATATTTTTTAAATAGATCTGCCCAGCTCTGCCGTCAATCCGCATCGGCGCGGCGTCGCCTCGACCGCCGCCGCCGGCCCGCGCCCTCCCGCCCGGCGGCGGCGCGCGTCGGTGGCGCCCCCCCGCGGCGCGCCAGCCGCGGCGACGGCGCGTCCGCCAGTAGTGCCCCAGGTAACGGCGGGGAGGCGCAACCGGCTGCGACCGATTTTCGCGGCGCGCGTACACGGCGGCGATCGAAACCCTGCCAGGGGCGGAACGCGCGGGGCGCTGTCATGGGTCTGCCGGCGGCGGCCGGTCGGCCGGACTGTCCGTCAGCGGTCTGAGTGGCGTGGAGTTGTTGTGACGTGGATATTGTGGCGGGGTGTGATAGCGGATACGGTCACGGATTTTGTGTTGTAACATTCAAAAGGATCTTCGGTTTAGATAGGCGAGCCGGGCTTGGAAGGTAAATACAAGCAGTGGATGCGGAAATTATTTATTATTAGAATAAGTAGACACTAGTTAAATATTTTGCTGCTGGATGATGTGATCGTGAACCATCTCCATATGAAATATGGACCACAACGTACAAGAAGTTGTACAAAAATCTGTTTGATATAATATTATTGTCCTCAATGCACAAGACAACCTAGGTATTTCTCTTCAAGTGAATACTTTACTTCTAACTTTCGGATATACTCTACGTATAGTGTGTACGTCATTGGTAAAGCTGGTGCTGCCTACAACTTTTGATTATAGACAATTAATAGTTTTAAAAAATAACGTGAAGAGCTAATTCGTGATGGCCTGATTATCTGGGCTCAAATTTTTTGGCGTTAAAACAAAAACAACGTAATTCGTTACAGTAGTACGGAAAAAATGAGAAAACATTAGGGACCGCGGTGGCGTCGCTCGTACCGGCGCTGACTTTTTAGACTGCATGTTTTTCTGCCTTCGATCGACCTCGGTTCGAGGCAGGCACATGCATATGTCTTTAAAGAAAAACACCGCTATGTCCAAGAGCACTGGACAAATGTGGGCTCACGGTATTGCTCCTAAATAGCTTTACCCGTGTGATTCACTAATTGTCCTACACTCACTGGGATTACTACGGTTTTCTAGGGTTTCCCGTAGTACTTGAGCGAATGCTATCCTAGTTCTATCGGGAAAAAAGTCAGCCCTAGCCGCAAATGGCAACGAAGACAAAATAATAGTAATTGCCCTCCTGTCCCGCACAAGCATGTGGTTGGTTCTTGGGTACTCCTAGTTTGGAGTATTGTGAGGGTGAGAATTATTATTATTATTCCGAAGTGCGTGTAATTAAAAGAATCGGTAAATCAGACGAGACAAAGCTTTTAAAAAGGACAATACCGAGAATCTATGACTTTCGGCGGCGTTTTTTGTAGATATTTTAGAAAGCGCGTGGGTTAACAAAAATAAATTATTTCTTTGCGCCACTCACAATTATTGTTGATGAGGGTGGTGTCAGGTGTGGGATGGATTATATCTTTATTAGCGGAATAGTAACTATGTTTTATTGAATTTTAATTGGGTTTTTCGCCACTAAACTGGTTAAAAGACAGCTTCTTCAAGTTGTCTGGAAAATTAATAAATTCTTAACAGTAAATGAACTAAACTTTGAACGTGTAACTCAAAAAATATCTTCAACAAATTTGTTTCCTGAGCTTTCGGAGAATAAATCTTCCTCCTTTCTTCACGTCAAAGTGAATTGACAGATTAAAAAATTTCAGGTTAAAATGTCATGACAATAGAAACAATAGCCTAGCCACCTGACTGATATTGTACCCTGTGTTCTATCTAATTATTTATACTAACTTATCTTTGCATAAGTGGCAATAATATTTTACTGAATTCCACTGAACATTCAGCAACGCTGTTGTCTGTATTTCCTAGAATAAATGCTGATTCTTTAATTTTTCGTCTATTTCCTACTCCTTCTTTGAGAATTGGTTTGGACCTATCCCACAAAATCCTATGATTGTTATTAAAAGAGTGTTCACATATTTTCGACTTCGAAATTTGATTTTGCCTGATATACTTTCCACATTCGCAAGGAATTTTATAAATGCATTTTTTTTAACTTTGTACCTATGTTAACTATGTTCTATATCCTTAAAATAAGAGAAGCTACAGATCGCCGTAAGATTCATTCAATGCGTCGGAAAACGCAAATCATAATGAATATAGTGACAAATAGTCATCGCTTATTATAAATAGTCCCTGGATTAGCAAAAATTGTAATTATTCGCCGATTTTCGAAACTTCTTCATAAGATTTTCGACTATACTAAAATAAAGATACAATACAGATCCATAATACATTCAGAGAGCCAATCCGGACAAATCCAATGTTATTAAAATCGAATTTCCATTTGCACCAGTGGAAGCTTAACAATTAAACAGCTGACTGCAAACTTGTTATTTTTTTTTAAACTTATCAGATTAATACCTTAGTAGGTACGCTCGACAATGTTTATGTTTTTATGGACGCCAGTAACAATAATTATTATTGGCATGGAATCCCGGGAAATATTAAGTAATCTTGAACAATTTATAAATATTACTCAATGTGCACATAGGTAATGAAGAAATGAAGCCAGATTAAAAAAATACCATGTGTGTGTACCACGATAACTTTTGAACCGATGAGAATATTGACTTCAAATAATAAAGTAATCTTACCTACAATAGGATGGTTCATATTTCTTTCTGGAAAAATCACTCTAGGCGATGGGATGAAAATTGTGGGGTGAAAATATTTATTTAGTTTTTCGCAATACAATATTTTTAGCCGAAAACTTAGTATATGATTGTTACTATAGAAAGTATTTTTGACATTATTAGAAAAAGGAGTGGTTGAGAGGGGATGCAAAAGGGCAAATTTGAAAATACCTACGAGTATATGTCGTTTTGTATGTTTTCTGGTCGAGGAATTCAATTTTAGGATTATTTTGCAAAAACATAGTAAATGAAAATAGTAAATAATGAATATATTACGTAAAAGGTGAAAATTATGTCGATATAATGTGAGATTTCTGTGCAATATTGAAATTTGCTATTAAATATTGGATTTTTTTAAATAACGGCAAGTGTTTGGGTGCAAAACCAGACATGTACATTTTAACCATAAATTTTTAGTTTGCGTCAGATCATATTTCTTGATTTTATTCAAAACTTAGTGCGGTATATACTTTTGACATTCAATGTTCTAACTCTAATAGAAGCTAGTGTTTAAAATGCGAACTTAGAATTAAATTATTTATTAGTTACTAGTATTATCATTATAATAAATATAAATGAGGCGTCATTTGCTACAAAATACACTACAACGATGAGGTGCGCACCCTTATATTAATAATAAGTCGATAAAGAATGGTTGAACCAGATATTCTCCAGAATAAAAAATCAGGATAAGTATTACTTGGCTTGGTACTTTTTGTATGAGATAACAATTAACCTGTAAATAAGTGATTTAGTTCGTTTTGATATACAATCAACATACATCAAGTATCACCTCAATTCAATCACTGATTAATAGGACATACCCAAGGACACGAACCTTTCGCTTTCGGAAATGATCGCACCATGATTTAGTTAATTTGGGCTAGGAAGAAAATATTTAACAGATTCTAATTGTTTAACGCCATCTTGTTAAAATGTATCGAAATAATTATTAACTAACATATCGTTATTATTAAAACATGGTTCTTGCTACTGAAACTGGAAAGAAAATTAGAAATTGGTATAATATTACTAAATTAAGGCGTATTAGGTGTATTATATACACCTACAGACTCTTGCGTGGGTTGTAATAAATAGGCTTGGCGGTAAATACTAAAGTGATGTATTATGTGATATAATCAAATACGATGAAATACTAGGAGGCGGTTGGAATTTCACCTGCCTAATTATCCTCTAGGAATAGAAGTAAAAAAATTAAATGAAGGTATGATTTGCTTAGATAAGAAAAAGTTCATATAAACTGCTATGATCATTTACACATTTCAATGGCGAGGTTCTCGAAAACATCCCCACCTCACAAAATAGTTTTATTTTATGATTTTCTATCACCTGTTACCATCCTACTGAACAACGCTCCTAACAAACTAGGCATAAACTATTGTGGAGCCGATGAAAATGAGATAAAATGTACTACTAGATAATAGTTAATACTCGACGCCCAGAGTTTTCACGAATTTTCTATTTTATTTTGGAAAATGGGTCTGTTTCACACTTTTTTTATTTTTGATTATGAATCTTAATAGTAAATAGAACACGAAACTCTTTTTTCCGATTTTTTTCTGCCGGGAAATGCCCTAAAAACGTTTTTGAAATTCAAATTCCTTGGGCCCGTGGCGTCACGGCCCAAGAAGCTGATTGGTTACTGTTTTGCGACGTTGACACGATTTACGGCAAAGTCGATACCTATGTTTCTATTTGAGATTTGTGAAGACTGAATAAGAAGAAAATTTACCTAACATATTTTGTGGCAAAAACCAAATAGACATAACACATGGCCTTAATATCAGGGGACGGCGCGGCGGTGTACGAGTGGGTAGGGGTCTCGGAGGGGGTCTTTCGTGGTACCTCACGCTTTGGCACCGTACGTCGCCCCATAGTGGCTAGATTGCTAGAAAAGAGCAGAGGCCATAAAAAGTTAATTGCAGAATGATCACCAACTTTTAAGTTGTCCAAACCTAAATAAATCCGGTTTATAACAACATTTTGTCAGTCAACTATACAGAATCTTGACAATCAAAATTTAATTTATTACCTCGAAATCGAGGGGGGAGTCACTGTGGTATTTTAGTGTACAATAGCCGGGAAGTTCGTGGAAGTGCATGGTATTTTCTGGTATTTTTTGGAAGTTCGCGGTAGTGTTGGAAGTGCAGGGTATTTTGTGGAAGTGCGTGGAAGTTAATGGTATTTCGGGGAAATTTATGGTATTTCGGGGAAGTGCGACGAATTTTTGGGTATTTTTTTTATATGTCTCTATGTCTGGAGGATGGGATTCACTGCATTCTGCGTTTATATTCTCCGTAGTAGTAGTGGGTACAATCAATTATTGTCGAAAAAAGTGGTTAGATCAGAAAAATTCCGGGAAAGCCGAATTTTCTATTTGATTTGTCCTCGGATTTGCCCAAATTGGCGTATTATCTCTACCCCACCACGTTTCTTGCCATGTTGACAACATTTTGGAATCGATTAATCTCATTTCCTATTCGTCGGAGGAAAAAAAGTATGAGGACAAAAATTGTTGAGCTTGGGATTTGCAACATTTTTTGGTCTGACTACATTTTCAACAATAATTTATGAATAACACTCGGAATGACATTAAAAAATTAATCATGAAGACATATACTTTGTTATTATGTGAATAAAATGTTTGTAAAAAGAATACCTAGGTACGAGCTACATTTTGCAAAATTTGAGGTTTTGAATGGTGCTGCATACTGCATCTCGCTATGAAGTCAGATTTTCTGTAAAGAAATAGCATCGGAAATGACTAACAGGGATTCTCGAAAAATTCGCTATTTTAAAAAATCATAGCAGGCAATGCAATAATTACCCCGAATTACCCTATCGAGATACTACCGCCTGTGAGAAAAGGCTCTCCCTTGAGGCTTACCGAGGGGCTAACAATAAAAAAAAATAGAGAGCATTTAGTTTTATCCCCGTCAACATGCGACTCGTTGTAACGGTTAGAAAAAATTAATAAACAATTAGCAATGCCTTTAATAGATTTTTTCAAGGTAAAGTTTACGTTTTAAGTCAATTAATTTTTCTAGGTCAAAATTACAGAAGAACTCTTTTCTCGTAAATTTTCTTTCCCTCTCTCTTTTTGGGTACCTATGTAAATTACCAGACAGCCCGGCCCGCAGCAAAACATGTTGCAGAGGTAACAGAAACAATAATAAAATCAAAAACAAGATTAAGAACAAGAACAAAAACAAAAACGCAGAGGTAACAGAAACAATAATAAAAACAAAAACAAGATTAAGAACAAGAACAAAAACAACGACAACAAAAACAAAGACGACAAAACAAAGACAATAACAGTAAAATAATAATAAAAATCAAAAGTTCCGCCCTAGTGCTCTCCTTCTGGACTTACTGGGCTCGTCTATTACCCTTTACCGTCCCAAAATACCCGAATACTCGTTTTTTTTTACAAAGTTACGACACCGGTGGCGGTGGTAAACGGAAATAAATAAATCCACGGGAAAAAAATCCAGAGGAAAAAATTCCACGGAAAAAATCCACGGAAATAAAATAAAAAATAAAACAAACAAACAAAAATAAGCTTATATTTAAGCCATGTACTTACTAAGACGAATAAAATAAAATAAGCCATGTACTGAAACGAATAAAATAAAATAAAAAAGTCTAGGTTTTCGTTAAGATACTTAATTCAATGCCAAATTGCGACAAGTTTTTGTAAATCAAAAAGCTTGCCCCGCGAAATGATCATAAAAGTAGGTATACTAGTTGATTTTATTGGACAGTGATTGGTTGATAAGCAAGTACCTACTTGCCAAAGTATGTATGTAATGTTGCAAGCTGAATTAGAACCACTTCCTGACATCCGATTGAGCTGAAATTTTGCATACACCTTTAGTTCCGGTGACAATACAATATACAATACTCAATAATATAATACTTTCAAAATGGCCGTCGCCACAAGATGGCGGATGATGTATTTTTTGTCAACGCCCTTAATATGGGTATCAAATAAAAGGGCTTGAAGAATAGAAAACGATAGAGTTAGTGACATCACACTAAATTCAATATGGCCGCCGCTCCAAGATGGCGGATGATGTATTTTTTGTCAACCCCTTTAATATGGGTATCAATAGAAAGGGCTTGAAGAGTAGAACTAAAAATTGAAAATAAAATTATTAATAAAAAAATGTTTTAAAAACAAGCTGAAAAGAAGAAAATAAACTTTATAATAAATCAAACCAAAGCAAACCCATAATTTTGTTACATTATACAACTGTATATGATATAAAAGCTTGTCGCGAGAATATACGTATACAGGGTGATTCACGTAAGTGGTTCATTAGAAGTTTACGGGGAAGGAGTGCGAATTTTGATTTGAAATTTTGGTTACTTATATAACAGGTTCTAAACTTTCTTTCTAAAATATCTTCAACTTCCGATCACTTCCGGTTATACCGGAAGTCAATAGCAACTTTGTTATTTCAAATAGAACACCCCATATATTATTACACCATTTGGTTCCCTATTAAGTTCCAAATCTTTTTCCTGAATATAATGTGTACCCTATTCTTAACCCTTTTCGAGATATTCGCAAATTTTTGATTTTTTTGAGTGTTGCAGCCATCGACCATAGTGATGATAACATTGAAATTTATGAATCTGGAAAACTGAAATTTTGGACTGTCGTAGGCGAAAGTCAACTTTATTAAATGGTCTGTATGCCATTTCAAAATATTGTACAGGGTGTTCGGGAAAAAATTCCCAATATCAACATCGAAAAATTGAAAAATCTAATTTTTTTCTAATGGATTTTCCATTTGTGATTGTCATTTATTGAGTTCCAAACAATAAAATATTAACTGTTGACAAGAATGGCTAAAATTAACTATTCTAACGAAGATATTTTGAATATGTTTTACACTCATGGAGAGTGTAAAAGAATTTTAGAAAGAACAATTAGAGTTTTTAATGAAAAGAATTTACATTTACCACCTTTGAGGAAAAGAAAATTCAGAAAGTTCGAACGAAATTTCATAGTCCATGGCAATATAAATAAAGTGTTTTACTTATATGTAGTTTCTTGTTTTTTCTTCTAGTAACTATTATTATGTAGTTGTTAATATTATTTAATTTTGTATTGTTGCTTCTCAGGGGAAAATATTATTAAATAGCCCTTAACCTTGTCATATAATTGCGTTATTTCATTTTCCATGGCCCCCTATAATGTGACGCTCCTTGAGAAATGGCATCTTTGTTGATACAGAGCAGAAAAAATACGTATTTTGCGTAATAACGAAGCAACCGCTTTATTTAGACATATAGTGTGTTATATCTTTTTGAACTGTCTTTTCACAAGCATTTCAATGGTGCAATAAAAAAATATGGGTTCTATTTGAAAAAAAAAAGATATTTTTCAATTTTTCGATGTTGATGTTGGGAATTTTTTCCCGAACACCCTGTACAATATTTTGAAATGGCATACAGACCATTTAATAAAGTTGACTTTGGCCTACGAAATTTCAGTTTTCCAGATTCATAAATTTCAAAGTTATCATCACTATGGTCGATGGCTGCAACACTCAAAAAATCAAAAATTTGCGAATATCTCGAAAAGGGTTAGGAATAGGATACACATTATATTCAGAAAAATGATTTGAAATTTAATAGGGAACCAAATGATGTAATCATATATAGAGGGTGTTCTATTTGAAATAACAAAGTTGCTATTGACTTCCGGTATAACCGGAAGTGATCGGAAGTTGAAAATATTTTAGAAAGAAAGTTTACAACCTGTTATATAAGTAACCAAAATTTCAAATCAAAATTCATACTCCTTCCCCGTAAACTTCTAATGAACCACTTACGTGAATCACCCTGTATATCTTGAAAGTAAAAGTAGAAAATGTATTTTTCTATAAAAGAAATTTACACACGAAAATCTCGCGACAAGCTTTTATGTCATATACAGTTGTATAATGTAACAAAATTATGGGTTTGCCTTGGTTTGATTTATTATAAAGTTTATTTTCTTCTTTTCAGAGCATTTAAATAAAAGCTTGTTTTTAAAAACATTTTTTATTAATAATTTTTTTAGTACATAGCTTAAATAAAAGCGTGTTTTTATTTTAATCTAGGTAATCCGCCATCTTGGAGGCGGCAGCCTTATTGAATTTAGTGTGATGTCACTAACTTTATCGTTTTCTACTCTTCAAGCCCTTTCATTTGATACCCAATATTAAGGCGATTGAAAAGAAAATGTAATCTGCCCTCTTGGAGCGGCGGTATATTGAATTTTAAAATAAGTCATTAGTAAAAAAAATCTCCATACGATGCGAACTTTTTAAAGTATGCAATGTAGATAGGTTACATACATAAAAGAATCTGTGTTTTTATCTAGTCTTTTGTTTTCGCTGTTTTTCTAGTCTGTAATGAAAAGACATTCTATTTTTGTATATGGCGGTATATAGTATATAGGTAGGTGCCTATTACTTAAATATAATATATATGTATGTGTGGTCATTTAAGTTTGCAACATATGGGAATTTTTTTTATTAATTGCACAACGAAAATACAAATATTCCCGAAAGTTGGTGCATGTTCGATAATCATATTAGGCGCACTTAGAATGGTCAGTCAGCATACAGGTTAGGTCAAAAAATGTAAAAATTGTACAAAAGTAAAGTATCCTTATTTCAGAAAATTTAGCAAAATGTTATTAAGAAAAGTTGTCTAGAATTAAAGGTTATGCGTAAATACCAGAACATGGCCTCCTAAGAAAAGTAAATATATTTTTTTGAAAAACATTAATAATTTTCTAAACATTAATAATTTCCTAAAAAAAATTATATTATTATATCAATTTCGCATAACTTTGTTCAAATTCAAGCATATTTGTAAAATTAACTTAGATTTTTAATTTTGTAGGGAATCACAAACTTCATGTTTGTTGCAACGATATTAAACAAAACTTTAAAATTTCTCAAAAATTCTTCTGAACAAGGTAAAACATTAGTAATGATAATGTGTAGGTATATTAAATGTGTATATTAAAGGTAAAACATTAGTAATGATAATGTGTATATTAAAAAACTCCTATTCAAGGTGCAAAATATTTATTTTAAATGTTTATTATAAGAAACTGGAAATTAATTGACGAAAAATTTTTTTTCTTAGGAGGCTATGTTTTGGTATTTAGGCATAGCTTTGAATTCTAAACTACTTTTCTTAATAACCTTTTGGTGAATTTTTTGAAATAAGGGTACTTTACTCTTGTGCAATTTTTATATTTTTTTTACCTACCCTGTATGCTGTTTAACTTGCAATCATTCTAAGTGGACCTAATGTGATTATTGAACATGCATCAACTTTAGGCAATGTCTGTATTTTACATTACCACATATTTAAATTACCACACTGTATATTATAGGTACCTATGTATTTTAAATATACCTACTTTGTTCAGCAAGGTGTTTTTTGTCTAAATACCTTATGTCAGAAAATGAATTGAGAGATTTTATTTTCTAAATTTTCTCAACTTTTTTCGAGCTTTTTTCTATCCAGAATTCCCGAGAGAATTCCAAATTTAAAAAACACAATTTACTTTTCTAGGGTATAATTGATTATAATATTATCAGTCAATTGGAAGAACCTTCCACGACATCACATATATTAGGTAGGTACGTCGGTATGTCGAAAATTACCTCAAAAATAAATAATTTCTTTACCCTGCCCCTTCTCCCTCTTCACCCCTTCCTTTGTCGGATAAGCACACACAAAAAGTCAATATTCTTTTTATTTTTCGCCACTTGGATAAAGTGGCAGGAAGTCAGAAGTTCGGACAGTATTTAAAAAAAAAATACCGGGAAGTGTATGGGAAGTGCGGAAGTTTGGACGGTATTTCAAAAAAAATACCGGGAAGTATGGGAAGTGCGGAAGTTTGGAAGGTATTTAAAAAAAATACCGGGAAGTGCGGAAGTTTGGACGGTATTTCAAAAAATACCGGGAAGTGTTGGGTATTTCGGGTAGTGGTATTTTTAGTGTACAAATTTTCGCTAGTGACTTCCCCCTCGCTCGAAATATTCTGACATCGTTGTTTTTATCCGTTGATCTTCATTTTGCAATTATTCTTAAAGCTAACTCCCGAATGTCTTTTCATCATCCCCTAAAATGGATATCAAAAGGTTTTTCGGATGACCAAAATATTCCCTTCTCCTTTCTCTCAATTACGGGATCTATCAATTTTTTCAGTTCTTCAGAGAGGTAACGATACTGATAATGCTCAATAAGTGCCTAGCACCATCCTTACTACATTATTAGTTCTGTTTACATTAAAGAATGACATAATGGCATGACCATGACCCACAGATTGTTATAGACACGACACACGATCCACAAAACAACTACCTACCTACCTATGTCTGTACGGTCGACTTCGGACAACTGTTTATACAACTGTCTTTCTCTAGAGAATCGATTTCGAATCAATGTGCACGTCTGAGATTAGAACGGAGATCGAATTTTTGGGGCTCCGATTACTAGTATAACCGGCAACGTCGCAAACGCAATTTCATTGCTCCAAATTAAGGCTCGCAGTTTAAAATTTTTATATATTTTTTTAGTTAATAACAAAGCTAGGTGTTGACGAGAAAGATGCTGATGGGGACTTTATTAAAGAGTTATGTGATTAATTTCACTCTAGTAGTAAGAAATATCGAAATTCGATTGAGTGAACAATTATTGCAAGGGTAGCGCTTTGTTATGTAGAGAATAATATGTGTGTGTTGCTTTAACAACAGATCAACATTTACCAAATGGTAAATTCCCCATTTTACTTGTCTCTCCGGCTAACAAAGCTTCGACAGAGTAAACTGCGAACTGCGCCGTGTATACTTATTAACTTATTGGGGGGAAATTGCGCTAACGACATGTTACTGACAGAGGGAAATTGCACTGTCGCTCCCGTCACGCAGCTAGCCTTTGATGAGTAGGATCACGTCATTATTATTGGACATCCAAATGGAGCTGGGGGCTCTCGTTCTTATTAGATGAAATTGGGGTTTTCTAAAAGGTTATTCAAATTACTACGTAAAGTATATACAGTAAAATCGGAGTGACACTTATTGACAATAAGGAGCTTCACGTGATGCATTCTGTAGAACCTGTTATAGATTGCATAATATATAAATAATGTGTATAGTTTCCCGAGTATTTTTCTTTGTTCGACAAAGCGTAAAAAATCAGATCCACGTCCTCCTTTGCCGCACAGTGTTCCTTTTGTAACTAGCTTTATAGTAATCGCTTATGATACAACCTGCCATAGTGTTTATAGATCAATGCGCAATCGGGACTTTCCATGCGGAATAAACGGGAAACATGTTCCTGGGCACAGATACTGCCTCAAGAAATACAAAACGCGCTTTCGCAGCCTGGGGTCCGGTCACGTGACACCCTCGGGGTGTTTTACGGCCAAGACCACGTGACCCTTGAGCTCGCCATTGATTGTGGCAGTAAAAGCCCCGAAAAAGTATTATTAGAAAGTTACACAGGGTTATAAAGATGATGGATAGGGACATACGGACAATAAGGACCTAAAATGTGAACAGAGTAGGTAATAATGGACCTTGTGACCAGTGGCTCTAAACTGTTTCTAAAATTCGGAAAATTTTTTAAAATGCCATAACTTTTTATTTTCTGCTCAAAAAAATACTTTCATGGCTTTTGGGGTAGGAAGCTACCGCCAGTTAAAATGTATGTACCTACTAATTAAAGTTATATCCTGTATACCTGTCTCTTTCTAGATGTACGAAGATTTACAATTTGAATAAATCTCACGAATGGCAAAAAGAAAAGAAAAATACATTTTGCGCTAGTTCTGTAACTACATTGGATTTTTCTAAACCAAACTGATTAAAAGACAACTTTTTCAATATGTAGATGACATATTTGTTATATGGTAACTCACAAGAATCTTTTATTCAGTTTACCTTAGAAATTGAAAATAGTAATCAATTACCTACCATTCTTATATGTTTCTATACTGAAATCAGATAGTATAGAAACTAGTGTGTATAGGAAATCAAATACTAATAGATATCTGCATTTTAACTCCAATCAGCATATTAATGTTAAAAAAGGAGTAATTAAAAGTTTGCATGACGGGGCTAAAATTAATTGTTCTAATAGCACAAAATTTGAAGAGGAAATTAAAAATATAAAACATGTTCTTGAGAAGAATAGTTATCCTGTTGAATTTGTTGAGCAAGTTTTTCAGGATTGCCAACAAAATAACAATGCTAATAGAATTAGAGAAATAAATCTGGTGGACCGACCAGTAAATTTAATTATTCCTTATATTCCTGGACTATCAGATAAGCTAAAACGCATAGGCAATGGTTTTAAAAGTCATAACAGTATTTAAAACAAAAAATACATTAAAATCGATGCTAGATAAAACGAAACCATTTAATAAGGTACAAAGTTCAATAAATTGCATTTATAAAATTCCTTGTGAATGCGGAAAATTTTATGTTGGGGAGACTTGTAGGCCATTTAACGTTCGTTTAAAAGAACCTAAAAATTGTATCATTCAAAATAAAATTTCGAAGTAAAAAATATGTGAACACTCTTTTAATAACATAATCATAGGATTTTGTGGGATAGGTCCAAATCAATTCTCAAAGGAGAAGTAGGAAATAGACTAAAAATTAAAGAATCAGCTTTTATTCTAAAAAATACGGACAACTGTATGTTGCTGAATGTTCAGTGGAATTCAGTAAAATATTATTATCACTTATTCAAAGAGAAGTTAGTATAGATAATTAGATAGAACACAGGGTACAATATCAAACAGGTGCTTAGGCTATTGTTTCTGTTATCACAACATTTTAACCTGAAATTTATTAATCTGTCATTTCACTTTTACGCGATCTTTGAGAAAGGAGGAAAATTTATTCTACGAAAGCTCAGAAAACAAATTTGTTGAAGTTATTTTTTGAGTTACACGTTCAAAGTTTCGTTTATTTGCTGTTAAGAATTTATGAATTTTCCGGGCAAATTGAAAAAGTTGTCTTTTAATCAAATAAATTTTAGAAAATATTTACATCATAAAAGATTTGAAGTAACAGAATATAACAAAAAAGTTCAAAACATGACAAAAAACACATGTTCATCTTCTTTTTCTCCATTTTCGAGAAATAACTAACTATACTTTTCGCAAGAAAATTTAATTGTTATGGAACTGTAGGTATTTTGGTATCTAACCTCGGGTACGAGCTTGGGTTGGTTTGATAGACAGAAAAAAGAAATATAAAAAAATATATAGGTACCTAAAATATGTTCATGAGAGACAAATGATGTAGACCTATAGCATAATATTGCAATAAGCTGTTAAAAGTTCACTCGTTCTCTTATGGAGCCAGTTGTCGATCGGTCCATCTCTAGTTCTACATGCCGGCAAAACCGAAGGAAAACTTATCTGGAGGCGTGTTGTAGTGGAAGAGACGTTTTCGGCCTACGTGACACGTCCGTCTTTTATGCGGAACGGACACATTGGCCTTGAGGCAGCAACTGCAAAAGGTTGGAGGGGATCTTAGAAACATCGCCCGCACCGTGGCGGGCGGCCATCTGTATAAAAATGATGGATGGGGCGATGAGAGCAACCCACAAAATTGTGGTGGCCAATGTGTGACACCTACCACTGTGCTTATTGGTGATGGTTATCAAATTCAGGTATTCTGAGGTGGAATCCATCTGAAAACGCACGTATCTTTATAGAAAAACACCGGCTGGTGGACAAGAGCCGCTGGGCAATAATGTGAGTTCACGGTATTAGACCGTCAGACAGTGACAGATTTTCCTTACTGATTTTCTCATTTATGCCTTGGAGAGGATTGAAAGGTAAATCGATGCTGAGTCGGAAAATAGTAATTTTAAGTTTGGCCCCCGGGGAAAACATATGGAAAATTCGATTTTTCAGAGAAAAAGGTAGGTACTAATTAATTCTCACTTATGCCATGTTCACCGTATGATTTCTTATACTATTCCGACCTCGAAAACCCAAAGGCATAAGTGTAGTGTGTGGAAAAAGGGTTGAATTAAGGGTTTGGCAGATCACTCAAAAAATGACTTGGTTTACTGACTCCGTCAGTTATGCCGTAAGAAATGGTGAAAACTTATATCCTCACCCTCACTAGCCCAAAAATTGATTGGCAGAAATGACGCGTGGGGAAAATGCACTTTTGGGTCGGAAAATAAATCGGAATTTTTTTCCGTCAACTGATTTTGTCAGGGATAAAATGAATTGCAATAAAACTTTCTATAGTTTCAGAGGCATATGTGCAGAAATCAGTTGACGAAAAAAAATTTCCGACTTATTTTCCGACCCAAAAGTGCATTTTTCCCCACGCGTCACTTCTGCCAATCAATTTTTGGGCTAGTGAGGATATAAGTTTTCACCATTTCGAACGGCATAACTGACGGCATAACTGACAGTAAACCAAGTCATTTTTTGTGTGATCTGCCAAACCCTTAATTCAACCCTTTTTCCACACGCTACACTTATGCCTTTGGGTTTTCGAGGTCGGAATAGTATAAGAAGTCATACGGTGAACATGGCATAAGTGAGAATTAGTACCTACCTTTTTTTCTGTTTTGAAAAATCGAATTTTCCATATGTTTTCCCCGGGGGCCAAACTTAAAATTACTATTTTCCGACTCAGCATCGATTTACCTTTCAACCCTCTCCAAGGCATAAATGAGAAAATCAGTAAGGAAAATCTGTCACAGTCTGACGGTCTATATTGCTCGTGTACTTAGAAACTTTTTTAGTGCTGCTGGTTGTAACCTCTCTGTCAGTCCATTGTTGCTAGGACGGGCCGCCAGACTGACGCGACAGCTGATTGCAGCCAGCGGGCCGGGGGCAATGACTGGAATGTGCAATAGATCGATAAAAGTTTTTAGCCACGCGAATAAAATAACAAATAGCCACGATACGTTAGCGAAAATAAAAGAATCTACGCAGCGGAGAGTTGAAGCTTGTATTAGGAATGGAGGACAATAATATCTCGAACAAGTGATGTGGTAAATGTGATTATTGGTAATATTATACAAAAAATACTTCCGTGGACGTGCTTTTGGGGTCGGTACCTACCGCCAGTTAATATTTATGTTATTACCAAAGTTACGCCCTGTATAAAGAGCAAACAGGTTTATCCAAGTTTATCAACTCGCTGTTGTTCTCCGACCCGGCAAACTAGAAGCCGTATAAAATATAGGCAACTCCCTCGCCCCCCGCGGCTTAACCGCACTTGCCCAAAAAGCCACAAACGGACCTTCGTGACGCGTCCCCGGGACTTTTTACTGCGGGACCGAGTGTGAGGCTCAAGGGGCGAGGTGCGTGACGTACCCGCTGCCATTATGGGCAGGAAGGAAGCGGGATCATTGTTTCCGCAGAAGGCGCCCCTCTGGGGGGAACGGCGCGCGATGAGAGCGGGGATGAAATATGGCCGCCCCTTTAGCATGGAAAGCTGGGGGATATTGGGATTATTTCAGTTGGGGTGTATCCAGTGAGTAATGCGCGGTCGCCAATAAATTTTCCTCCAGTTTTTTTCGTTGAGATTGTCGAGGGGACATAAAAATAAATTCGGGGAAACTAATTCGTTCTAATTCAGTGAAGTGAAGAAACTTATAGGAAATTCTAGCAACGCCAAATATACCTCTTTTGAAAAAATAAAGTCATTAGAAAGTGTCGTTTACTCGATCGATCAATCTGTGGAATTTTATTTTTCAAATTTTTTAGTTAACAGGTGTATTGGGGAACGGTTGATTTTATCGTTATGAAACAAGAGTACCATTTTGTTGCAGAACGAAAAGATAAACTAACATTATATCCCAGCAAGGCCAAAAATATAACCTCAGCTATAATTTAGTTTGAAAAACAAAATTTCAACTCGCTGTATCTCATAAACAACAATATTTCTCCACGACCATTCGTGAATGTAAGTATTCTAAAATCATTTTTAATAATAGAACTTAAAAATTCTCACTCTAGAGCCAGATGATTTATTCTTAAATACTTACTTCTCGAGTGTTTTGCATGTATTTCCAGGATCTTAATATAATTTTTGTAATCTATTGCGCATAAATAAATAATATAATAATAGGGATACTAATATTTCGTACTAATAATAATAAATCATTGAATTATTTTATATATTTTCTCCATAACAAGACAATGAATGAATATACGCTAATCGAACTAAACAGCATAGAGTGCCATGGATTTCAAGACTGTCAACCGTCAACCTCGCTGTCAACAATAGCGGCGTGGGGGTGCGCGACATAATAAGTATTTTCGAACGTGTTTTAAGTTAAATAAAATGAGTGAAAAATCGAGTGATTTTGATATGGAATTTGATAATACTCCACCTGAAATTACAAATTGTGCAAACAATATAAGTGAGAACTTGCTGCCGCAAAAATCGAAACATGAATATGAAAAATATTATGCGTTGTTAAGGGAGTGGCAACAAGAAAAGAAAACGACCTCATTTTCTGAAAATGTTTTAATTGCATTTTTTGGTGATTTCTTAAAAAAATGGAAATCCTCGACAATATGGAAAATGTATTCAATTTTAAAAGCAACGATAAATGTGAAACATGATATCGATATATCAAAATACAAAAAATTAAAATCTTTACTAAAACGCTCTTCTGAAAACGATTTACCTAAGAAATCGAAGGTTTTTACAGAAGAAAATGTTAGGCAATTCTTAAAAATACCCCGGATGTGATATATTTAGCTACAACGGTAGTAAAAATTATCTCTCAAATAACTTAATAAAATTTAGTTTATTATTTTAGGTCGCCCTTGTAATTGGTGTTTTTGGGGCTTGTCGTAAGAATGAACTTTACAACATGAAAGTTTCTGACATTAAAGATTTAGGTTCCGCAATACTAATTGCAGTTCCTAATACGAAAACTAAAAAAACCATGAGAATTTACAATCACCTGAGATGTTTATTATAATATTGTAAAGAAATACTGGGCACTGAGACCTTCTCTTGTTCCGTCTGATAATTTTTTTATTAATTTCCAAAAAAATAAATGTACACGCCAAGTAATTGGCATAAATAAACTGGGTGATATGCCTAAACAAATTGCCACGTTCCTGAATCTAGAAAACCCACAAGAATATACTGGCCACTGTTTCCGCCGTACGTCAGCGACTACGTTGGTACACGCGAATATTACAACATTAAAAATACATGGGGGCTGGAAGTCTTCTCAAGTAGCAGAAGGATATATAGAAAATTCTCTACAAAATCGAATAAATGTAGCAAATCAATGTCTCGTCAATTACTGGATCGTCAGTAACTGCCCCTTCATCTTCCAATTCGTCTTGCTATACGTCTGTTAACTCCGCATCTACAAACCAATCTGTGTTGAAAAAAATTACGGAAAATATTCCCAATGCACCAGTTTTCAATTTCAATAATTGTACAAATACTATAAATATACATATATTAATACAATGCAACATGCAAAATGTGTGAACAAATAACTTGTTTGGTCAAATTTAATTTAATTGTTTTTTGACTTTCTGGTCGTGGAGAATAATTACATTCACGAATGGTCGTGGAGAAAATATAGTCTGTTGCTCGGTTAGAATGAAAAAATTCGATACTCGTGGTTCCTTACGCTCGCTAACGCTCGCGTTCGGAATCTTCCGCTCGTATAGAATTTTTTCATTCTAACCTCATTACAGAATCTACTATTCTATAAGACATATTGGCCTCAATAGTCATGTTTTGATCCCTCTATCTCCGATTTTGCGATTTTAATTTCCCAACAAAACAAAAATTTCGTCGGAGTCAAAACTCTGACACAACCAACATTCACGAATTCGTTATTTTCCATATAATTAACACGATGACAGGAAGTATATGTAAGATGCTTTGATTCGGTTGTTATTTTGACGCTAAACTACCACGTATATACTTATATAAGTGTAGATTGAGGGTACATAAAAGCGGTTTCAATATACATATAGGATCTGAAAATGGGATTTTATCTCCACTTTGTTGTGGAATAATATACCATACCATTATTTTTCTCAATGAATCTAAAAATATTTTTACATTTTTGTCAATTCCGTTAAACTTTTTTTTAATTTTCTATTATTGCTTTAAGGTCAGTGAAAAATGGTTGTTGAATGGCCTACGTGGCTTTTGGCCTACGTGGCTTTTGTTGGATCTTGTCCAAAACGGTAATATTTTAATATTGCCGGTGCCAGTGTGCTCTTAGACCTACTTTTAGGCCTATCTAGATATATACTAAAGTCTAAAGTACCATCAGAATATCCAAATTTATTCTAAAATTTTAATCTTTCGAAGTCATTATATAGTAATCAATTGTTCCACACCGTGTTAAATAAACGAAAGAAACAAATCGTATTTGATTGCAACAGAATATTATACACGAATATTATCACGACCTCAATTTATAATGGTAAATTTTCCGGAGCTAAACAAAACACTAATAGTTTGACACACAGCGTGCGTTAATAATTTACATAAAATCCATTTTATTATCTCACTACTTTGTTATAGGCATTAAAATTTATTAGTCTGCGTCATTATTCGTATACAATGGAAATTTTAAAATACACCACATATCGATTTAGCTATGTTGTTCTTATATACCATTTTTTCGCCTCTTTATTAATATTTCGTATATATAGCCAGTCAAAAACAATACCTAATTATTATTCTTGTTGAAAACACGGTTTATACATGAGTTGCGTAGAGTCGCTCCAATGTGCTATGTTTTATAAACTTATCACAGTAAATATTGTATAACTGGTGTCTCCGATGGCTCTATTTTTGCAGGTGTGTTACCAACAATACAATTTGCTAAGCTATTTTATTTTGGAACTTTATATACATAGTAATGAGAGACATATGGGTTAATTATGCGCATGTATAAAAAACTTTTAAGCTTTTAGCTTCTAGTTTAGCATAACTTTCAAAAAGATAACGAACTTGTACTTTCTTCTCTGTAAAAAGGACGCACAGGGCTAATTAGGGAACAAGCAAACATACATTAAACAGTGTATAAGTATGATCTTTTTGAAAGGTGAAGAATTTGTTGTTTGTCAAAAAATTATCTGTAAAGTCAGCAGAAGAAGTGGGGAAGATTCGTGTTTTCTTTAGAAACTTGCAACCCATAATTTAATGCCCATTTAAAAAACTGCAGTATCACTTAAGAGGGGGTTGCCGACAGCGAAAGTGACGTTAGATTTCGTATTTTTAAGTTGTATAGCATAAAATCTAATAACATTTTACCTGGCAAAAATTTAGTACAAAATTCCCCATCTTCATTTTAATCATAAGATATTACAAGCAGTGTTCTGTTTTATAGGTTATGAAAACCTTGGGAAAAATAATAATTCCAGTGCATTTGCTTTTAAGATCTTATGATTAAAATGAAGACAGAGATGTTTGTACTAAATTTTTGCCAGGTAAAATGTTATTAGATTTTATGCTATACAACTTAAAAAAATACCAAATCTAACGTCACTTTCGCTGTCGGCAACCCCCTCTTAAGGGTCATCTATATCTATTGAAAACGTACTTCCACGATATTTGAATTGAAAAAATAATTTGGGAATTAATTTGGGATATCATATGGTGAGTCTTAGAATTGTCAAACGTGACAGCCGTGAGCAGACTTTTAATACGTCACTCAACGCTTCAAAGCTTTCAAAACTGGGACTAGCGGAACTCTAGGTTCAGATAAGCAGTGTAATAGAAATAATTTTTACTTTCACAATGCAATTATTCAAATTTATTATTACTGGTGCAATAGGGGACTAACTTCTGGAGGCTGTAGTTGAGTCACAAAGAGGAGGCCTACATTATTATCTAAAATTTAGATAACTGATAAGTATATTGTAGTGTAGTATAGTGTAGTAACACTACTGTGAACGGGAATGTTCTTACAAGAGTTTAGGTATAGTAGGAGTGAAGTTCTGGTTAACTTAAGGTGGGGTTGATTTTCCTCCATACTAAATTTATTATACACTATGTATCTTCTTTGCTCTATATGGCAATTTTGGTATCCGTGTTACGTTGTGCTAAAATTATAAAATATTTCGTTCTTCATTGTCATGAAACGTAAAATAGTAAAATGAACTTAAAGTTAGTCAAAGCGTCGAGAGTCTAAATATTTTCAATGTGTTATCTAGTATATACAAGGTATCCCGAAAAGCATTCCCCTCCAGTCGACAATATACCCAGTGGCCAAAAATAAATCGAAATTTTTCTATGAAAAATTTCTAATAACGGTTCGTAATAAAGTTGGAATGTTATAAATAAAAAATCATTGTTTAGAATACATAACAAAAATTAAGTGAGCTATGACATAAGCGCCATGTTAATTTCTAATAGCTATCAGACTGACGTTTAATAGATATTAAACGATAATAGAGAAAATAAGAAAATTCTTTTAGTGAGAAGAGCTAATTAATTCTATTTTTTTACGAATAAGCAAAAATTACACGAATCAAAACTATTTAGATACATAGACAAAGCTACACATAGACTGTCAGAACCATTGTTGCAATTTCCCCAGGCTACACCAAATATTTTGTGTAAAAACTGATAACTAAAGTAAGATGCCTATACCTCAACCTAGTATCGAGTCCTAGGAAGCGTAAGACATTACAATTTATCTGCTTTAATTTCTTATCGCTCCAAAATAAAAGTTTCAAAGTTGATTAGCAGGATTTTTTGCGGACGGTTTCAACAATGCTTTTAAACTATTCTAGATGTGATTAGTACTGGGAGTTTGCAATAACCTGCAGCTTGTCTGCGCTGGTTAAAACGGGGAACATTTTGAACAAATTCCTTTCCAAATTTTGCTAATTTTTATAAATAAATTTTGTTAAATAACTGTACTCAACATTTTTCCATAGGCGATTGTTGATTTATTTTTCGCCACTGAGTATATTGCCAGTCGGAGGAGAATGTATAGAAAAATCCACAGAAAATCCGCACGATTGTAATTTTCTGGTGACCGCGTTCAAACAATCGGAATGGGTCATATTTCCAAGCTATGTACGTACATCACTTTAGCGATTTGTATTTTTGGCCACGAAATCTGCCTTTGATTCGTTTTTGCTTCTTTGTAGTGCAGGGTACTTTTGATATTGTAGCATTTTTGAGGAATATTCAAAAAATGCAAAACTCTAACGAAATCCGGTACGGAAGTTTGCCGATAATAAGATGTCTATTTACAAGCTTCAATAAAGTTCCTGATTCACGACGTGTCTAGCAAAGAAACGCGGAAGGCGCCTGCTATTTCTAACTTGCAAAATAAATCACGTAGTTTGTTCTAAAAATACTGGCTTCGCTACGGTAAAATAAATCGTGTTTTTTCGTTTTTCTGCATAGCTTCAATAATAGTAAGTATTCCAACTTTGTGTTCTACTTATCAGTGGCGGCTCGTGAGTTAATGCACGGGGTGGGCATAAAAATCGCGTAAAATTGCGCCTTTATCTGGTTGGGATAATTATTTTAAATCTGGAGTTGGTCTCCCAAGAGTTATTATTTCAACATCTTCTGTCAATGGAAGATTTAAAAAGTTACCTTTCAAAATGTCCTGTACACTATTTTTCACTTTGTTTACTTCTTAGGGGACGCGAGGCACCGAGAATAATGTTGTCATCACGCCACGACCCGTATCACGCACTTGTGGATGGAGTGACTGAGACCGAGACAACAGAACTGGCTAGGTTAACCGAGACTGGGATCAAAGACAACAGACAAAGAAGCGATAATTTTATATTATCGGTTGCAGGCTTTACGGTAATTTAATTATCAAGAAACAAGGAAATAAAATATAGAATATAGCGCAGTCGCGGTACTTAATTATTTTTGAACAATTAGAGTACCTAAACCATCATATTTGAGACTACAAAGTGTATAAACATTAAAGACTTTCAGAATTTCAAAATTTCTCATTTTCGAAAACTCTTTCAACAAAATAATATTCTGCAAATTTTACTCGGAAAAGCTCGACTTTGCTATGGTAGCAAAATCAAATAGCTATTTGTGCTTCTACGTTATCCGTCAATACCTAAATGTATGAAAAATGTATACCTACAAATATTTATTGTTGACATGTTTCTACTGTCCAAACAATTCTGAATTCAGGTTCGTTATTAATAATATAAAGAAATGATACAGCCATATACAAACAAATTTTCGAATAGTATAATTTTCCACCGATCGTGATCCCACAAAAGTGAAGTCAAAGCACACACATAATTATCTCCATGCCCCCCCCCCCGCATTTGTTGGTTTACAAAAGAATCGAATCGATGGTGCTGTCAGTCACGGAACAAGAAGTATATCTATATAACGATCATTTTTCTGTAGCGCAATATAAATAAACAAAAATAGCAGATCACAGAGGAGGTGTATTTCACGTATGAAAAACTTTAACGGATGCAATAATTCGCAAAATTCGTAAAATTACAGCTTAGGGATGGAAAGTGCAAAAAAAAAATTCTATTCGTGATACAGTGTTTGAATATTTTCTATATCTAAGGACGAGATATCCAAAGGCTTCTATGCAACAGTATTACTAAAAGCGATGTTAAATAAACGTGTATTTAGATGTTTTGAAGTACCCATAGGGTTTATTTTAATGGAAAGATAATATTTAAATATAAATTCATTGCCGTTTGTATTATTCCAATGATTATTGCTCTGGCGTACAAACAAAACTTTCTTTAGAAAGTAAACTATAAACTGATTAAATAAAAATGTAATTTTAAAGGAAAGGATACGAATATATAAGCTTAATGTTGCTCAACGTTGTATTACATTTCAGCCATCTATCATCATAGTATACACAAGAAATGAGAAAAACGTTAATCATTATTGTATACAGTCATAATATATAATTTTGAATGGCGTAAAACCGGGGACTATTTTGAATATATACCGTCCCGGAAAAAAGTTTATAATTATGTTTATTTTAACGTCTGATTTTGTGCTCCGTGTGTTTTTCTATTGTGCGTTTTGTTTACCGTCCGATAGTGTTTACAATGTGTAAAACTCAACTTACATACGTGGTAGGTAATGCGTTGTTTCTCGTTTACAGTTGGTAGTCGTAGGTAAAAATATGGTATACGATCTATTAAACCCTCCAATCATGGAAGTTTCCAAAGCAAAATTCAGGAAATCATAAATGGAATAATACTCGATATTACCTCTAGTGGTGGTCGATATTACGCTACTCATCTAATTAACTGATTTTTTAAGTAGGTATAACATTATAATGATAAAAGATTGAACTTTTAGTGGGTTTGCAGTAAAGTTGGTATTAAAGAAACCTATTTGTTAATTACCAAGCTTTCGGAATTGTTTATTCCTTCTTCACGACAGCTACAATATGTTTAAATAATATATACATATTATATAATATAAAATGTTTACTTACTTAACGCTAGATTTGTTTTAAAAGTATATTATCCATGGCAAATTTTTTTATGAAAAATCTTCAGATTTGTTTTTTAACAAGGCATAATTTAAATGTTAAAATTTCTAATATAGATATCTAAAAATTTAATTTTCAATTTTTATAAACAACGTATTTATGTTATGGAAGACTTGATGAAAATAAATTATCATTTGTTTTGGATTTAAGGTTATATGTTTGCCAAATGTCTAAATATATCAAATTAGGTTATGATTTTAATTATATTAGTTCAATTTATAGGTTATCAGTACGACAAATTTTTGTTTAAAAATTGTCTAATATTTTATTAATTTATATCAAAATTTGACAGCTTTTTGTTTATTAAAAAATGTATTAAGGCGCCAAATGTGGTTATAAATTTGACATATTATTGTTTACATAATGTCTTATAACCAGGGGCGGCTCTAGGCATGGGTTTTATGGGCTGCAGCCCATTGCTCCTTTCACACAAGGGGCCCCGCCAACCCGGGCCTCACCGCGGTGAAATTTAAAAAAAAATAACGTAAACGTAAACGTACATTGCCTAAACCTGTCATATGCTTTATTTAATTTAAAAAATAAGGTAATAAGCAGATATAAATCCATTCTATTGAATTGTTTATGTTGGTAGAAATCACAGTAACACAGTTATGAGTTATGTATGTTCCTAAGATAGTCATCTTGATCTCTCTATTTTTACTGACTTTCCAATTTATAGCAAAGTTATATTCATTGAAGTCAATTGTTTAGTGCAGCGTTGTAAAAAATAGTGTGTAATTACGTGCTTTTAATATATACTTTTCAACGGAATTAATTTTTGTGGCTTATACCTTTATACATCTAAGCAAACAAAGTAAGATAATAATTTAGAACTATTTTAAGTTTTTGAAGATTTTGATTGGGGTGTCAGCTACTGGCTTATGTTATGTTTGTGCTAAGCCAATGCCTGACGTAGGTGTCAGTCCATGGTAAAATCATCTCTAAAGTCTCTAACAAAAAACCTTATAATTGTGTACAAATTTTGCGTTAATGGGTTAAATATTTCCAATGCCTAACACCCCTGTCAGCCATTGGCTATACAATTGGCACTGACTATGGCAGACTTCGGACGTTGGGTGATTAGTCAACGCTTCGGAGTTCTGTCTTCGTCTTCAAGAGCATCAGAGCATGTATAGATTTGTCACTCAATGATTCTGAGCCATGTCTTCTTCTTGTTGAAAGCACCGAACAGGACCAATATCTACTACTACATCTTTACAAGTTTACAATGACAAATTAAATTAAATCAAATCATTCAAAATAAGTTCAAAGATGTGTAGTTAAGAAGCGACCCTAGAGAATTTGTGCGGTCTGTCAGGGGTAGAGAAGAAACAGTATTTTTAGAAAAAAAGAGAAAGATAGGGAGAAGAAAAGTGGGAGGGGAAGAGAAGAACAATAAATAGAAAACAGAAAATATTCAATGAGAAAACAGTTGGAGCTAAATAACATGGGAATACATTTACGAGAATCAATATTATCATAGAAAAATAAAAGAAATAGGTAAATAAAAGCGAACATTGTTTTAATAACAACTGTGACATAACCAACAAATAATAATTTACAAAATTGAAAATCCAAAGCTTTCTACTCAAGAATAAGTTAGTATGTGTTCCAGAAATGAGAATGTAGGAATAAATAAACATTTATACATACAACAAACACTTGAGTTTTCCTTTTTAAAAACTGGTGTGACAATTTTTATGGGGTGTCAGGTTTTGGGCTTATCAGATTCAAGCTAAGGGTTTAGTCAAAAATCGCTATGTTAATTACTGGATAAAAAGATATAAATTTTAAAATCTTGTTAAAAAAATTATTGCAGATTTGATTTGGGCTGTTGGTAATTATTTCCAGTGATGTCTCTCCTACTTACTCCATATTAAGAATCATCAATAAACGCCCCAAATTGATTTTTATAGATTAAAATTTGCTAAATCAATCCTTAAGGTGTCAGGCACTGGTAAGTTTACGTTACCCACAAAAAATAAAAATAAGTTATTTACACGGCATTAATTATTGTGGGCCCTGCTGCCATCTATACCGTCAATCGTACCTATATCAGTTTGAGATTATTATTTGCTTCTTTATGCTTGAGAAACTCTTCGCTTGAATCAACTGATCTTTCGTTTTGGTGAAGTGTGAAGTGTTAATTTATACATTTTTTGAAGAAGAAAAATCAGGTTTTTGATTATCGAAACAAACGGGGGTCCCCATAATAGTGTTAGCCCAGGGCCCCCAAAACTTACGGTCCGCCCCTGCTTATAACTAAAGTTTGGTTATAAATACAAATTGTCTCATTTGACAAAATTGGTTAAAATTTTGACAGATTTTTGTTTACAAATTGTCTAATTAGTAAAATTTGGATAAAAATTTAGAAAAAAGTAATAATAGTAATGTGTAGGTATAACAATTAATGAATCAATTCATTTAAAGCAAATATGTATAAATATTACTTAAGTTTTCAATATCTGACCTTTTATTCATTGAATTATGATTTTTATTAATTTCTACCATTTCAAGAAAAATACATCTATTAGACAATTTTTAAACAAAAAATTGTTGTACTGATAATCTATAAATTGAACTAAAATAATTAAAATTATAACCTAATTAGATATATTTAGACATTTGGCAAACATATAACCTTAAATCCAAAACAAATGATAATTTATTTTCATCAAGTTCTTCCATAACATAAATACGTTGTTTATAAAAATTGAAAGTTACATTCTTAGATATCTATTACAAATTTCAACATTTAAATTATGCCTTGTTAAAAAACAAATCTGAAGATTTTTCATAAAAAAAATTGCCATGGATGATATGCATATTGTAGCTGTCCTGAAGAAGGAATAAACAATTCCGAAAGCTTGGCAATTAACAAAGAGTTTTCTTTAAAGATCAACTTGACCGCAAACCCACTAAAAGTTCCATCTTTTATCATCGTAATACATTCAGTCACGAGATTTCCTTAATCTATAACATTAGAAAGACATTTATTCAATTTGCATAAAATTTTCAATGCAAATTTAAAAGAAGGGGGAATATACAGACTTTTGACAAAATTTCCGGCATTTATAACCATAAATTATATTCAAAATTTGATATTGTTTTGAGGTAGTATATTCCCTCACGTTCCCCTATTTTATTAACTCATGCAAGTGAATTTCAAATTCTACGAATCCTAATAATTTTCGTTCGGAGTTCAAATACCGGTTCAGTCAAAACAAAAGTCCCCGCATAATTTTCTATGCTCCCACCGCGTAGCCCATGTTTACCAACCAAAAAAATCGATGGCCCCCGCTATTCCTGACCTATAAAATAAATCACTTTGTTTGTTTGTTCCGAAAATACTGCTGCGCCTGGAATAAAATAGATCGCGTTTTGCGTTGGTTGTCTCAATCTGCATAACAATACAAGAGTAAGAAGTGCAACGAATAATGATCACACTAAATTACATAAAATACAACATCGCAACAAATCATTGTCGTATGTCAACATTTTCCTCGATAGCGTCAGGTTGCTTTTTAGCATCAATGTACTGTCAAATATTTTACTCAACTATAATACCTACATATCACGAATGATACTCTGCGTCACAATGGCCGACAATGTAATTTCCAGTGTCGACTATTGTTACGCAAGAATCATCGTTTTTTTTTCGATGCCCACTATGGGGATCTCGGAAACTAGCAGAGCATAGCAACAAAGGTTAAACGGGAAAAGAATTGCAGTTTTGAATGCTCAATCTAATGCCCCTTTTGGATTTTTAAAAAAGTTCACGGCTCACTAGATATTTTGAAAAAAGTTATTTTTTGCTATTTCTTCAGATCTCTGTAGCTCCGTTAATTCTGATTATACAGAAAAACTGTAGAGACAAAAATTGTAGATAATTTTGGGGTTAATAAGATTATCTAATCCAATTTTTTTATGTTGTTTGTGATTTTTGAGATATGACATAAACTTGTGTTTTTTAAATGTAAATCTTAGTTGGCTGTTTCCTTATAAAATCGGCCATTTTTCGAGCTTTCCAAAGATATAATACTCGGCATAGTTATTACAAAAAATAAAAGAGTTATGGCTAATTTTCTGATTTTTTTTTAATTTTCACATAGCCAGCAATGGAATATTTTCATAATTACGTTCTATTTTACAATTAGACATATAAAACTTTCTAATATTTTGTTTTTAGGTGGTAACAAAATGTAACAAAATAAAAAAAACTCAAATTCAAATTATTATTACTTTAAAAGGTCACCTTATAAAATAAAAAGGTGGTAAACAATACACCATTATTATTTATGCAAATATTGCATCTTTTTAAAGCTGAATTTGTCGCCTTTCTTAGAGAGCGCCTGTCAATACTGGCAATTGGTTCTAAAACAGCTGCTCTTAATTTAACAATTGTCTCATACTTTATTTTGTACTGTTCCCCACAAAAAGAAATCCAAAACACACAAATCGGGGGATCGGGACTACCAGGAAATAGGTCTATTTCTCCCTATCCAACTATTTGGATAGAGCTGATCTAGGTAATTTCTTACGGGCAAGTAATTATGTGGTGGAGCTCCATCATGATATTTTTTTTTATTTTGTTACATTTTGTCACCAGCTAAAAATAAAATATTTAAATGTTCGAAGTACGTCTTATTATGCAATAGAACGTAATTATGAAAATATTCCATGGGTGACTATGTAACAATTAAAAAAAAAAAAAATTAGCCACAGCTCTTTTATTTTTTGTAATAACTATGCCGAGTATTACATCTTTGGAAAGCTCAAAAATGGCCGATTTTATAAGGCCACAGCCAACTATGATTTACATTTAAAAAAACACAAGTTTATGTCATATCTCAAAAATCACAAACAACATAAAAATTGGATCGGATTATCTTATTAAGCCCAAAATTATCTACAATTTTTGTCTCTACAGTTTTTCTGTATAATCAGAAATAACGGAGCTACAGAGATCTGAAGAAATAGCAAAAAAATCAATTTTTTCAAAATATCTAGTGAGCCGTGAACTTTTTAAAAAATCCAAAAGGGGCATTACATTGAGCATTCAAAACTGCAATTCTTTCCCCATTTAACCTTTGTTCTAGCTCTGCTAGTTTCCGAGATCCCCATAGTAGGCATAAAAAAAATCACCCTGTATAAATTATTTTAGTCGACCATAAGAAACAAAAACGGCAAGTGCGGGACAAAGAGTTCCCGTTAAACGCCATAGACTTCCAATAGAAACTGTTCTCGCCAAAATTTCTATATGTACTAATACAATACAAAACTAGTATGTACTTTATATTTATGGAAAGAATATACTTTCTCTATGGTATTGGTATGTAAAGAAGCATACCACGTCGTTGTTATAACTTTCACCAAGCCGTTCAACGCGGCCGCAACCCGCAACTAATTGGTATATTGTTCATAGAAATTTTTCTTCGCCCCTCGTAGGCTTCACAGATACTAACCAGCAGTTATACCATCACAAAGTTCTAATTTCGTATTATACAGGGTGATTAAACTTTCTTTATACCTTACAAACTAATAAGAATATTTAAACCAAATTTGGTACACAATAATACCATCATAGGGTGACATAAGAAATGCTAATATCAGGTCGCGAAAGTATCCAGTGGCGGAGGTAAGGGTAATCGGTACCATAAATTAAACAAAAAAAATATTATGGCCCTGTACAATACAACAATTTATCATGTTATTGAATAAACAATACAATTTGGAACAAAAAACGCCTCTTTCATTTTTTTTTTCATATCTCTCTCCCTTTCGCGGAAAGTTGGAGTTTTCCGATTTGTCGTCTTTTTTCGACTCTAACGCTTTTTCGGGTTGAGGTATGTAACTATTATTCGAAGTAAACGAAATAATTTTCAAATGGAATGGCAGTAGGAGTATGTTAATTTTTGTTACTAGTAAGGCGCTAAGGCATAAAAAAATAATTGATTGTTAATCGATATTTTTTTTAAAAGCTTAATCACCCTGTATTTTCGTAACGAAGAGTTTTTGGACCCATGTTAATATGAACTTTTTGTCTTATTTTAACGAGTAAAGTACGCCCCTGAAAGGGTGCCGCATAGTTTTGAATCACCCTGTATAAATATGCTGATTGATTACAATGGCATAGGAAAAGATTCTCACTAGTAATCGCCCTAAAAAAATTAAAATTCGTGTTCTCGAAAAACTTCCGGATATTAAATTCAAGAACATGAGGATTGGGTAAGAAAATTCCATACCTACACGTAAATTAAACG
Organism: Pseudeuparius sepicola; assembly: GCA_963920635.1. NCBI lineage: Eukaryota > Metazoa > Arthropoda > Insecta > Coleoptera > Anthribidae > Pseudeuparius > Pseudeuparius sepicola. Next base: position 132,542,893 of record OY987298.1, on the reverse strand, counting down.
ATATTATTATAAAAAAAATTGTTGAGTATATGTTACAATGTCACATTATAATAATGACATCTGTCAAAAAATTTCGGCTGTAATCACCTCCTGCTGCCTAGAGCAAGTGAGAATATTTCCGGAAATTTTTTGAGTTGCCATGACAACGAAGCAAAAAACGAGCCTCTGATTGGTCAATAAACGTAGGTATGGAATTTTCGTATGTAATATCACTAGTGCCGGAAATTTTATCGATAATTTTTTCGAAAGCGCTATTTTGCCTGGAAAGATCACGAATATAAATCGAGAGATTTTATCTCTGAAAATAAAAGCGCAATTTGTACGAGTGGTTTTGCTAATGGGCAAAATAGGGCTTGAGAATAAAATTATCTAGAAAAATTTCCGGCACGAGTGGTATTTGTCGAGATTATTTCACGAATACGATTTAATAATTTCTGTATTAATTTTTTCTATGTTTACATTTCCAAAACGATTCATTTTGAACGAGTTTATTGACAGCTTCGACTGTAGCGTTCGAGTATACAAACATGACGCTTGGGTATCCAAGGCAAATGCGATTATACCTACACCCTGTCGGCGTTGGTTTATTTTCTGAATGTGTCATAAATTTAAACGGAGGCGGAGGTCTAAATAATAAGAATTTAGCAATGTAAAAGTTATATAAATTCATTGATATAATGCGTAATAATACCGCAACATAATTTATAAGCTGCATAATTTAGAACAGTGTGAAACACACAAACTTTAAGAAGTAGGTACGTGTTTGTATCCAACAGATTCGCGGTTGCTAAGCAACGAAGTGATAATTTGCACAAGTGCAATTACCGGTAATTGCACTAGTGCAAATTATCGCTAGCAGAGGCATATCATTGGTTGGATTTTATCTCTGAGCGAAGCTCGAGAGACTTTATCTCTGAAACTAAAAGCGCAATTTGTACGAGTGGTTTTGCTAATGGGCAAAATAGGGCTTGAGAATAAAATTATCTAGAAAAATTTCCGGCACGAGTGGTATTTGTCGAGATTATTTCACGAATACGATTTAATAATTTCTGTATTAATTTTTTCTATGTTTACATTTCCAAAACGATTCGTTTTGAACGAGTTTATTGACAGCTTCGACTGTAGCGTTCGAGTATACAAACATGACGCTTGGGTATCCAAGGCAAATGCGATTATACCTACACCCTGTCGGCGTTGGTTTATTTTCTGAATGTGTCATAAATTTAAACGGTGGCGGAGGTCTAAATAATAAGAATTTAGCAATGTAAAAGTTATATAAATTCATTGATATAATGCTTAATAATACCGCAACATAATTTATAAGCTGCATAATTTAGAACAGTGTGAAACATAAAAACTTTAAGAAGTAGGTACGTGTTTGTATCCAACAGATTCGCGGTTGCTAAGCAACGAAGTGATAATTTGCACAAGTGCAATTACCGGTAATTGCACTAGTGCAAATTATCGCTAGCAGAGGCATATCATTGGTTGGATTTTTATGGAAGGAGCTACCTTATTGGATGCAAGCAGTATGAGGGAAATAATCACTAGTAATCGCCCTAGTGTTTGAATTATTGCCGGAAATTTTTCGAGTACACGAATTTTTTGAAATTTATTTGAAAATTCGTGTACTCGAAAAATTTCCTGATATTAATTCAAGAACGTGGGGATTCGGTAAGAAAATTCCATACCTACACGTAAATTAAACGATATTATTATAAAAATTTTTGTTGAGTATATGTTACAATGTCACATTATAATAATGATATCTGTCAAAAAAATTCCGCTCTAATCACCTCCTGCTGCCTAGAGCAAGTGAGAATATTTCCGGAAATTTTTTGAGTTGCCATGACAAAGAAGCAAGAAACGAGCCTCCGATTGCTCAAAAAAGGTAGGTGTGGGTATGGAATTTTCTATATTATTTTTGGTCTGGCGTCCACAATACAAAATAATTGCCTATAATTGCGTGTACTGTACAATGCCTTGAAACTCGGTATAAAAAGAAAACATTAAGAAGACGAAATAATAAAAATTGGCCATTAAGCAGGACCGGGCTTATTGATTTTTCGGGATTTGCCCGAATCAGTTTTTATTTGTTGTCGGACGAACCGTCCTTGTTTATTTTTTAGTCTCGCCTCCCGCTGATTCGGATCATTAGCATGTTCGTGCCGTTCCATTTATTTACTTGTTTTTGCAAATTTAACTCGAGTTTTAATTGGAACAACTTCTCTATTTATATGTCGCAATTGACCTGGTTTGAAACTATGCGCTCAAAATTATCATACGACAAATTAAACAGAAATTAAATAACCAATTGCCTGTACCGTGGAGAACTTCGCTTGCGGTGGCATCTGATTTAATGTGCAGGGTATAGTCTATCCGTTCTACTTCGTTTATTACATTTGTCTTGTTTGGGGGAGGTCCTTATTTACTTGATATAAACCTTATAGTCGCGTTTTCTGTTTGAAATGGGACCACACCACCTGTGACGCGTGGCTAGAAGCTGACAACTAGCAATAAAGTGACCGATTTTAATGGAAACAAAGCAAAAAGTTGTAGTTTAGAAAATCAAAGTTTTTAATAAGAAATGTCATGGTTAGAAAGTTTTCCATCTGTATTTCGCCTTTGCGGCCTAGTTAATAATTAAGAAGTGACTTAGGTAACACAAACACGTCATTATTCACTTTATATATGATAAAATAATGCGGCAATTATGCCCTTTTCTAGGGGAATATTGAGGATGAAAAATTACCATAGGTAAACATAATTCTTAATGACACCAACAAAATTTGTTAAGGGACATTTAATTTAGCTGCCTCGTTTTGGAGAATACCTGAATATCAGGCTTTTGCGTTTATATATTTGCTATAATTTTGTAATTACTATACCACAGAATTGTTGCAATCTAACCATATGGTATAGAAGTTAGATTTAGGAAAATCGGCAGGAAACTCTCTATATAGTTAAGTCAGATAGTTGAGGTATATTAAAAATAATTTTGGATAGGGAATCCGAAAGCGTCCCATAGTTTGGTTAATTACAATATTATTTAAATTAGCAGACGGTGCTGCAGAACTAATTTCATAAAGACTTCAATCACATATACAGGGTGTAGGTAACTTGAATTATGGCTATATCTCCTAAAATAATTTATCAGCAGATACAAAAACAGGGCAAGTGGCGCCCTCTGTGACATACGTAGAAATTGTCACCTTCGACTTATTCTGCACCCTCAAAAACACAGCAGTGTCAATTCGGAAGCTTGATTATTTTCTGAGATATAGATATAATTCGATATCAGGAAAAGAACTTACTCGCCCGGAATATCAGTAACCATTGATATTTGGTCGGTAGTTGTTAAGCTCATTCGTAATATTTTGGCACAAAATATTTGCAGTTGCTCTATGTACGATTATTAATAGAGCACCCTGTATATAATATTATTCGCCTTTGGACAAAGGGTTATGTCTGTTGATTTAGGGAAATGGATATAATCAAAGGAAATGGTACTACGCAAGTACCATTTTCTTTGATATAATGTGTATTATTCTTATCACGTGAATTTTAGCTATTTCTAACAATAACTGAAAACTCAAAGCCATGTGTAGAATGACACTACTTTCTTAATCAACATTTGTAAAGAAAGCGTCACACTAATTTATTCCATGTGCTTAGGATACTGTTCAGTCTATCCAGTCGTGCAGTAGGCTAGACTTGGACAGAACATGTTTGTAATAACAGCAAAGTCCCCAGAATATTTAGCGTTTGCGTGACAACAATTTGAGACAGAAAGATTAATGTCCGTTAATTAATGCGGATAGTCTGAAAGCACTAATATTTTATCTACGGCACAGGATAGTATTCGAAGCACCCCTTTCAATGTACACCGACAATCATGATCTCCTTACATGTGTACACATACGAACTTCCATTCGGCCCCATTCCTCCGAGTATTATATGACGCGGCTCCCCTCTGTTTGCTCTAGCTTGGTGCGGTCCTATTATAGATGTTTGCCCGACGCGTTTTTCACCGCAGGATCCTACTCAGCTTGTAGCGAAATGATAGAAAGACATTTCGGAGAAATGAAAAAAGTTAGCGTTTCGAGACTGATCCATATGTAACATTAGCAGGACAAATTGTTGCCAAATAGAGCTGGACATGCTTTTGCCAACCATTTGGACGTGTCTCACAAAATCGGTAATTCACTTCTCGATACACCTTTACGAGGTGTCCACAGTTCAAAATTTTGTCGTGTAAATGCAAAAAGTATAGTAGGTACACGTTTTGGGTGTTAAATTTAACACATATTTTGGGTTAAAGCGGTTAAATTTTACCAAATAATAGTATTCGGTAAACCAAGTTTTTTTTTGTAATTTTTATCGAATAGCATGTAAAATTAAAATTTGTACTTGTCTAGTACATACTCTAGTCATATACTTAGAAAAAAATGTTGCTAATAGTATTTTAGCATCTTTTCAAATAAGGCTATTTTACTTCAAAGTTTCAAGCACACATTTATATAGAGTTATTTTTTATAGAAAAACGGAAAATACGTGTTTTTACAGGTAATAGTGAACCCAATCAGGAGACACACTCTATATAGGTATAGCGCTGCTAAAACTGGGGAGTGATGAAACTGTGGAGATTTACTACTATACATGTCATTGTTATGCTATCGCTACAGGATGTATAAATACGAAAACTTACCATTTTTCGTGTAGTTGCTAACACTGAAGTACTGAAGTGTGCAGAAAATGTAAAAACAACACGAACTGATGTGAAGATTTAACCAGACCTGTGGTGCTTTACTGAAAAATGACACTCGTTGATGCTCATTTTACTATTTACTGCGTAGAAGGTAGAAGTTTACACTCAAAGGTATTTGCTTAAATTCTAACCAAATCGAAGTGGTAGAGTTTGCCAAAAATAGTGTGTCATTATAGTACAGGGTGATGAAAATTTCGATACCCATCATTTGTATCTCGGCTGTGTTTGTTCGAAATTTAAGGGGCCTAGAAAATTTCTGAAACCGGCATCGAGTTGGCCATGACCAAGAATCTAAAACTACCAACTTTCATTAAATTCGGGTAACCGATGTGGTTACAAGATACAATAAAGTTATGTAAAAATATAATTTTGCCGTTTTTGTGAGTATAAAAAATCACGGACCAATCTAGATAATATCTGAGATTTAATAAGAAAAAACAGAATAATGTAGAGGGTATGATAGCGCAACTTTTCTCTAATTTGACCGGTGTTGTATCTTTCATAGTTTCCGAGATCCGAGATACCAATGGTGGGCATCGGGCAACGTAATAAAATTTGGTAAAATTAAAACACTAAAAGTGGTCGTATTAAGTCCACACGGATTCTTGTTAAATCACAATTTGTGTAGCATAATACATGCCTTAAGTATAAAATTTACCATTTTCCGTGTACACCTGTTTTTTCATAATACGGTTTTTTAACCCCATACAAGGTGTTTACTATACATATGGCAAAAATTCATGGGTTATTCCCTGGGCCCCTATTTTAAGTACCTACATATTGTTTTATTTACGATTTTAAGACAGCAGCTTGGTTTCGGCGATACACAACGATATATAATGTAGGTTTTTCGACAAAACATTTTTTCTTATTAAAATCTTTTATTTTTAAAATTATTATTCTAATAAAATATATTGCAGCGCTTTGACTCAATTGTTTTAAGTCAATAGCTAACATTCAAAATATTGTTATTGTGGAAAAACACATAGATCATTCCCTTGAAATTATATCAACCCCTTGAAATTTTGCTTTAAATTTACGAAACACCCTGTATGCAATTAAAAAACTTGGAAAAAAAAGTACACCTATCATGGAATAGCAGGTGCTTTTTGGGCTAGTCAGCAGTATGGTAAGAGGTAGGATTGTTATAAAAAGATCACTTTAAAAATTTCTCTATTAAACACATTTTTAAAAATATCTAGGCAGTTATTAAATACATAACTATAATATTTGAAAATGCTTAACTTTGATATTTACTTGATTTACTTGGTAGTGGCTAATCGCTCGATCTGTAAAAATCGAAAAATAGTGAATCTTTTAGTTATTGGGCTAGATTGAAGGAAGGAATATACCTAGGTATTCTCCACTCAAAGGGTATAGTCAGCACATCCCAGGGATCCGACACAACGGATATTTAATAAGGTTTTTGATTTTAATTCCATTAGAACTATAATAATTTTCTTTCGAACCTACAGACAGAACATGACGCGCAGAAATCCAACAAGAGACTGACTGAGGGTCCTGAGGGATTAGAAATTCCAAATATTCCGTCGTTTTGATCTTGATCACAACACGGGTGGTGTGTAAAAACACACGAACCAATGATATCTGTAGCAATACTTTGAGCCATACTTGCAATTTATTAGGAATATACTTAAAAATTTCATCACCTGCAACTTCCCCATTGGTTTAAAGATTTGACTAACTTAGCTATCGAATATGTACCTACAATGTGTAATAATTATTATGGTCTTCTTGCATGTGTATATACAGGGTTAACTATCACTTAGTACAAAAATTTTTATGGCAGATAAAGAAAAATTAGACTTGCCAAAATAAATTTTCAAAAATTTTCTAACATTTGTCTTAAGCCTAAAAAAATTTTTTTTCAAATTGTATTAAACCCCTCAAAAAACGCCGCCTATGGACGCCCGCGCGACATGTCTAAAAATTTCGCGTATGTCAATAGCGCGGCGTTGCCACGTCTATCAATTTATCCGAGGATTCACCACAAAATTTCGATTTCCTTTTAAAAACGATTACTTTCTAAGGAACATGTAGAATGCCTATGAAACACCTACCTTACTGACATTTCCAGGATTGTTTGCACCATTTTCTGTTTTCTTGCTTTTTTACATTAAAAGTCACACAACACAACATTCACATTTTCTAAATCTGTTGGGGATCTCTTGGTTTCCCTCTGCTATTCCTTTTGTTTGAAGCGAGGTACTCAGCCTGACGACCACGACGAGGTAGATCCCCTCCGCCAGGAAAACCCCGAAGGGTAACCAAAAAATCACAACTGCACTAGCACACATTGCACATGCAAAGCACTACAGTAGCTGTTCAAAGAGGCCGCCGTTAACTTCGATGCACAAATTCACTCGGTTAACTAAAGAAGTCCGGATACGTGCAAAAAGTCCATGATTATTCCGGATTTGAACAGCTGCACCTTCAATTCGTTCACGTAACTGCTGCTCGTTGGCGATTTCCTGCTCGTACACAATCGCCTTCATGAATCCCCAAATACAAAAATCCATTGGATTCAAGTCTGGTGATCGCGGCGGCCATGCAATGGGCCCTCCTCTTCCGATCCAACGGTTGGGGCATTGGTCGTCTAAAAGTGCACGAACAGGTCTCGCAAAATGGGCTGGTGCACCATCGTGCATAAACCACATGTCATGCAGTATTTGTAGTGGCAAATTATCAAACAAAACATTTGTCAGAAAATACAAGTATCGTTCAGCGTTTAAATTTTCCGGTAGAATGTATGGTCCAATTAATCGATCTCCATAAACTCCTGCCCAAACATTGATGGAAAACCGACGTTGGAAATTAAACCGCCGAACAGCATGTGGGTTCTCATCGGACCAAATATGGCTGTTGTGTCTAAAAAAAAACAACAAAAATTAGAAATATTCACAATTTTGGCGAAGGCGTTAGGATTGACATAGCCAATTTTATAATAAATAAAAAAGATAATATGGAAGAGAGAAAGCTATAAGTAAGTAAAAAATTTACATACGTGTAAACCCCAGCACGTGTGAAGCAGCATTCGTCTGTCCAAAGAATGTTGAAAACAAAGTTTGGGTCTTGGGCGATTCGATCACGTAGCCAAGTGCAGTAGGTCATTCTCACCGGAAAATCATTTGCTTCTAATGCTTGGACCTTTTGTATGTGATAAGGGTGAAGGCCGTTTTCCCTTACAATCCTCCATGCCTGTAAATAATTTTATTGTTACATTTTAAATTTTATGTAGGTATTAGGTGCAAGCAAAGACAATCCCATCACATGGGATAGTCTTTGGTAGAAGTCAGTTTTATTGGTTTTATTTTACTTGCCTTGTTCTGAGATATTCCCAATCTCCTTGCAATAGCTGTAGTGCTTATGGAAGGTTGCTCGCCCACCCCTTCGAGCTTGCAAAACACCAGTGTTTCGCATACGTTGTACAATGTTCACGAAAGTACGTGGGTTAGGCATATTTGCCCTGTTAGGAAAACGAATACGGTATTCTGCTGCAGCTCGATGTGCACTTTCATCGCATCTCCCGTACATTATAACCATGTCCGTTAACTCGGCGTTCGAATACTCCTGCATTTTCACAAAGACGCTGAACGATTTGCCGCGAAAATCAAGACCAAACTGGGAAATAACGCCATGTTACATTCGCAAATGCCCTCCGTCGGCTACTAGCCAAACTTGAAAAGGTTTGTTCCAACAGGACCAATAACCGTGCTCAAGCACGTTCAGCGCATGCGCACTACCCCACTGGCTGTTCCAACTGAATTATACCGACACGGGCCGATACACGCACTGTTCCAGCCGATTTATGGATCATTTGTGTATCGTCCTTGTACGATAAAAACGGTCCCTGGTCTAAAGCAATAACCGCGTGTACTGACATGCGCAGTGTATAGTCATGTGACAGAGATAAACAATAACCTCATATTTTTGTTTTTACGTAGATGGTTTTAAATCGATGGCTGGGATCGTGCTTTTTATTTCTTGTTGGTTTTTGGCTTGTTGGGTAGGGCGGGGAATCGTTGAACAATAATTTTTTAGAGTGAAGAGTGAGGTTAGCCCACCGAACATTCGGTTAGCCACATATTAAACACGCAGGTTAGGTGCGGTCACAAAACGTGATTTGGTCGATTTGATTCACAATCCGTTCCATCTGAAATTTTCTTTGGGATCGCACATGAACGGTGCAAAACTAGCGCATGCGTTCTTTAAGGGTTATCATCTAGTTCATGTACAGTTCTGTGACGGTACGTAAATTCGAGTTGGAACAAATGATCCCAAAGAAAATTTCAGATGGAACGGATTGTGAATCAAATCGACCAAATCATATTTGTGACCGCACCTAACCTGCGTGTTTAATATGTGGCTAACCGAATGTTCGGTGGGCTAACCTCACTCTTCACTCTAAAAAATTATTGTTCAACGATTCCCCGCCCTACCCAACAAGAAATAAAAAACACGATCCCAGCCATCGATTTAAAACTATCTACGTAAAAACAAAAATATGAGGTTGATGTTTATCTCTGTCACACGACCATACACTGCGCATGTCAGTACACGCGGTTATTGCTTTAGACCAGGCACCGTTTTTATCGTACAAGGACGATACACAAATGATCCATAAATCGGCTGGAACAGTGCGTGTATCGTCCCGTGTCGGTAGGTACATAATTCAGTTGGAACAGCCAGTGGGGTAGTGCGCATGCGCTGAACGTGCTTGAGCACGGTTATTGGCCCTGTTGGAACAAACCTTGTATGTACAGTTAGTTGCCTAGCTAGGAAGTTATGAAATGACGAACGGGGCAACGCGGAGCAGTCGAAAAAACGTTTCATAGACTCGACCGGGCCGATACGTCGCTTAATTCATACCGCCGAGGCTTCAGAACAATAAATCCTTTATCTATGCTTCAGAAGAGGTTAGATGGTGGACAAGAATTCATCAGAGGAGCTCCGGGGGTATTAAGGGAGACGGCTTGTGGTGTCGCGGTAATGAGCTTTCCGCGAGACTAGGAACCGGTCCGGATACGAGCTAAGGTAAGGGGAATCTAATAGCGCTGCATCTGTACAGATTCAAATCGATTGTTATTTATGTATTTTTTAAATTTGTTTGAGTAAAAAGGTATTTTCACCGTTCCTAAATCAACGGCAACACCGCGGAAAATCACTTCAGCTGTCAGTACCTTCAGAAGCCAAATTGGATGACGTCATTAAAGGCGGGGATTTACAGGGAAAATAGGGGTCTTTACCCGTTTTTTTAAAGATCGTAAAAAAATCTAAAAATATTTTTCTATGTTTTCTTAAGCCATCCTGCGCACGTGGTAAAATTTTTTGTACTAAGTCATAGTTAACCCTGTATATCTTCTCTTTGCTTTGGCTTGGCGCGGTGGCACATTATTGATGTTTTCCCGAGGCGTTTTTGCCCGCAGGGCCCGTCGCTTGTCCCGAAATGATAAAAGGATATCCGGAGAAGCGAAAAAGGTGAGCGCTTCGAGACTGATCCATGAAACATTCACAGGACAAATTGCGGCAAAACAGAGCGGGATACACTTTTGCCGGGGATTTGGACGTCCGGCACAAGATCAATTGTCCGCCTTTATGAGGTGTAGTCACGGAACGGGAGACGAAGCTAACCATAAAAGATTCGATTTAGCTACATTCTCAGAACCAACACCAATTTAAATGTTTTTTTTTAATCGGCACTAAAGAGTCCCAAAGTCGTTATTGTTACAAGTATACCACCACTGGTCACCGCAGTGCGATTACAATAAACACTACAAGCCTCCGGCGCGACAAAAATCAACCAAAGGAACAGCTCAGGTGATTATTACATCTACATTACATACATCTCCCGGTTTTCTTCTCTATTTTATCTTTGATATAAATTGCAGCGTCATTATTGTGCCATGTCGAATACTTGCAATGGTGTTTCCACTTCGAAGACGCCTTCGTCAATGAGGGCTGGAGGTTACTAAACCGTCTTTTATACGGTTGGTAGTTGCCTCCAAAACCAAACGCATTTCACATAGATAGTTGTTTCGAATCTAATGATAATTTCTTCAGCTCTGAAATTAACAGGCTTGAAATTCTGATCGAGGATGTTTATCGTTACGTTTCGTGACAGGCATATCTATGTATAGAGTAAAGTTTTAGGAGTTTCGTCTATGGCCTAACCAGGATCAACCCCAACGGAGAATCCGTAAATCGTGTGCGTAGGTCGGTTTACGTAATAAGCATTGGCAGTGATGTTATAATATATGTAGGCATCATTGTAACTTTAACGGTATCTACTGGCAAATCTGAAACGTGTACTTTTCCTTTGTATATAAGCATCGTCCGGAAAAACCCAAAAGTCTACATATAGAAGCGTGCGTAATAAAATCTATCGTATATTGATCGCTGTATATCTCACCCTGCAGAGTACAACTTGTTCGCTTGTATCGATATGGTACCGCTATCGTTTTCGTCTTCCACTTTTTCAAATTTTTTATGATGTACTCTTCTATGCTCTTCATTTCGTACGATCCGTTGGGAAGTGTTATTAGCTAGCTAGCACAAAAACTTCCGGTTACGCAATGAAAATTATTGTCACCGCTTTCCTCTTCCATATTTGGTATGCTGTTCTACGTGTGGAATCCCAGCAGAGGTAAACCGTATTCGGCATTTAGGTTCAAAACTATCGGGCTATCGAAATCGATGGAGAGCGTGGATGTGCGTCCGTGCAGAGAAATAACAATGACATGACTTCTAAGGGGACCTCCATCTTTTATATATTATATTCGAGAAACAAATGACCGCAATCTAATTCTTCTTCTTCTGTTCATCCCAAATTAGTTTTATTCCTTCTTCGGCAATTCATCTAATGGTCTGTGCAGTGTGCATACCGTTTTCTTCATATGCATGGAAATTTCATGTTATCACAAACAAATCTACCTATAAAAGCTGTATTAATAGGATAAAATTGCTAAATACTGGACGCAAAGACAATTCGTTAAAGTAAAAAGAAAACAAATCGTAATAAAGCTGGATACGTAAAATTTTAGACATTTTAAACGTCAGAAACTGACATACAAATAACCACAAAATACCCCCCTATAACCTATAATAAGTCGCCATTTTTTTCGTCGAGTAGCGCCACCTCAGTCCGTAAACAACAATGAAATATGACGTGATGCTCGCGTCTTTAATTTAGTGTCGGTCCAGCCTTGACACCTTTTCCAAAATATTCAATCAGTTCTTTGGGCGGTTTTAAAGTGCCAGAGCCATCGGCACAGCCTCTTTCTTTGTAAAGCTACCCAATGCGTTCCTTTGTTGCGCTGCACGTCTTAATTCTTTGCGTCGACGGAAGAGTAAGACAAGCGGCCCCGAACCTTCATAGTATATCTACTTATATAAAAACAAAAACAGAAACCAGGCAACTTGTTGAACACTGAATTTAACAGCCTGCTTAAGGTTATAAAATTGCATCCCTGCATCTATAATACCTAGTAGTGTCCTTAAAATACCTTTGGTTTTATAGTAACATTACTTATATTACTACCTATACTAAGAATGCTTAGGAAATGTATAGTTTTTTTTAAATACTACTGATGGTACCTATATAGCATTGTTTCAATTTAGGTAAGGTTACTACTAGTGATATTATTATCCCCAAAATGTTTAAGGGTAACTGACTAAGAGACGCCATGATTCAAATACAGAACAGGATCGACACAATCCAAAATTAGAGAATTTATTAGCATTATGTATTTTATTTTTTAGAAATTGTATCAAAATATACTTGTCACATGCATTTTTTTTTAACTTTTTAGAAAAAAGATTATTTTGAAATGCAAATAAGTTGCTTATTTTAGAGTTCTTGTAAGGCCCGTTCATTGAAGGTATCCTGTTCATCTTTGAAGAAAAATTTCTTTGCCACACACAATGTAACAGGAGGCTTAGGGGAAATATATATTTTACTTACCAAAAATTTATTATATTTGCAAGACTCGGAATGGGTGCATACATCACCGGTCAATAATACTGGCGAACTGGCAAGCCAAAGTTAAAGCTATTTAACGCCAAAACAAAGCCCACGGGTAGTTCATTGTTCCTCAATTTCATCAATAATCGGATAAATAGTAAGCGGGCCAAATATATGTAGAAAAATATATATGAGAAGCTATACTGTGTACTACACCAGATCGTTCGGTTTATAACGAATAGAAAAAAGTGCAATGAAAACTTTTACAAAAAAGAAGTTGGTCACCAACTTTCTTTTGTGAAATCCGAAGTGAAGAAATAAAGTAATATTTTCCACTATATTTATACAAAACGATTAACTTTGAACGAATTTTTTTCACCTTTTTCACACTGGTTTATTTTATGAATGTGTGCATAAATTTAAACATATTATTATGTCTAATAGAAACAGTTTAGTAATGTATAAATTATATAGACATAATTTTTAGCTGCTTCGTTTAGAAAAGTGCAGGACAGACCAATTCTTGCAAATCCGTGTGTAGATATATGTTGAGCAGATATCTGCGGTTGACACCTAACGAAGTTATAAATTCAGGGACATATGATTGAATGTTTCTTTGAGAAAGGAAATAGGATACAAGCGCTGATTCATATAACTACATTCACATCTTTAACTTAATAAATAATATATGTAGATCTGCATGCATCTGAAACAACAGAGTCTTTAGTGCGGTGTTTCAGTTAATTAAAATGTCTATTGAGGCAGGTAATCGATTAGTCGATGATGCGACTACTCTAAGCAAACCATGCACCGATAATATAGATGTAAACAGAGTGGAGTAGATGAGAAATTCCGTCGGTTGTTTCGTAGCTTTATTAATATCGGCAAAACCCACCTACCTACAGTGAATATAGAGGATCAACGCATGAGCCTCCAAATAAGAAACCTTGCGGGTGCTAACGAGTTAGACGATTTAACACAATAGGCTCACGCCGGGACCCACCGACAACAATTGGATCGAATAACTATAGTTTTAGCCACCGTCCCACCGAAATGAACGCTATTTCGGCGAAACAAAGCCCTCGCTCGCTCATTGTTCCCCAAATTTTATCAATATGCCTACGCAGAAATGGCAAAACGGGCGACGCATGTAAATTAAAAGTTACTGTACAGGGCGAATAAGCAGTTCGGCGGTCATTTTGTTAATGCACTGTATCGGGCTAATATAATCCGTATGTATGATGTTATTCTAAGCATAGACAAAGCTACATAGTCAGGGCCATAGTTGAAATTTCCGAGAAGCGCACCAAATATTTTGATTAACAATTTATACAGGGCGTTTCGCAATTATATGCAAATATTTTGAGAAAGTGTTCTACGGGTGGTTTTAGGGCAGGCCTTTTCTGTAAAATTTGGAAAAAAATTTGGCTTTGGATTTTTCTCAAAATCTGTTAATTCTAGAAATTTGAATTTTGGGATATGTTACCAACCAGTTGGAGGACACTTTACGGTAGAATTACTGTTTGCACCCTATGCACCCTAAGGTTAGAGACCCGAAACACCATTCGTCTTTTTTACATAGCTTTTCCGTAAATTAGTTTATTTACAAAAGAAAAATTCGTGTTTTGTAGCCCAATTTATTTAGGAACTTCGTTTATTTTTTTGTTTTTTTCATTAACTTAATAGTTTCTGGCAAAAATTAAATTACTTTTTTGTTCCGTTTTTAAAATCAATTTTTGACATTCATAATTACATAAAAATGTAGTAGGAGGGTGTCATTTTTGTCAATTTCGTGTTTTACTGTTTATACGAGCGTGCGGTAGGGAATACTTTTTTCGCAATAAGGATATAAGATTAACGAGAGTAATAGTATATTATACACTTAGGTTGAGAAGTGAGCCATTATATACCGAGCTTTTTTATATCCTGAGGCACGTAGCGCCGAAGGATATAATATGCGAGGTAAATAATGGCCTTCTCAACCGAAGTGCATATCATCAAAAAATCGGAGCAAATAACAAAATATCGGTATCACGTAAGTGTAACAAAGCCATAGTGAAATAAGTTAAAAGAAATAAATACAAAGTAGGAAATACCCAGGGCACGTGTTCTGCTCACACTCTGTTTTCTTTTTATCTAAATTCACGAGTCGTCTATGGTCGTTCTCGATTCTGTAGCTACTCTCCTGGCAACGTTCCAATAGAAATATATGGAAGAAAGGCTGAAAACGGAAACTAACTCTCCGCGGTTGGTTCAACCCTTTATTTCCTCCTCGTTGGGGGTTTATTCGGAGTTCGCTCAACGGCAATACGTAATTTATTGGGCTAGGGAAACAATTAGCCCTTAATTTCAATTACCCCGAATGGAAGTGCTTTAATACAAAGATCTAAGTTTTGTAGTTAGCGTTATATACTACAGACAGTGCGCGGCGTTATTCGTAATATAGGATGTAGGTACTCGGTGCTTAGAAGCAAGTTCAGTTTTTAAATATAGAACACTGTATATTATTGTAAAGCATTCTGGATTGCCCAAGAAATGTCAGACATTTTTTGTAAAGTAGTCGGGAATTAACAATACCTTGAAGTAATTTTACTGATATATGAATTAGCTGCGGTTGAATAACTATTTACAGAAATCATCCACGTACTTTCCGAGATGGGCGGAGCCATCGGCGGTGTGTGAACTTGCCCTCTCGTAAAAGTAATCTAATAATCTGTAATTATTGAATTACCGGCGGATCTGGTGCGCTGTCTCTGACATCTAACACCCCTATAGCACCCAGTGGCCGGCCAGTTAGTAAACTAAATAATCATGTCATAGTAACCACTGTCAGGCCGTTTTGTTGCTTCGAAAAAACAATAAAAATCGAAAACGTGCAAAATATGGATCGCGGTAGACGTCGTTACGCTTTGCCGGTAGCAATATTCTCCTGTAATTTAAAAATTGTAACACAAATATGTATGCGGAAATTTGCGAAAAGACCACAAGCAAATGCTGGTGCTTATGATGTGAATACAATATTGCCTTAAGATGTTTGAAGTGTTATAACACCTGCCCTTTGTACAATCAAGACTGAATACACCAATAATGCAGATGAGAGATAGTTATTTCTAATTTCTTTAGTTTCACGTTAAACAACAAAAAACTTTTTTTTTTTTTTAGTAGACCTTCCCCACTGTGTGGATAAAATTTATATTTTAAAAATATCTTTTTCAATAAATAAAAAATAAGTACGACCAAAATTCAAGTTCATGTCACAACTTTGGCTATCTACTTTGGATTTTACAAGGGCAGCTCAACAGATTTACGTCACACTGCTACTGTTTAATTTGAAGGAGTATAGATATCACTTGGAAAACATAATATATATTCTTGTTGACTTTTATATATTATGAGATTAGCGGTATTATGCGCGCTTTACAAATCAGTCATATCTATACGTTCTTCCTCCCATCGTTTAACTTTGGCAGGATGTACCAGATACAGAGTGCAGCGCTGCCAAATTTAAACTTGATATGCTGACAATAATTCCGCTGGAGCCTTTTTCGGTGCTCAGACAATTCGTATCGACTCTAAACGCCGCGCGCCGTTTTTATTTAGGTTTTCAAACCAGTGGAATTTGGTGCTCAGATAAGCACTTATGTCTACGGAGCATCACGGGAGCCCCACTTTCCGCAAAACCTAAATCCCAAGAGTACCACCTTTCATTACAGCGCTGTCTCGCCAGGCCCACCTTTGATACTATGAGACAACGTTGTGTTGCACTTGATCTAGGCCCCAAAAGTTTGTCTTTTTTTGGGCGTAACTTTTATTGAAAAATTTAGTATTTTTCGGCGTTTTTCCCAAACTAAAGGTATTTTATTCTTGGTAGATTTTTATGTTTTTAAGTTTTTGACCGCCCTGTATATAAAGTTACGGCACAAGCAAGGTATTTTTTTAATGTAGGATGACTTTTTGTATTTTTTTCCTTTTTTTAATGCAAATAACATGTCACGCATTTCAAGTCGCTATGACCTAAAAATTTTATTATATTATGCAATGAATATTTGTGGAAATACACTTAAATAATTTAAATCAAAAATTAAATGCCTTGACCCCAAAAACATAGAAAAGACATGCCACTCTCATTTCATTTCTACCCCTTTCAGTAGATCGCTTGCCCAAAAGCAACGCGTAAGCAAGATTATTCGATATCTCAAATTGTTCTAAAGTTATCATTGGAACACACTCATATATACAGTGTGGATAGAACTTGTGGAATATTGCATATATTTCTTAAAATATTCCTCATATGAAAAACTTGTTTTAATAAAAGTGTTAGGGGAGAGTATTTCCCGTTTAGTGATATCAAGCAATATTTCGTAGCACAAAAAATGTGGTTGATATGGAAACCGATTATTTTCTTTTAAATGGCACCATATACTTTTTTTGGTGAAAATTTATACTTTGGAACTTTCTGTTTAACAATTTTTAACAAAATAATTATTAACATCAAGTTAGCCATGCCAAAATCAGAGCAATGCGAAACTGTCACTAGCTGTGCAAGTGTGTACTTTGTTACATTAAACGTACCTTTTTACTCAATTTTCTGTGTAGGTACTTAAGTACTTAGTATATTAACCTGTATTCTTTCCGTTTCACTTAATTCAAGCGCCATTATAACTTACTAAGTACTTAAGTACACAGAAAATTGAGTAATAAGGTACGTTTACTGTAACAATGCACACAATTACAAGCAACTGACAACTAGTGACAGTTTCCCATTGTTCTGATTTTGGCATGGCTAACTTGATGTTAATAATTATTTTGATAAACATTGTCAATAGCATAATAGAAAACTTAATTTTTTTGTATTTTTTTCTTTTGCGACCCCATTAAAATTGTATTGTATCGTATTCAGAAAGTTCCCATTGGAACTTTCAATTTTCACCAAAAAACGTATATGGTACCATTTAAAAAATCAAGTCGGTTACCATGGCAACCACATTTTTTGTGCTACGAAAGATTGCTTGATATCACTAAACGGGAAATAATTTCCCCTAACACTTTTATTAAAATAAGTTTTTCATATTATGAGGAATATTTTAAGAAATATAAGCAATATTCCACAATTTCTATCCACACTGTATACCTACCTAATTACACACAGATCCATGAATGTGGTCTAGTTTAATCAGTTGAATGTCTATGATTTTTTTTATTTTAACATTTTATTTATACCGTAGGGTATTTGTGCAATCCGCTATCTATATTACAAATAAGCTATTTTAATAAATGTTGTAGATAATCTTCCAACCTACAAGCGTTTTATGCTTTTTTACAATTTAATTAACCTATATAATAAGTATAGGTATATTTTCGGGGGCAATGTTTGCAACATCCCTTTTTGCACGTATTTGGACCTGGACTTCAACCCGTTCGTCCATTATTAAAATTGATCCTTCACAAGAGATTACCAAAGTATAATAGCGTATACCATTAGCGGACAATAATAAATTGTTTATTTTAAGCGCTGGGACAAGAACGGCACAATAGATGCGAGAATAGCGGCGGTTGGCAGGCCTTCGGTCCCATTTGTTGTGTTTTGCTGGATATTATTAGGCCTCCGCAGGGGGCATTGTTTATTAGGCACTATTAAATTAGTGGCGGGGCAAGAGACCACATGGTTTTGTACCTACAAGTTGTCCGGAAAATATCTCTTCAGACAATTTTCATTATACAGGGTATCGGGTATCCCAGAGTCGGTAGTCCAAACCTAGCCTGTGAATTATTGGGGACATCACTAAGATGGCAATATAGGATTATCCGAGGTGTGACAGCTTAGAAATTAAATGGTCGTTAGTGGTGTGGAGTGCATGAAATTCTAAAAACAAAGATTGCTCTTAAATTTGGTATCACTCACACATTGCAGTCCATCTGGGACACCCAATATTTATGGATAAATTTTTTGTGATAAATTATAATTATTGATTATTGTGCTTATTACTGCGAGTTAAATTATGTATATACATATTTCAATATTTCCATTGCTTCTCAATGTGATTTATGACTATTGTTTATTGCCTATTGTGTTTGAATCCCTTGAAAGTTTAGCAAATTATTACTAATTGCAAATAACAATAATAGTATTTATTACGTTGTAGCGTTTGAAAATTCCGCTACATCTGCAATTGTTTTACGATACCTACTTGACTTACGAAATCTTTGATAAAGTTCTAATTAGACTGGCCTGCTTCCGTTCCAATATCTTAGCTAATACCTATTTGAAAATCCGACGCACCAGGTCAAGTCGTCTTGTTTTGAATTATCCTTAGATCATGATTTTGTGGTAGGTACCTATACAGTGTCCTCCAAAAAGTTAGCAGCATAGGGGGGAAATTTTTAATTAATGTTTTATTTTGAAATTTAATTTTGGGGTTACCTTTTGCTTTAAAAAAGATGGAAAATGACCCACTCAAACGTGGTCATGTGACTTTCGTTACCTGTCAAAAATGAGAATTAAAAAAATATATCGCCAAAAATGGGTTTATTTGTTAAAATATCAAAAAGTCCTACTTTAAAAAGTTGTTTCTTTTTCAATTTTACGTGGGTGTACCAAATTTGAACGATCTAATACGATCTTCTAAGTTTTTTGTCAATTTTTAATAATTATTATGAATTTTCTGAAATTTTTTTATCATTCTATTAACTTTTTATTGCTAATTACCGATAAGAATAGGTATTTTTCAAAAGAAAATGATATTAACGCTTTAAAATTCTGTTATGTTTGCAGCAAAGTTGATGTACCGTCTAGAATTTAGGGTATAAATTTAGTTCTAAATTGATGCAAAAATAATAACTAATTAAATTATTATCAAAGTATCTTACGTATCTAAGCAAAATTCTTGACTTTTAAGGAACAAATAATTATTACTTTTTAGTTTAATTTCGCATTAATCGATAGATATTGATGAGTAGGCCATGGAGAGAATTGAAGCAATCGTTTTTATTTTACAGGTTAATTAATAGCCCTGAAACGGAGAATGGTAAAAACAATTGCTTCAATTTATATCATGGCTTACTCATCAATATCCATTAATGCGAAATTAAACTTAATAAAGGTAATAATAATTATTTGTTCCATAAAAGTCAAGAATTTTGCTTAAATAAATAAATACGTAAAATAGTTTGACGATAATTTAGTTTATCAGTTTAGAACTGGAAAACGTAATGTAACTAAATTTATACCCTAAATGCTAGACGGTACATTAAGACTCAATGTACAGCACGTGCGTGGTGATTCAACATTTTGACCCATAAAATGGCTTTTTTCGATCTGTAGCGAGTAATACGCATAAATTAAAACTTTTGGTCAATACAAATTTCAATCTAAGTAATTACTCACATTTTGAGACTACAATTATTTAAAAGTATTTATCACAATGGCCGTTATTAGGCTTTTTGCGCAAATGCTAATAACGGCCATTGTGATCAATATTTTTAAATAATTTTAGTCTCAAAATGTGAGTAATTACTTAGATTGAAATTTGTATTGACCAAAAGTTTTAATTTATGCGTATTACTCGCTACAGATCGAAAAAAGCCATTTTATGGGTCAAAATTTTGAATCACCACATACGTGCTGTACATTGAGCCTTAACTTTGCCGCAAACATAACAGAATTTTAAAGCGTTAATATAATTTTCTTTTGAAAAATTCCTATTCTTATCGTTAATAAGTAATAAAAAGTTAATAGAATGATAAAGCTAGTGATATAAAAAAGTTTTTAAGAGTTACAAGTTTTTAAAATTTTCCAGAAATTTCATAATTATTATTGTAAAATTGAAAAACAAACAACTTTTTCAATTAAAACTTTTTGACATTTTAACAAATAAACCCATTTTTGGCGATATATTTTTTAAATGTCATTTTTGACAGATAACGAAAGTCACATGACTACATTTAATTTTTAATTGGGTTTTTCGCCACCAAACTGATTGAAAGACAACTTTTTCAAGTTGCCTCGAAAATTCATAAATTCTTAACACTTCACTTTGACGTGACATGATCTTTGAGAAAGGAGGAAGATTTATCCTCCGAAAGCTCAGAAAACAAATTTGTTGAAGTTATTTTTTGAGTTACACGTTTAAAGTTTCGTTCATTTAGTGTTAAGAATTTATGAATTTTCGAGGCAACTTGAAAAAGTTGTCTTTCAATCAGTTTGGTGGCGAAAAACCGAATTAAAAATTAAATGGATCTGTTTGCAAAACAAATAAATTTTAGAAAATATCACATGACTACGTTTGAGTGGGTCATTTTTCATCTTTTTTCATGTAAAAGGTGATCCCAAAATTAAATTGTAAAATAAAACAATAACTAAAAATTTCTCCCCTGCTGCGAACTTTTTGGAGGACACTGTATAAAGCTATTATTTCATTCCATTTGGCCAGTTCAGCTTGTCAGCTGTACTTTTGTTTATTTTAGAAGTTTATTAGATTAGATTTTCGCAGTTAAACATTTCAAGTGGTACCTAGAGTTACCAAGACTATTGCGAAATTTCTTTTGCAATTAAGAGTTGTTATGGAGCGCGTGTCCGACCAATGTTAGCTGCCAACTGTCCCTTTCGCTAGTCTCTCGAAGTGAGTTGGTAAATTTGTTGATGTTTTTCCCGGAGCAAAACGGTGAAAAAAATCGGATTTCAAAATGAGTTAACCCCGAAAACGAAGTCAGTTTCTCATCATCACGCCACTTTTGTCCGGATCTGGAAGCCTCCCTCAGTGCCGTTTTCCAACAAGTCTCTATCTTGTCTTTAGACAGAAGAAAACTGGAAGTTCTTCTGCCGATTTGCTTACCCGCCCACCTTACCTTTACCGTCATATTAGCTATATTAAAACAAAACACAGAAAGTGGTAAGTTTTTGAAAGTATATTGTGGTCATTTTAGCAAAAATAAATATCATTTTTTGTAGTTTTTTATCGTTACATAACGTTTGCGTGTGTTTGATGGTTGTTGCCTGATTTATTGGATTACACCACACACCTACAGTGTGGACCACAAATATCGTATGAAGGAGTGCATGGCGCTGTAACTTCTCTTATCTTCTCTCCAGGTCCTCCAGTTTTCTCCTAGAATGGTACAGCTGGACAAGCGTGCCTAGGATTAGATAAGTGTGCCTTAGCTACATATGTTTTACTTAAATCCAGCTATGTTACCCATATACAATTTAAATTTGTCTATACCCTAGATCTATTTAGTTCTTACCTAGAACCAGAAAAGTCCTAACCTATAAGTTAACTAGAATTCTAATTTTGTTTGGATAAAAGAACATCTTTATTACATCTAACAGGTTACCTACTTGGGTTACCTGATACTTTGGTTAGATGTTATTTACATTTTCTACCAAATAACTTTATTAAAAAGGGTTAATGTTAACTTTTAATGTTTCGAAACTTGATAGTAATTACCACATTTAACTAAGTTAAACCAACTGACTAGCAACCAAGGTGCTTATCTAACGTTTTTGCATACCTATACAATCGACACAATATCTTATTTGTTGGGTAAATAGTGTAAATACAGTTAGTGTAAGCGTAGTTGATGTTTTATTGGTTACAGTATTGCGAGAAAACAAACATAATAATTTATTGGTTTTCAAGCAATTTATAGGTGCTTTAATATAACGCTATTTCAAAAACAGCTGAAGTGAAGCAAATGTTTATTTTGGAAGAAAATCTATAATGGGGCATCAGGTCAAAACATTTTGTATTAATTTTCTGAACTGGGAATAACGCCCACGTATATTAATCCTATTAGCGACGGACCCATTTATCCGTAAAATAATCATATATCACCGGGGACGTTGAGAGCAATTCTATGCATTTAAATGAGGGCTAGATAGTAGTTAACACATTAACGCACATAATCTTTTTTGGTATTAACAAAAGGGACCAACATTTGCAACAAGAACGTGTTTTAGAAAGAGTTATACTGAGTGCTTGTTGTTGAACTTGTGGCGTAATAACCTCAGAGGATGTAATATACCTAATGTAATATCCTTGTTTATGAGAGACGAGAGCAAACATAATCACAGAATATTATGTAGCTTATGGCAACAGAACGCTCTTTACATGCATTACATCGAACGACCGAAATGGACTCTAAGCAATTATTCCAGTTCGAGTCCAAATATAGAACCTCTTTTCTAGGCCCGTTTCCCCAATGATCTGTATATGCGTTTCTCCCTCTTTCTTCCACAACATAACTAGAGATGTCGCCTCGAAAGCTTCTACCGTTCTGCACGGCATTGCCAAATGCCCAGTGGTGTGTAGTTACAAGAGTTCCGTTCTGTGTAGGTATATCATACCAGCTATATCATACCAGCTATATCATACCAGCAGCGTTCGAGGAGGTACTTAACTATAACTTGTTCTTGTTGGTTTTTAGTATGTTTTGTAAAATTTCGGCCCTGGTGCTATCAGCTTGATACTAGATGGCACCACTGGTAGGTTTTCTCACCTCCAAGTGCAAGTTGCACTATTTAACTGCAACCATTTCAGTTTAAATCGATCGCGGGTGTTATGGCTGCCTTGATGAACCTAATAAGGGGAAACAGCTGTCGTAGTCTACATCCTCGAACTATTCAAATATGAAACATCGGCCCATTCATTAGATCTTGGACGCTGGTATGATATTACCAGATGCCCAAATTTTTAGTCCCATCATAAAGCCGTTAACTTTTCTTTTTCTAAAATATTCCTTCTTTTTGGGGCGATATTATTGTATGGCGAATGCGATATTGCGAAGGTAGGCCAGTCGAGAGACGAGAAGTGAGCCTGGCGAGAAGTGGGAGTGATATGAGTCGCGAAAGGTGGGCCCCATAATTTAAAATGGTCCTTCTTTTTGGAGCGGTAGTTGGACGTCACGTAGAGCACTCAACTATACGGATAGGGCCCTCTACCGATAAACCAAAAACATATTCGTAATTGGCGACTAAGATAGATATATAAATTAACTATGAAACTATGAAAACTGTGTGGTCTGTAAAAATATCCGCATAATAGTCGCCGTGTATTTGGAATACTAAAATTTACTAAAAAACCAACAAACTGCTGCCGCTCCTTATTTCTCCGCCAGTCACAAAGGCATAATCACGCTATCGTGACTAAAGCCCTTTAATCAAAGTTATAAACACGTCGATAAATAATAGATTGCTAAATTTTCGAGTGCTTTCCCCGAACGCCCCATAAAGTATTAGTATAAGAGCGATCGGTCGGTCTCGCGAACTGATGCCAAACAAGCCGAAGAAAATTACCAGCCATTATATTTCAGATTA
Source organism: Pseudeuparius sepicola (assembly GCA_963920635.1). Classification (NCBI taxonomy): domain Eukaryota; kingdom Metazoa; phylum Arthropoda; class Insecta; order Coleoptera; family Anthribidae; genus Pseudeuparius; species Pseudeuparius sepicola. The sequence goes on along the minus strand of OY987298.1, from coordinate 132,518,833 downwards.
ATATTTTCGAGCTTGGTTAATCTACGGCTATATCGACTTGTGACATGAAGACAGTGATTAGTCATTTACTTTGCCATTTAAGCCGGCATTAAGCTTAATATTCGTGTCAATATTTTTGAATTTACTATGTAAAAACTTGACACGTGGGGAAAATTAAGTATTGTGTGGACAAACTAGTATGAACAGTTTTTTTTAGCCACAATATTATGAGGATTATATTTCCAAGATTTACTTTTTATTGTTTATGCCTGATCGTATATTTTTGAATAAAAGGAGAACCAAAACAATATTCAGGGAGCGATTTAAGATCCTATATAGTGCCGTTGTTATGAAGATATTTGAATATTCTAACGAGGGTTTCATCGGCAATATCTCCTCTTTTATTAGGGTTTCAAATCGGAAAATTGCTCCGCCGAATTCTTATAAAGAAGCGGAATATGATAAGTCGATGTATATGAAGAGGGATGAACCCTCCACTACAGCCAACGGTTTCAATCGCAAGCGTTTACCCTCTTTTCCTTGTAAGAAAAGAAGATTTGGTACTAGCCATGTTCACTAATTTCCAAATGTAACCAAAATAATAGTAATAATAATTCTCATCCTCACAACACTCCAAACTTGGAGTACCCGAAAAGCCAATAAATTCTGTGCGGAGGAAGGATGGTAATTACTAGCATTTCGTTTTCGTTGCCATTTGCGTCTAGATAGGGTCGAATTTTCTCGATAGAACTAGGATAGCATTCGCTCAAGTGTAGTAGGGAAAACCTTAGTAATCCCATGTGAGTGTAGAAAAATAATTATGGGAAATCACATAGATATAAATGTGTAAATCCACATTTTGTCTAGTTTTTGATTACGTAATGAATATTTAGTTAGATCGCGTAATGAATATGAGTTCTCAGAGCAGTACTAGGTATAGTGTGATAATTTTATAGGTTTGTACACGACACTAGTGTTGTTTTATGTATGTATATTACAAAACTTTATTGTATTAATGTTATTGTTATCAATTTCTATTGTGGGAAACTACTTTCTTAATAGTTTTTATTTATTTTATAAGCTAACCTTATTCCTGTTTTATTTGTTCTATGAAGAGTTTTACTTTAATTGCTCTTCACTGGATTCTCTTCAATGAACCTCTGACATGTTCATATTAATCCAACTTTTACAACGATACTGCCAGCAGAACCTAGGCTCCTGTACAAAAGTACTTCGAGGAGGACAACTCCTGTTTTTCGCAGTGGTTTGTCCTGGCAACTTAAAAAACTAAACTGAACTAAATTGATAACAAAAGATTTTTTCTGTGAATATTTATAAAAAACTATAATATAATATACAGGGTTTCCCAACGAGAAATTCACCCCCCAAAAATTAGAAAGCCGAAAAATATTAGAAAATTCACAGAGACCCGTCGATTTTTGTTTTTGGGGGGAGCTTTTTTGACAGTCAAGCCAACCCGATATGTTCATCCCCCTAATCCCTAGCAACCCCAACTTTAAAATTTCAAATGGAACTACCCCCTTGGGGCGCATCATTTTAAAGTCATTTTTATTGCGAATACAGTGATGTATCGTTTTTAGAATTCTGCTAAGATTTGACAGAATTATTGGCCAAAAACGCAAAGTTACAATCCACTGTACGCGTGGTAATTTCTACACAAATGCGCGCCACTAATAAGTTTTTTATCTACTACACACGACCAAATTACCTAGTTTTTATTGACGCGTCGGTCTGTTTACAAAAAAGTCACAAATGAAAAAGCTGAAGCCAAACAAAAAAAGTTCATACGAATTCAAACCTTACTTTTTTTTAGTATTATGTAACAAAAAGTCATTGTCACAAAAAAAGTTCCCGTTTTTTTGCTTGTAACCACGAAATCGTTAGTTTCAGCCTGCTATTGAAAGTGGAAACGTATTTTCAAAATGGTTTATTTTAACGCGGAAAGGGTAGGAATTGTTGCAACTTGTTATCAAAATCATGATTGCGCTAAAGCTACAGCACGAATTGCAATAATTTCTAATTTCTCCTTGATATAAGGTTTGAATTCGTACGAACTTTTTTTGTTTTGCTTCAGCTTTTTGATTTGTGACTTTTTTGTAAACTGATCGACACGCCAATAAAAACTAGGTAATTTGGTCGTGTGTTAGTAGATAAAAAACTTATTAGTGGCGGGCATTTGTGTAACAAATTACTACGCGTATAGGTACAGTGGATTAATCAATAATTCTGTCAAATCTCAACAGATTTCTAAAAACGACGCATCACTGTATTCGCAATTAAAAGGGCTTTTTGAAAATGATGCGCCACAAGTGGGGTAGTTCCATTTGAAATTTTAAAGTTGGGGTTGCTAGCTATTAGGGGGATGAACATATCGAGTTGGCTTGACTGTAAAAAAAGCTCCCCTCAAGAACAAAAATCGACGGGTCTCGGCGAAATTTCAAATATTTTTCGGTTTTCTAATTTTTTTTGGGGGGGGGTCAAATTTTCGTTGGGAAACCCTGTACATAAATCACATGCGTATGGCTATTTCATTACAGCCTCTTGTTATAGCTGACTTCGGTGCTACACATATTGATCGAACATTAATTTCGAAAGCTGATATCTAAAGCCGAATCAGTTAAAATATTTATGCCGGTCAAAGATTCACGATTAATTATTAAGTTAGTTGTCGCGTCGTGACTCTCATCTCTGTGTGCCATGATCCTTTCACTTTATGCCCGTCGGTAGTTTTACAAAAGGCTCTCCCGTGGCATGAAAACAACTTTGTCTCGCCCCTGCCGTTATACCTTTCCTTCAAATTTCAGATATAAATCTCGGCTGGCATTGTCTCGGACAGAGAACTCGCCCTTGTCGTTTTCGTTCTCCAACCAACTGGCAACGCTGAACAACCATTCATTCTCGCAATAATCTGGAGCCCCAACGTCCAATTCCGGAGTAATATCTAGTTTTCGTTTTAAATGCATTGAAAGGATTTAGGTTGCAACTCATGACCACTAAAGTAGGCATAATTGGCATAAGTTCGACGTACTAACTTTCGTTCTACCATTGCCTCAGCTCGTACAGAATGCAGGTTAGAGAGTAAAGCCGCACTGTTAGCCCAGCTTAGTTAAATATTTATCAAGCAGTTAAGCCGAAGCTGTATATTAATGGCCCAATGTGATCGTATGTCTCGGTTCGCCGGGCTCATCGTCATATTCAGAGTGGCGCGTGTAGTGTATAGGGTATATAACACGTTGGGAATGCGCCCCAGGGAGTGCTGTCAGACTTTTGAAATAAATCGCTGTATAGGTGGTAACAATAAATTTTCGCATAGGTACCTACCTCTGACATTTGCACTGGGCTTACAAGGTAAGTTCTGTTGCTACTAGTTGCAATAATTTAAATACTAGTTCAAATTGGGGCAAATATTCATCTAAATGGCATAAGACCGCAGTAAGAGACAACCCCATCACGTTACATATCATTGAGAATTCAACGCCTGCCAATATGAACCAATGAAATGATATGATTTTTGAAATATTAACCATTCAGGTGATGATTTCAGCGATATTACTACTAGTGGTATTTTCGTATGTAATATCACTAGTGCCGGAAATTTTATCGATAATTTTTTCGAAAGCGCAATTTTGCCTAGAAAGATCACGAGTATAAATTGGGCTTTTATCTTTGAAAATAAAAGCCCAATTTGTACGAGTGGTTTTGCTAATGGGCAAAATAGGGCCTGAGAATAAAATTATCTAGAAAAAATTTCCGGCACGAGTGGTATTTGTCGAGATTATTTCACGAATACGATTTAATAATTTCTGTATTAATTTTTTCTATGTTTACATTTCCAAAACGACTCATTTTGAACGAGTTTATTGACAGCTTCGACTGTAGCATTCGAGTAAACAAACAAGACGCTTGGGCATCCAAGGCAAATGCGATTATACCTACACCCTGTCGGCGTTGGTTTATTTTCTGAATGTGTCATAAATTTAATCGCAGGCGGAGGTATAAATAACAAGAATTTAGCAATATAAAAGCTATACAAATTCATTGATATAATGATTAATAATACCGCAACATAATTTATAAGCTGCATAATTTAGAACAGTGTGAAACACACAAACTTTAAGAAGTAGGTACGTGTTTGTATCCAACAGATTCGCGGTTGCTAAGCAACGAAGTGATAATTTTTACAAGTGCAATTACCTTATTGGATGCAAGCATAGTATGAGGGAAATAATCGCTGAAATCCTACTCTCTTAGTTACGTCCTAGTTACGCTAAACCAATAACATATTCAGAACCGAAAGTTTAATCTAAATGACAGCAGCTGTCAAACTAACTATTTGCAGTTGTTAAATTCTCTTTTTAAATACAACTCGTGGTATGCCTAATAATAGATAATACCTTTCCTTAATTTATCACTCATTATAATCCCAATGCTGCGCAGTCGTGGTATTTTCAGCTTTGGGATTATAATTCGTAAAATTAACGAAAGGTATTATCGATAATAGGCACACCACTTGTTATATTACCCCTGAAAAGGTAATTTCAAGGGTTATTCAATGACATTTTAATCCACAGAAAAATAACAAGTTTTAAAAGAGTGCGTTTTTAGAAAAACCATATTAGACATTTTTTATTTAAAATTTGACACCACATCGTTAATTTGGACATACCAAAACCCCCACGTAGGTACCAAATTTTTCAAATTTGAACAAAAAATACATGGTGTTATTTAAGTACGTAGCCAAACTTCAAGGGGTGATTCTTTGAGTGATTCTAAGATGAAAAGTTTATATAAACATAGGTCCGGTATTGCTTAGTTTTCAAGATGCAGGGTGTCAAACTTAAAAAAATCTTTTTTCAACATCTTAATTATCCTTTAGCCGATTTTGTTTAAATCTGGCAGTGTTATTTACGGTAGAGAGGGCTTAATTTAGCCATAATTATATCCATATTATTAAGTTCAGTGGCGTCCCGGGGGCACCGTGACCAATATTTTTGAAAAAAATATGTACGCCACTGACTTTTTTAAAACTTTTATTTTTTTTCTCGCATTAAGGAACTAAGAATACTACTTTTTGGTCTCTTGAATTTTTTTCGTGTCGTGCTTCGTTTTCGAGAGAAAAATAAAAACCACTTTATTCCATATGTCATTGCTTTGTTGTTGCATTGCTGCTTTCTCGAAAACGAAGCAAGATACGAACAAGATTCAAGAGACCAAAAAGTTGTATTCTTAGTTGCTTAATGCGAAAAAAATATAAAAGTTTTAAAAAAGTCAGTGGCGCACATTTTCTTTTTCTCAAAAATATTGGTTAAGTGACGCCACTGGACTTGATAATAATAATTATTGTAATCTACTTTTATATTTTTTCGCATTAATCAACTAAGAATAAAAATTTTTTGGTCTCTTGAATCTTGTTTGTATCTTGCTTCGTTTTCGAGAAAGCAGCAATGCAACAACAAAGCAATGACATGCAATAAAGTGGTTTTTATTTTTTCTCACGAAAACGAAGCACGACACGAAAAAATGCAAGAGACCAAAAAGTTGTATTCTTAGTTCCTTAATACCATAAAAATATAAAAATTTTAAAAAAGTCAGGGGCGCACTAAAAAAAATATATTGGTCAAGGTGCCCCCCGGGACGCCACTGGCCTTAATAATTTGTATCCACTTAGGGCGAAATTAACCCCTCTCTACCGTAAATAACACTGCCAGATTTAAACAAAATCGGCTGAAGGATTATTAAGATGTTGTTGAAAAAAGATTTTTTTTTAAGTTTGACACCCTGTATCTTGAAAACTAAGCGATAGCGGACCTATGTTTATATAAACTTTTTGTCTTAAAATCACTCAAAGAATCACCCCTTGAAGGTTGGCTACGTACTTAAATAACACCCTGTATAAAAATGGAGTTTCATTGTGCAGGAAACCAAAGTTGAGCAAAATAATAAAGAAGCAATATAAAATATTTTGAAACTTTTTGCGGGTCAAAAATCGAGTATATCAAAACCACCCCAGACACTATATAAACGAACTTAGTCTAAAAAATACACAAGTCTGCTAGTCAGTAAGGCCACATGAGTTAAGGTGGCTGGTGTGCCACAAAAGGAAACGTATGTATAGAAAATGTATCATCTTAGACAGTGACTTTGTTGAGAAAGGTCCAATAATTTAAATTAATTGTTTTTTATTTCTTGGCGGGCATTTGGAAAAAATGAATTAGTCTTTTGTTTATTAATATTTTTTTCCAAAATTCCAGAGCACTTTTGTCCCGTATAAAGTTTCGTAAAAATATTTAAAATTATAAAAATATTTTTGTATTGAATCTTTGCACACCAACAGTTTGAGTGGTGTCCTGTTGAACATCCGCAATGTAAAAAAAGTAGGAAGGTATATCTTATTTTTATTTAAATATCACCTTATCATGTAAAGTAATCAAAATCGCAAGGTTAAGTGGCTAATCTTTGTATTCATCTCTATATTTTTGTGAATTTAAGTGTGCCACATATGAGATTTTTTTTAATTAATTGCACAACGAAAATACAAATATTTCCAAAATTTTGTGCATGTTCGATAATCATATTAAGCGTATTTAGAATGGTTGCAAGTCAAACAGCATACATTGTAGGTAAAAAAAACATAAAATTGTACAATAGAGTAAAGTGCCCTTATTTCAGAAAATGCTGCAAAACGTGATTAAGAAAAGTTGTCTAGAATTAAAAGTTATGCGTAAATACCAAAACATTGCCTCCTAAGAAATAATATTTTTTTGAAAAATATTAATAATTTCCTAAAAAAATGGTTCTTGTATTCACCTTAAACAATTTCATAAATCAATCAAAATTAAATCAATTTCGCATAACTTTGTTCAAATTCAAGCGATTTGTAAAATTAACTTAGATTTTTATTTTTTAGGGAATCACAAACTCCATGTTTGTTGCAACGATATTAAACAAAACTTTAAAATGAAAACTTTAGTAATGATAACGTGTAGGTATATTAAAAAAAAACTCTAATTTAAAGTGCAAAATTTTTATTTTAAATGTTTATTAAGAAACTGGAAATTAATTGACGAGCATTTTTTTTCCTAGGAGGCTATGTTTTGGTATTTAGCAATAGCTTTTAATTCTAAACAACTTTTCTTAATAACCTTATGCTGAATGTTTTGAAATAAGGGTAATTTAGTCTTGTGCAATTTTTAAATTTTTTGACCTACCCTGTATGCTGTGTAACTTGCAACCATTCTAAGTGGACCTAATATGATTATTGAAAATGCATCAACTTTCGGAAATATCTGTATTTTGGTTGGGCAATTAAAAAAAAATCCCATATGTTGCACACTTAAATGACCACACTGTATAAGTGGCATTTCAACATAGATATTGCACCGAATTTCAAGAATGACAGTCCAAACTCGTTGCCTTGGTTACCATCTTTATTGCAGTCTTCAAACAGATACACTCTCAGACTCTGCCAATGTCGAAAAATATTCTTCTGCTCTCAAATTTGCAGCAAATTCTCGTTCTAACCTATAACTTTCCTCCGGGCCAGATTCCCAGGATATACTCAAATGACTGAAAACCTAAAGCCTATTCTAGAACATTCCTGGCCAATGATAAATGTACAAATCATAAAGTTCTAGAGCAGTTCTAGAAAATCTATGGAAGATCTACATCGAAAACAATGAAAATTAACAAAAATGTGGCCCTGGGGGCGTCGCAAAATGCCTCCAAACTAATCTTAAAAATTATAAAACTGTATGTTAGAATACCGCAATACGTAATACGTAAAAATCTACCAAATCTGACAGAACAACAACAACAAGTGGAGGCATTTACAATACTCGTATATTGGCCATAAAAGTTTCTATTTCATGTTCCGATTATATTATTTTTGGTCTGAGGATATCGAATATAAATTTAGTAATACATATACGTAATCTTGCTCACAACAAGATGGTTAGGATTGCTTTTGGACGAAATCGCTGTACGACAAGGGAGAGAAAACACTTATGATTTACTGTTTCAACGAACGAACGTTAGTGTATAATATTTTTGACATTATTAAGCACTAAGGGGTGGTTGCAATTGGATAAAGGTCATATATTCTTTTATTCTCAAATAAGCCGTAGGAAAATACTAGTGGCCCAAAGTAGGTATATAATTATGCTATATAATATGTTGATAACAAAAAAATTACATGAAGCCACTCCAGCTAATAGAGAATTAGTTTCTGTAGTAAGAGCAGTACGACTAGTATTAATCCGGCTATCAGGGGCGTGCGGTGACATTTTAAGTAAGGGAACCAATGTTTAAAAACTTACCTATTTGTAATGTAATTCGATTCTTCGATCACTTTTTGCGAATTCGTCAATGGCGTCATCATAAAAACGTCGATGCTCTAACATGTTCTGGAGAAATATATTCTCAATAAACAACAGCGATATCTGTGAAAGTCATTCATTCATTTTTGTGGTTAAATTTTTCATAAGGGGTTTTGCCCTTCAGTTAGTAATTATATGAAGCTTATCCGCAAAGTTTAATGTTGAAAATCCCTTTATTATTAAGGCATACACTACACGCATTCGCATAAACTCTTAATTAATTGTTCAGCTTTAACAGTTTCAACGTCATTCCCGACAGCCGAAGTTGACGGTATTTGCATGTTCATGTCCGTATTGTATTTATTGTCTTCCCTATCGCCCGAGATACGATGCGCGCGACGCACCAATGCAGATATCAAAACCAACTAAACTAAATAAAGAACCTACTGCAACGATAGCTTCCACGGACGCTTAAAACACGCGTTCTCATTCGCGTCAGCCAGTGCGGTGGAGGTGGAAAGGTCGAGACGTTATTGAACTGTTCAATAACCTCTCGACTCTCGAACGCTACAGAAAAGCTAGCGGCCGGCATAGCTTACATTGTACTGTCGCTCGGTAGGATGGGCGCAGTCGGAGTCAACGCCGCATTTGCTAGAGGCATAACATATTGTAGGTTTGATATATGATATATAAGATAATTTTTAGCGTTTTTTATATACCTAGGTAACTAAACTAATTGCTTACTGATTAAAAATTCAAAAATTACATTTTATCATTTTACATTGTTTTGGTTTAGGGGAAGCAGTGCTTCCCTTGCTTCCATGGACTGCACGCCCCTGCGGCCCATACTTTAGTATTTATCAAGGAGTTACTGTGCAGCCGTATTAATAGTATAATAGGTCCATAAATCGCCGATTCTCGGCCATATCCAGAGTGGTTGGAAGCTGGAAGTGCATCGAAGTAGATAAATTTGGAGATCGGTTTGTCGGAGGTCAGTTAGCAAAGGACATCAAATTATTTGGGAACCATCTAATCATTCATCGCTGCCGGATTACTGGCTGCGAACTTGCGTTGCAAACTTCGTGCAGGTTTTGTTCTTTATTGCAAAATGGAATGTTCCCAAACTTAAAACGTAGGACTAATTATTGTTTGGAAAATGATTAAGCTGTACAAAATAAAGACATATTGAAATACATCATACATAACATAAATTAAACCGAAAACTACTCTGATGTACCCTCCTGCAGTGCCAAAATGCGTTATTGTCCGCCTTCCAAAATGTAAAGTCACTAACAGCCACAAATATTGCATATTACCCTATCTTTAATTAAAAAAGTAATCGGTAGGAGTTAAAATGTATGACTGCGGTAACCAATTCAATTTCCAGTGACGCTCTTCGTAGCACTTCGATTGTTTCTACTGCACTGTCTGACTGATGGTTACTGATCCCAGGTATTTTGGAGGTTCTTGGATCCCCTTTCAATCTTCCCAAAAGGACAATATTTTCTATGGAACGGAAGAACCTTTGCTGTGTTTGCTGGTCTAAATTTGAAGTAGTATACGGTCAGAATGTAAGTTCTGCACATCCATGGAATATTTGGATAGTTTTAACACGTTGCCTTGCGGAGCACCTAGTTACCCTTCTTATTTACACAAATTTTGTCATTTTAACATCCTATTCATAATTTCAGTATGCTATGAAGCCGCGAAATCATCCAACACCGGCTACCGCAGACAAATTAATTTCCGCACTAAGACTTGTTGTTAATCCTGCCCATACTTCACTATTTATCAGGGAGTTATAGTTGAGCTGTATTAATGTCGTAACGGGTCCGTAACTCGCCGAGTCGAGGCCATATCTAGAGATATAGCAGCGGGAAGCAGATAAATTTCGAGATTGTCCCGCTCAAGCGCTGTTAGTAAGAGGCTTTTTCATACAAATATATGATTCATAAATCTGGAGCATCAATTATTTGCCAACCATCTCCGATGCCCGCATTGCTTCACTGCGGGACAATCCTTTGATGGACTTGGTAAAGAATGGAGTGCAATAGCTATAGCTTGAAACGCAAAATAATGTAAGTACATAGAGTATCTAAGTACTGTACGTACACGCGCGGCCGTTGAAATCGTTCCAATACGTGCGTAGTGATGTAAAAAACAAGATTTCTTGTCTTGCTCGGCAACTTCTTGTCTTCTTTTGCTAAGCAAGGCAAGATGTAAAACTACTACTTGTCTTGCAAATTTCTTGCACAGTTATTTCTTGTCTTGCTAGCAAGACTCTTGCTTACTTCTTGTTCTTGCTTTTTAGGGGATTCCCCAACTCTTTTTCGGGGATTCCCTTTATTTTACGCCTTCTGCGCGCTCGCCGGCGCCGAGCGAGCCACCCTATTTTATCTAAAATGGCCAGGGATATTCTAAGTACTATGGCAACGTCAGTTCCTGCCGAAAGACTTTTTTCGAAGGCATCATTGGTTATAAGAAAACACCGAAATAGGCTAAATTCTGAATCATGCCTTCTCTGTCTAAATTCATGGGGCAGTGTAAGAAATACAGATAGGTAACTATAGTTACTAGTAATGTCAGTAATGTCATGTTCACGTTTAAGATTTAAGTAGGTACCTACCTTGGTACCTATAGTTTGTTCAGCGAATGTTCGGTCCTACGTCACAACTCTCGTCCTTGTCTAACTCGTGAATATACGATCGATATCCATCGTATATTCATGAGTAAGACAAGGACGGGAGTTGTGACGTAGGGCCGAACATTCGCTGAACAAACTGTAGTTTCAGTTTTTTTTTTTTTTGTATAAAAGAATTACCTACTTTGTTTCTTATTAATATGATTTAAATAAATCAGGTTTCCCTTGTTTATTTGTCTCATTTACTTGCCATCGGTAGAAAGCAAGAAATCTTGTTTCTTCCAAATTTCTTGACAAAAATATTGTCTTCTTGCTGGAGCTACTCTTGTCTTGTCTTGCTTCTTGCTCCACTACTTCTTGTCTTGTTCTTGCAGCAAGAACAAGACAAGAACAATAAAGAGCAAGACAAGAACAAGAAATTTTTACATCACTATACGTGCGGACGCAAAGGCGTTCAACTGACAACGTTGCAATTACCCCGCGATAACCTTAAAAGCGTAAGCGTGACGGCAAATCTAACATCTTATTACGCGACATTACCTTACGTGACCTTGCCAGTTACAGTGCAAAAAACAGTAAATTGTTCGCTGTTAGGTTGGCCTTAGATTGCCTGAATAATAGTGGAAAATCTTATAACCCTGCCCACGGACATTGGTGGCTTTTTTTGCAAAAGTCTTTCGACATGCTCGAATAGAGCCGTCAATTTATATTTTCGACGGGGAGGAGCGAGTCGGTACCAGCGAATGTAGGGGAAGTTGTTGATTTGAGTAGCCGTGGAATTGGCGCAACGTTGCCGCACTTACCCGAAATTCTTGATTTCTTGCTTATTTCTCATGCCTAGTGGAACGATTTATGAGGCCGCCCGTGTACATAGAGTAACCTCTTTTTCATGCTCAAATAATTATCATTTTCTTACCAAAATTCATTTCTTCCTAAATAGGAAACCCAATAACCGTATTTGCCAACTTGACAGTTTTGCATGAAACGGCACTTTGTTTAGTGGATGAAAATGGCAAGTATGTTAACGAAGTAGGTCCAGTAACACGAGGACACAATGCCAAAACACCATAACCACGGCTTTCATTTCCATTCTTGGCGCGATTCCTTTTTAGCTGAGCCTCGAGAAAATCTCAAGCAGTCAACAAAATAGAAATATTCCGTTCCCCATCTTATTCGGCACAGCGTGAGTACAGATAATGTAGGCAAACTTATATATTCCGAAGTAATGGTTCCAATCTTTCATTGGCTCAGCTGTAAACCTATTTGTACCTGCCAATCCGCATCCAGGTCATGTGAAACATTCAGCAACCAGAATATTTGAATCAATCTGTAGCAGGGAGACCCTGGGCTAAAAGGGAGGCGTCCTTGTCTTTCCCCTCCCGACTCTCGGGTAGGCCAAATTACCCCCGAATCAACCTCGACCCGACCGTCGACGTCACTCGGAACTCATAATAAATAGTAATGGCGGGATGACATAGCCGGGAGCGAGGTCCATGTCTGGCCCCGGATGCGAAATTATCACCAGAGGTGGATGTACTGTGCACCAATGATAAATTATTTGCCTAAGAGTAATATTCGTAATGGAAGCAGAAAACAGCATTTATATTTTATAGGTCGGTTAGTTTGGAGATGGTTAAAAATTAATATATAACTTGTCTCGGGACTCATTGCCCAGGCAGAAGTAATTGGAGTGTAAGTATTTTAATGTAATGTATATCCTTATCGGTCCATTACATGGACAAGGATTATGCTAACAAAATAGAGGGCACTCAGTATTTTAAATAGGAATGCCGAAATTGTGTCTCGTGGAAACCTAAACAAGAATTAATATAAATGTTAGTTGATAGATATCTTCGGATTATTGATCGATTTTTTAATTTTTTCGTCTTTCAGCCATTTTCCCGGATACCAAGGGTTTCTTAACAAATTCAAAGAAGAGAAGGCTTATTATTGAAAATTAGTGTTGCAAAATCTAGTTCTATTAACCTAGCTCTGAGCCCATACTCTCCCTTTCTTTTCGGGAGAGCCATCCAATTTAGCTGAAGTTTACACTGGTTGTGACAAAATTATCCAGAAGACATTTAAGAGGAAAAATTCACGATTGATAGGTCGATTTTTACTAAAGGCATTAAAACTCCTGGTCCTGTTAAATTTCAGCCGCTATTAAATTCTGTTGTACTGGAATGATAAGATCAAAGGAGAATAACTCCTCATTTCAACATTTTGTTTATAGATTACTATATTATAGACCGGGAGATAGTGAGAGATTTTTGGACGTGATTTTATTCAGTATATATTCCTTTCATACGGCATTATGTTGCGTATATTCTCACAATAATAAGGTATGAATCAGAGAGTCATCCTGGGTTCTTCATATGGAAAAATGAGTTTTCATTTATTCGAAAAATATGCGTTTTGATATGATTTTAGTCAAACTGCCATGTGTTTTATATTGAAGTTCAAAATAGAAAATTTCTCGGAAAACCATAGGCATACCGTTAGCGTGGGCCCAAAAGGCTATTATTGCCACGTGAACTTGTATTTTAATAATTATTTTTTTCACGTTTCTGAGCAGGCTGCCAATGAGAGGTATGCAAGTTCTAGTTATGAAACTGCTGAAGAAAAGATGGCATACCGTTTGCGTATGTCCAAGTACACTTTACATCGAATAAATCGTTTAAATGATAACATTCAGTTTAAACAGTACTTAGACATTCGCAAAAGGTATGCCATCCTTTTTTCAGCATTTTCATAACAAGAACTTGCATACTTCTCATTGGCAGCCTGTTCAGGAACGTGAAAAAATTAATTATTAAAATACAAGATCACATGGCAATAATAGCCCTTTGGACCCACACTAACGGTATGCCTATGTTTTTCCGAGGAATTTTCTATTTTGAACTTCATTATGAAAGAGCCCAGGAAAAATCTCTGATTCATACCTTATTATTGTGAGCCTTTGCAAAGCATACTGAGTAAAATCACGTCCAAAATTCTGTCACTATCTCCCGGTCTATTATAATAATTATTGTCAAATATACAACTCAGCTCCTTTGCGTAGCAAGCATTGACTAATTAGGTTAATAGTTATTGCTTACTTGATATTTTTAAACATATAATAAAATGTATAGACCCAAAGTATTCACTATATAGTAATCTATCGACGACCAAGTAGTCAAGTTGTTTCTGTCCACAATGCCTTCATGAACCCGACTTGATTACGTGGCGACCTTGCCAGCGGCCATTAGTTTGGTGCACAGTTAATGGATAGAAAACAACAGTAAGTATGGGAAAAACTCAATCAAAAAAGGAGGTGATTATCGCACAAGCAGGAAACAGCGGAGGAACGACCAACTCATAAGATGTTAATCAAGGTGTTTCCGTACGGAAGTATTAGTCTTGCTAATTGGAGCTATGGTATAGTTGCCGGCGTTGCAGTATATTGCTACATTCAAGGGGAAAACGACTGGAAAAGAAGAAGAGAGATTACCAGGAGCCAGTAATTTGTATAACAAAAAAGGAAAAAGCTTCAACTAGCCTTAATACACCGGAACTTGCATCGAGGGAACGAGTTTGGCGCAATGCCGCTAGTTCGCAACGCTGGAAACTGTAGCGGCAGAACTGCAGTCTACTCACCACATGTGCCACAGTTTATCCAGCAGAAAGTAGAACATCGAATAAAGGTCGGATCTATGTCATTCTATGTATATTAATGAATTTCGGGCTTCTAGATAATTTTAAAGAACTTTCTGAAATGGTCAAAAAATAAATTTAGATAGAGTAAACAAATTTAGTTGTTTGGGTTGTTAGAAGATAAATTTAGTAAATTAAAATTAGCAGGTTTTAATAGTAATGTCGATAATTTGAAAGAAATTGACGTTATTAAAAGTTATTTACAGGAAATAGAGAAATACCTTTATAATTCAACGACAATGTGCTTTTAGATAGATTACGTTGTATATGACAAAATAGAAAGTAGTGAGGATAGTAATCCACTTAGAGTTATAAATAACATCAAAGAGGCTGACAACACGACGTAAGAAAAATTTTATTTAAGAGGAGCTGTGTTTTTGTTACATCTTATGGACGGTACTGAAAATACCACTAAATAATGCCATTGAAATATATAGTGATTTTCTAGACGAGACAAGTAGAAGATTATTAATAAATAGTTATGTTTTAAAAGCCAGGATATCTCAAAATACTAAGTTGAGGTTATAGAGAAATTATGTTTCAATTGATAATTTATTATCATAGTTATAAAAAGCATTTATTGAGTCAAAAATCGGCAGCGGCTCTTGCAAATGAACTGAATAGTGTTAGACAAGAGGATAAAACAATTGAGGAATTTGCGAAAAGCTTCAAAGATTTATTTATTAATTTAACTTTAACTCAAGCGGATGAAAATGATACCGGGTGTCCATTTTGCTCGAAGTAAACGAAAAACTAGCAATAAATTCTTTCTCTCACGGATGAAAAAATAGGTAATTTCGCACTATCATAAAGGCTAGAAACTAGTCAACATTGAGTGATGCTATACTTAGCATGCGCAAAAGACCAGGAAAGTCAAAAGTTTTCTTACGCACATCCCGTATATTGGACGTGCAAGCTTACAATAATAATGCTTCGTTCAGCGCTTGTGGTAATCCAGGAAGAGTAACGATTTAATAGTAAGGAGAAATTTAATAATAATACTAGACAGAACTACCCCTACTTAGTCGGTAGCATCATCAACAATAAATAAATAAACCCCTATTGGTAACTATTAAGAAGCTCCAGAGATAGAAGCTCCGTCGACGCCCCTTGGGTTGCCAGATGGAGTTGATCTGGGAATTACTATAACGAGTTACAAGAGTCGTCACAATATGTTGGTCTACTTGCCACCATACAAGTAACATTGAACCACTTTACATGTCAATAGTTTAATCATTATAATGAGTGAGTACAATTAAAATTTTAAAACTCATTATCTTAATCTTAATCAAGGTAGGTAAATACTTTTAAAATGCTTTAAAGGTATACCTAGTAGTGATCTTCTTTATCGACATGCGTGGAGAAACTTCAGGGCATCTAATATTTACATTTTGTGATTTGATTTCATAACGTTAATTATCCGAGTTTGTACTTTTTACATTTTGTCATTTTATTAATTTTATTAGAAAATGAAATAATTCATTCCTAAATAATAATTTGAAGCTAAAACTGCAAGTCAAACTGTCACCACAAAAGGAAGGTTGCATTCTTCTTATCGTTCAAATCTGCTTCAACTTCATTTCATCACAATACTTGTACTCAATGTCTTTTAATTCAATTTTATTTCGAAATAAGCTTTAGTGGAATCTACTAAATCTGTGTTTTGTGCCTACATGCTGTTTTATTATTATGACCAGATTAGCCCATTATAGTGAGTTGAAATATGAAGCAATGTGAAATGCGGATAAAAGTAGGTTTAAGGATGTGAAATTCTCTTCAGATTTAGGAAACATAGGAATTCTAACAGGAACTGTCCCCTTAAACGTATGACAAGTTTTTGTAGTAAAGTTGTTTCCATAGTTACTTCTTATCAAACTCCAAAGTCCTCATTGCATTGTCTGTGTATAGTGTTCATGCGGGTTTGGAAACCAAAACGGGGAGCAAGGAATTCAAGTTAGAGAGGACCATCGGAATTGCAACATTGTAGGCGAAACCACAACACATAACACATATACGTAACGTGCGGTTGTCAGGAGTTGCGAAGCATTTGCAATTGTAGCTATTTAAGCCGGTGCATTGCATGCATGCAACATACAGGCTGAGTCAGCCTTAGTGGTAGAAAATTTAACGCATGTCACTGCCTAGGAACCACTTAATGTGCGAGTTAATGAAATCAGTATTAAACGGCTAACAAATAAGGTATATAGCATCTGTATTTTCCCTGGACAAACACTAAAAAGCTTTCTTCTTATAAAACACAGATCGTGTTATAGAATCTGTAACATTATATAGCCATAATAAAAAGCCATAGTATCTAATAAAATAAGGATAAATCAATTTTCAAAATAAAAGTTTCTTCTATCTCTTAAAATAATCATGGTATGTATTAATATTTTTGCCCCCTTTGAATTCTTTTTCATATTGCGCAACAAGTTGGTAATGGATGCCGATTTCTGTCTCACCTAGCCGTCCAAGATCCAAATTGCACGAATTGTAAGTTCGCCAGTGACAGATATTGATTACACGACGCCTTGCTCTTTGCTATCCAAAAATAGTTTATTAAGTAGAAGCACAGAAAATACATCCACAACAGAAGATTCCTTAATGACAGTTGTCAAAGGAACTCCATATTTAAGCTTACTACTTAAATGTATTAAGAGGCTACGATACTTATGAAATCGGCCCGAAGTGCCCGACTCAATTCAGGACAAACGTCGCTCGATTAGATATGCCTATCCTTTTCCTTCCTCTAGTCCCCACGACTCCCCACTCCAGCCTACCCCTTCATAGTGCTACGATTGAGGGGCAGCCGGCCGTAGTTACTACACTGAGAAAAATCTGTCACTTTGTAAAAAAAACCTGTTTAATTCAATATGAGATATTATTCCTCAAACTCAAGCAGAAGCTTTTTTGTAACTAACAATAATCAATTCAATTACAATTGATATTGAATTCTAATGTATAATTTAAATGTAATATTTTATTTCAATAAATAGCGTGTTCTGGAATTGATTCTATAATACTTCTTTTCTAAGCACATTCTTTTGTCAGAACAACATAACGTTTCATGGTGTTGAATTGAATAGGGATACATTTAACTGTTCATTATACTGAAATTACAACTATTGTCACTGAATTTTTGCTGGATTTGTAATACTTAATTGTAGGTACTAATATCAATTATAGCCATTCACTTGCAGTGTTCATTATGACTACGAACGATATAGAGTGTAGGGTTGATTCAAAACCTTTAATTTGCGATCACTGTGTGCACTCCTAAGTTAACCCCCAGTTAACCCTGAAAAAATCAGCTTGTTTTAAAGAATTTTTTTTTACCCTTATAAAGCACTTTAGATACCACTCCTATTGCGGGGTTCGTAACACGACTTCGACGGTGATTTTTTGGGGTTATACTCAGGACGCTACCCACAACAACCCTGAAAATATCTACCTGTTAAGAATCATTTTTTTCTACCTCTATAAAAAAATGACAATTTGCTTGGACTATGATTACTTACATTGATGAATATAAAAGTTGCAATTAAGTTATTTTGTTCATCCAATGAATTATAATGTTTTTTCAGTTGCTTCTGGGGTACTCTTATATAGTTTGGAGTAGTCTGAGGGTGAGAATTATTATTATTCAAATAAAATAAATTTAATTGTTTAAATAAAACATAAGATATTTTAAAACCGAGGTTATGCTTTCATTGTAGTATGCCAATTTTAGTATCGAAGTGACAATACGTCTTCTTAACGGAAATTCAAACTATTTTAAACTTATTGGTTCATCTGCAATTACGTCAAAAGTATAGATTATATTGTTGGGACCACATGGATTTGCTTGTATATTTAAAGTAGGTAATGGAAAAGTGACTATATACACGAACTCACTAAAATCACAACAGTCTTTTTTTCCTGTGTAGACGTGTAGATAATATGAAATAATAACTCGGGTGCCGGCCGCCGCCGACGGCCGCCGACGGGTCACACGAGTCTCGCCGATGCCGACGAAGAAGCGCGAATATATATTTAAAAAACGGCGGTGGCCTGTTTGCTTTATTGCAAAAATGATATTTTTTGGGAGTTATTCAGGGCGTTCACTTTTCGTTGGCAACACACTGCATAGCTTTTTGGCGTCGAAGCAATTTTACTATTATTTTTCATATCAGCAAAGGTGCATGCTATGAAGGGTTCGTGTATAAAAAAACTTCTGTAATTGCTCAATTATAAAATCTAAATTAACGATTCGATTACCGAATTCTTCTTGAACCACATTAGGGTCAGTTGAACATCTATTAATGTTTAATTGGATAATTGTTCTGCATAATAGTGTTGCTACGACTAAAAAAGTGCGTCTAAAGTCTACTTCTTCAAAATGTTTTATATAACTAGTAGGTATTCCATATTTACATTTGTGTAATAATAAATAAATCTAACTAAAAACTTTCTACACTGTAAGAGTTCACTTTAGAGGGATTAGAGTGAAAAGGCCATATTATATCACAACGGTTTCGTTAATCTATAAAATTACATCCTCAAGGACTAATTTATAGAGTTACGAAACTGGTCTCCCTTTTTAAATAAAGTAATAGTTGTGAGATAATAGGAGCTATTAATTTCTAATCCCTTGTAAATGTTCCATTCAAAGCCCTGTTTTTCCCAGAAAGTTTGTTTTCCAAACCCTATGCACCTGCAGTACTACTTATACCTAAATCCGAATAAGTGTGCAAAATGCAAAATATGTAGGTACCCCTCTCTCAAATTCTGGAAACCATATTAGGTACCTACGGGAATAAAAGCACTCAAGCCCACAAATTACTCCTATTGGTTTCACTCCATGTGACTGTTGTGACATCATTATCAAACATTATACGTATTCTTGCCCTGACTGCGGTTCAGTTTCAGAACCTTATTCTGACAAATCTGAATTATCGAACATCCTAGAAAATGTATTAAAATGTCATAAATTCGACAGACTGGAACAATAAAATGTACTATTTTTATTTTGCCCGATTTTCAACTCCAATGACTTTCGAACAATCTTCTAACGAAGAAGTTTCTAAAACTGACTGGATGTCAGAATTATTATCGTTCCCTCTGGAAAGTATATAAATTGGCTTTTATCCTGCAGCGATTTACATAGGAATTCGTTTTCAAAAAATGCTTCACATGACCCATTTATTTGGCAAAATTATTACTTGTACCTATCACATTTTTAAAGTAAAAATCAAGCGCACAATTTGGTCTAGAATTTAAATTTACTCTTTTTGCACGACCAGGCCATTTTATGCCCTAGGGATTAAACCATTTTACACAAAAGCAAGAAGTAGGTACTTTGTGAATAATAATTATTTATTTTCTAAAATTTATTTGTGGCGCAATGGATTAATAATTATTTATTTATAATTCCTGGAGGAATAATAATAATGAGTATTATTATATGCCAGTCGACATACATAATGTCGCGGTAGAAAATATTTTCTTCGGGTACTCGGAAATATAAATATTTGCTAACATACTAACATTCAAAACAAGCGAAACACAAATAAGGGAGACTGAGACTAATAAAATGAAAAATGAACCATCTGATATCGATTGAAAGTTCTCCTGACGTGGTTTCCGAGCCCGGTGAGGTACGCCGAAGTAGGGGGAAGTAGGGGAACCACGAGTTCCAGCGAACGCCCGCCCGCCCGCCTATCTCCGTACGTCTAATTCCTGCTCGAATGGCCAATTCACGGATCATTTTATTGCCGGGCAATGGGTTCGTAGTTTTCAAATCATAGCCAAACGAACAAACGTATCGACTTGAAAGTAGTCTTAAAATAATGTTATAGAATGCCTCAATCGTCGTTGTGTCCTTCGAATTATTTTTGAGTGGTGGAAATACTCGAAATTCTTAACCGAATATAGTCGAATTTCGGGTATGTTTGGTATTTTTTTTCACAGTGTCGCATTAATCCTGCACAGTTCGTGATACACAACGACGATTCTTCGTAGTTTTATCTAAGCCACAAAAAAAAATCAAGTGAAAATATTAAGAAATGCAAGTAGGAGATGTAAACTACGAAACCCTTGAAAATGGGGGGTATCGTAGCGCCTTAATATTGAGGTCCAATACTTAATGCATATTGGTTATTTTACTAGAATAATATTTAAAAGAAATTGTCGTGTAAGTAGGTAGGTACTAATTTTTGAGTCCACTTGACAGTAGTTATTGTTAAGGAGCTTTCTGTCGGGAAACTATATTTTCTGTGATAATAGATAGGAATCGTGCATTAAGATAGGAGCTTTGTGGATTTTGTGTGGTACCTGGAATGTTCGGATTAGAATTTGGAAGAGTTGGTGTGTAGTTGTAGAGTCACGTTCATATATGTTATGTCTAGGCAGATGTATTGCAATGGTATTTTTCTCGAGTAAAATACAGACGCTATGGTTCTGGCAACATAACATAATATTATGAACTCTCATTAGGGGAGGATCCAGAAATATGTAGTGCCCATAGACACCTAGCGTTTGTATTTTCCTCGAGGGAACTACAAAATATATACAATACGTCTGGCGACATAACATAACGGTACATACCTACCGTTATTACTATATTAAAATTGAAAGGAATTTTGGTTGAATAGCTATTTTCAGGAAGATATAAATCATATACATTTTAGGCACTTTTAGTTACTATACCATACCCATAGCTAAAATTTATATTAATGCGATAATACATCATCTTTTTCATTGGAAATTTACGATATATCTATGTGTCCGGCACAATACCGCGAATACGATAATTATGCAACTATTGTCAGATATCGGCTAAATTTATAGCTGCATATGCAAGAAATTCAAAATTAAATATTTGCCGAGTTTATATGTTGGTGTAGTCGACATTATGCTGCAAAATGTTTGCTATAGATTATTATTATTAGGACCTACGGGCTATAATTGGGTATATAGAGGAAAGTACCCTAATATGAGACAATTCCCAATAGAGACCCCACACTAACTCCTAAAGTAAGAGTCTTCATCTAGCTGGCAATGTCTCAAATAATCACTAATGGTATAAGTCGTCACATGTAGTACAGTGTCTAGCTTAGTTAAATTTTTAGGTTAAAAACGGCATTGTTTACTTCAACCGTACGTGCACAAACTTTTAAAGGGCTTGGGTTACCGTGTAATTCGGAATAACGTGGTAAGTGTTTAATATATATTTGTAGCTTATTGTATTGAATAAAAGTTATTTTATAATTAGAGTAGTTATATAACGAATTTAATAACATTTGTTAACGATAGCAAACAATTCTATGATATGTACATCGGATTCCTAATATGAGACAGCTCAGTGTACCTAATATGAGATATCTCATATAAAGAGACTCGCTTCATCCAATTTAGATTACTAATAATTTGAATAGAGTGTCAAGTGTCATATAATTAAAGAGTTGTATACTGTGTTAAGTTGATATTCATTTAATGTTTTTAAAATAAAAATTATTTTGTGGTAAGTAGTATTTTTGTTAAACCTTAATATGAAACTGCCTCATATTAGGAACCTGTTAAGTGTGCCAAGTGTTATGTAACTAAATTGTTGTATACTAAGTTAATTTGATATTCCTTTAAAGTTTTTGAAATAAAAATTATTTTATGGCAAGTAGTGATTTTGCTAAACCTGGGTATGAGACTGTCTCATATTAGGCATCTAATTTTAAAAATTTAAGATTTGACTTTTTTTTTTCATAATTCTCATTTACGCAACAACTGTTGTTAATATTTGGCAATCCTACATAAACTGCAGTGAAAATAGAGACTAGGTCTATTAAACTTTTGATAGAACGAACCTCGGTCAACTCCGGCTTTTATCAAGCATTATTTGCCAACATTCGTCGGCATTCGACGCGTCACATTTCACATAAAAATATTGAACCAGTCTGTGTTAGAGGTTATTATAAATATATAAACAAAACACATTTCAAGCCGTCAATTGTTTATTGTCGGGAATTTCTTTGTGTGGCGACGCAAACAGATCCATTTAATTTTTAATTGTGTTTTTCGCCACATAACCTAAACCAAACTGATTAAAATACAACTTTTTCAAGTTGCCAGGAAAACTCATAAATGCTTAACAGTAAATGAACGAAACCTTGAACGGTTAACTCATAAAATAACTTCAACACCTTTGTTTCTTGACCCTTAAAAATAATGCCACGTCAATGTGAAATGAATGAATTTTTCCCGGCAACTTGAAGAAGTAACTTAATCAGTTTGGTTCAGGTTCAGTGGCAAATAACCCAATTAAAAATTAAATGGATCGTAAATTGTTTGTTTCCCGTGAAGTTATGGGCAAGTTTTTTTGCCAAAATGGAAGACGGATTTGTGAAGCCATGTTAAAATAAATAAATGCCATATTATTATATCGAATTCAACACGGTATACACATTGAACAGGTTTTCTTTGCAGGTCTGATATTCAATGTACCCCAGCTTAGGTTAGGTTGACATTAACTAAGTTCGAGTGTTCACCGAAATGTTCACGAGTGTTTTACACGAAATGTACGGCACTATTTGTGCATGATCGAGTATTACTGCGTTTGCACTGCTCGGTGCAGTACAATTGGGGTGTATTTTCCAATTTTTTTTTTAGTAACAAATTTTTTGCCGTCTTTTATCAATGACTGAAACAATGATTTAAAAAATATATATGGAGTTAAATTAAATGAGGATGATGAACAAGCACGCGGCGGCCATCTTCCAAAAATATACGTTGAACAAGGAAGGAGGTCAGTGGTTTTAAATATGTTTGCCAAGGAAAAGTAGAAATATATTTTTTTTGAGTTTTTTTAAAGACTTTATAGGCGTGCTCCAGCGGTTTGACCCGCATTTTGATATTAAAATGTCTTATACATGTTAACGAAAATTTGTGTATAGAAGTCGAGGTAGGTCTGATAAGATCAAGAGTCCATAAAAATATGTAAGTAATACAGTAAACAATAGCTGTGCATTTTTCCTTGATATGGGGCACATAAAGCAAACGTCAAACGACGATGCCTAGCGAAAAGAACTTCTCCGAGATTTGCGTTTAACGCGGGAGCTGAACCCTCATTAATTGCGAAAAGGCCTTATCATTTTGTACACTCACCGGCACGAAAAACGGAGCACTTATAATTTTTATTTAAAAAATGTAAAATTTTAATACTTTGCAATGGTTTATTATTATAATAAGTTAAAAGCAAACAACAACATGTTTTAAGTAATATCTAACAACAATTAAACGTTTATTTGAAAAGCAAGACTAGACTGTTTTGAATAAAAATTTCCAAAAATTAAAAAGTACACAAGTCTTAGTTGGCCATGACTTTTCTTTTGTTTTTATTGTTTTGACAAGTCTGAGTTTAAAGAAGTGAAACAGTTCAAAGCTGTACTGCGTTTATTTAAGGTAAAAATATGGCTGTTAATCCTGAAACAGCGGCTGCTATTGTTGCGTTGGTTCAAGACGAAAGAACTGAGCGATATGTTGCCCAACAATATGCCGTATCCAATAGCACTGTGCACCGTATTTATATACGTTTTTTGGAAACTAGAGCTTACACCAGACGACCTGGAACTGGTCCCCAACGAAAAACTAACGCTCATGATGATCGCTTCATCCTCTTGCAAAGTCTACGAGATCGTCGTGCTACAGCTGTAGAAATCAGAAATAGACTTCATCATGTTCGGAATACCAATGTAAGCGAACGTACAGTTAGACGAAGACTTGGAGAAGCCAATCTTACCAGTCGTAGACCTGCAACAGGTCCAGAGCTTCTTAGGCGTCATCGTGTTGCGCGACTTCGGTTTGCCAAAAATCATGAGCACTGGGGTGAAAATGATTGGGGGCGAATTTTATTTACTGATGAGTCCAGGTTTAGCCTGCGATCTCCAGATGGTCGCGAGAGAGTATGGCGAAGACCACAAGAGCGTTTTGCAGAATGTACCTTCAGTCCTAGAGTAGGATACCAAGGAGGTTCAGTAATGGTGTGGGCTGGAATTTCTCTGGAGGCACACACTGAGTTGTACATCGTTCCAAGAGGCTCCTTAACTGCTGCCAGGTACATTGATGAAATTCTCCAAGATTTTGTTGTCCCGTATGTTGATTTTATTGGAAATAACTTTCTTCTGATGCATGATAATGCCAGACCTCATACCGCAAGAATCACTCAACAGTATTTAAATGATGTAAACATTCCTGTTTTGGAGTGGCCAGCGTTAAGTCCAGATGCGAACCCGATTGAACATGTTTGGGACATGCTTGGGCGAAGAATGCGAAGTCGTGTTCCTGCTCCTTTAACCATAAATCAGTTGAAACAAGCTCTTTTAGAGGAATGGGACCTTATTCCTCAAGAGGACATTCGCCATTTGATTTTAGGCATGCCACGGAGAATGCATGCAATCATTCGAGCCCGCGGGGGTAATACCCGTTATTAAAAATGCTCCTCATTAGTTTTTGCTCAAAAATCGTTTAAGTTTTGATTCATTTAAGGACATTTTGCCACAACACCAATGTGGGTTTATCGTTCTAATTTTTTTAAATTGTAACAAAAGTTTTTATTTTAAAAAAAGCGCCCAATTGTTATTAGAAATTACTTAAAACATGTTGTTGTTTGCGTTTAACTTATTATAATAATAAACCATCGCAAAGTATTAAAATTTCACATTTTTTAAATAAAAATTGTAAGTGCTCCGTTTTTCGTGCCGGTGAGTGTATAATCCCGGTTCCCCTAATAAAGGCCCCCTCCAGAACCAGATAACGCCTGATAATATTTTGTCGTTTTGCTAGCCTATTAGAGGAGTTATCTTATGTACAGGTCAAAAATCATATAAGGTACCAACAGAACACTGAATTTGATTTGCGTACATTGCAGGAGATAATTTTTATTTCAATAATAATAAATAAGGATGGATTGTTGGTCCGAGTATAAATCAAGAAATATAAATCAATGTCAAGACAATGTCTTGGGTTCGAATCACGGCTGGAGTGATTCAATTACCTGCTATGCCCCTCTTCCCTTGATAAACATGTTGACGTGAAAGCCACACTCTTATGAAAAAATATATTATTATTACTATTAAAATTATTAAAAATTAGTTTTTTAAAAATTTCCAATATATGCATGGATTTAGAATTTTTTTGTCATGCAAAAGAGTCGTCCAAACAATCCGGGGACACACTGTATATTTGTCGTTTCCTTTATAACTTGCAGAATCAATAAGTAGGTAAATACATGCAGTTAACTGAACGGATATGAGTTCAGGTCCATCCTAGGACGGATATGATTTCATATCCATCCTGTGAAATAGAAATCAACCAATCAAACTTAAGCGTGTTGAAGTGGTAAACATCAAGCAACCTTTGAATTACTGAACTGTTACGCACGTAGAAAAAACACACTGTATAACTCGAGTGGAACGTCCAACGAGGACGAGAGTTGAACACGACGTTGTATCTCAAAATTATCCACTATTCTTGTACAAACTACTATTCTTAAATTTTAAAATCCAAATCACGGTGTTTCGTGTCAGCTCGTAGCATCCATGTTCCTTGCAGGATATTTTCAGATGTACCTATTCTGTTTAAATGGTATGGGTCTGATCTCCAAAATATCAGGCTCGACCAGTCATTCAAATGTGTTCCTTCAGCTCACTCATCGGTAACTATTGAGATTTAGCCAGTAGTTAAGTTCAACCATAATATACCTACTTTGACTCAAAATATATGTAGTTGTTCTATGTCCCAATATTAATTAAAGAGCCTGTAGAAGAATAGTTGGTAAAGTAGTATCAATCTTAATGTAAAGATACACATAAGTACCTATATATTATAGCTGATGATAATGTTATTTATAATAAAGTTCTGTAATAACGGAGAACTTATAGTTATTTACTTATTCAGTTGAAGTACTGTGCATTTGCTCTTTTTAAGTGGCTGTTGTTTACAATATTTGAAAGCTTTTATTAAAATATAGGTATTTACGAGTACCTAGTTCTTATACTTCATGTAACTCACCCCACTTCTATGATTAGTGTGAGCTAAACCTGAGTAACGCCTGTTATATGCCAATCTATTCTAATGTTTTAATAGAATGCGGGTCACTCATAATAATTGTAATCATAATTCAAATAGTGTATGAAAATATAATGGAAGATATATCGTGAAGAACCTTATTTTACGGGAAATTTTCTTAAACTAGGTCATAGTTGTTACCTTCGGCTTGGGAGTCTTAAATATTCATATTCCATTTAGGATTCTGGAGAATAACGTTTCCTCTTCAAAGTTTTTCGCTTTACTCATATTCACTGCACATGGTCCTGGCTATTGTTACATTGTAAAAACTTTTGAGTGTCAGACGGACGGTCTCGACCTTGGTAGACACTGCGCGCCGAACACAGGAACGTACGGGGTTAATTAAATTATTCGCAACGTACATACTTAATAGATAATTTTGGGACGTGGCTTGATTATAAAATGTCAAGCTCATACGCAGAGAGTGCAGATGAAAATGTGGAACTTGTATTCCTACGCATTGCGGCGACGTACATTTAGTGCCAGCATTTTAAATGCGCTCATCGCTGTTGGATAGGCTCAAGCATTAAGAGGCTACGATACTTATGAAATCCGCCCAAAGTGCCCGACTCAATTCAGGACAAACGTCGCTCGATTAGATATGCCTATCCTTTTCCTTCCTCTGGTCCCCACGACTCCCCACTCCAGCCTGCCCCTTCATAGTGCTACGATTGAGGGGCAGGCCGGCCGTGGGTACTACACTGAGAAAAATCTGTCACTTTGTAAAAAAACCCTGTTTAATTCAATATGAGATATTATTCCTCAAACTCAAGCAGAAGCTTTTTTGTAACTAACAATAATCAATTCAATTACAATTGATATTGAATTCTAATGAATAATTTAAATGTAATATTTTATTTCAATAAATAGCGTGTTCTGGAATTGATTCTATAATACTTCTTTTCTAAGCACATTCTTTTGTCAGAACAACATAACGTTTCATGGTGTTGAATTGAATAGGGATACATTTAACTGTTCATTATACTGAAATTACAACTATTGTCACTGAATTTTTGCTGGATTTGTAATACTTAATTGTGGGTACTAATATCAATTATAGCCATTCACTTGCAGTGTTCATTATGACTACGAACGATATAGAGTGTAGGGTTGATTCAAAACCTTTAATTTGCGATCACTGTGTGCACTCCTAAGTTAACCCCCAGTTAACCCTGAAAAAATCAGCTTGTTTTAAAGAATTTTTTTTTACCCTTATAAAGCACTTTAGATAGTGGTGATCTTTTACCTATATCTCGTGAAGTATTGAAGTTAAAAAAAAACTTCATGAGGGAAAGTTGTAGAGAACGTAATAATGTATACATAAGAAGAAAAAAATTGTACACATGAGAAGAAAAAAAATTGCAAAAAAATGTTTGCAAAACCACTCCTATTGCGGGGTTCGTAACACGACTTCGACGGTGATTTTTTGGGGTTATACTCAGGACGCTACCCACAACCAACCCTGAAAATATCTACCTGTTAAGAATCATTTTTTTTTCTATCTCTATAAAAAAATGACAATTTGCTTGGACTATGATTACTTACATTGATGAATATAAAAGTTGCAATTAAGTTATTTTGTTCATCCAATGAATTATAATGTTTTTTCAGTTGCTTCTGGGGTACTCTTATATAGTTTGGAGTAGTCTGAGGGTGAGAATTATTATTATTCAAATAAAATAAATTTAATTGTTTAAATAAAACATAAGATATTTTAAAACCGAGGTTATGCTTTCATTGTAGTATGCCAATTTTAGTATCGAAGTGACAATACGTCTTCTTAACGGAAATTCAAACTATTTTAAACTTATTGGTTCATCTGCAATTACGTCAAAAGTATAGATTATATTGTTGGGACCACATGGATTTGCTTGTATATTTAAAGTAGGTAATGGAAAAGTGACTATATACACGAACTCACTAAAATCACAACAGTCTTTTTTTCCTGTGTAGACGTGTAGATAATATGAAATAATAACTCGTGCCGGCCGCCGCCGACGGCCGCCGGGGTCACACGAGTCTCGCCGATGCCGACGAAGAAGCGCGAATATATATTTAAAAAACGGCGGTGGCCTGTTTGCTTTATTGCAAAAATGATATTTTTCAGGGCGTTCACTTTTCGATGGCAACACACTGCATAGCTTTTTGGCATCGAAGCAATTTTACTATTATTTTTCATATCAGCAAAGGTGCATGCTATGAAGGGTTCGTGTATAAAAAAACTTCTGTAATTGCTCAATTATAAAATCTAAATTAACGATTCGATTACCGAATTCTTCTTGAACCACATTAGGGTCAGTTGAACATCTATTAATGTTTGATTGGATAATTGTTCTGCATAATAGTGTTGCTACGACTAAAAAGTGCGTCTAAAGTCTACTTCTTCAAAATGTTTTATATAACTAGTAGGTATTCCATATTTACATTTGTGTAATAATAAATAAATCTAACTAAAAACTTTCTACACTGTAAGAGTTCACTTTAGAGGGATTAGAGTGAATAGGCCATATTATATCACAACGGTTTCGTTAATCTATAAAATTACATCCTCAAGGACTAATTTATAGAGTTACGAAACTGGTCTCCCTTTTTAAATAAAGTAATAGTTGTGAGATAATAGGAGCTATTAATTTCTAATCCCTTGTAAATGTTCCATTCAAAGCCCTGTTTTTCCCAGAAAGTTTGTTTCCCAAACCCTATGCACCTGCAGTACTACTTATACCTAAATCCGAATAAGTGTGCAAAATGCAAAATATGTAGGTACCCCTCTCTCAAATTCTGGAAACCATATTAGGTACCTACGGGAATAAAAGCACTCAAGCCCACAAATTACTCCTATTGGTTTCACTACATGTGACTGTTGTGACATCATTATCAAACATTATAGGTATTCTTGCCCTGACTGCCCCTTATTCTGACAAATCTGAATTATCGAACATCCTAGAAAATGTATTAAAATGTCATAAATTCGACAGACTGGAACAATAAAATGTACTATTTTTATTTTGCCCGATTTTCAACTCCAATGACTTTCGAACAATCTTCTAACGAAGAAGTTTCTAAAACTGACTGGATGTCAGAATTATTATCGTTCCCTCTGGAAAGTATATAAATTAGCTTTTATCATTCAGCGATTTACATAGGAATTCGTTTTCAAAAAATGCTTCACATGACCCATTTATTTTGCAAAATTATTACTTGTACCTATCACATTTTTAAAGTAAAAATCAAGCGCACAATTTGGTCTAGAATTTAAATTTACTCTTTTTGCACGACCAGGCCATTTCATGCCCTAGGGATTAAACCATTTTACACAAAAGCAAAAAGTAGGTACTTTGTGAATAATAATTATTTATTTTCTAAAATTTATTTGTGGCGCAATGGATTAATAATTATTTATTTATAATTCCTGGAGGAATAATAATAATGAGTATTATTATATGCCAGTCCACATACATAATGTCGCGGTAGAAAATATTTTCTTCGGGTACTCGGAAATATAAATATTTGCTAACATACTGACATTCAAAACAAGCGAAACACAAATAAGGGAGACTGAGACTAATAAAATGAAAAATGAACCATCTGATATCGATTGAAAGTTCCCCTGACGTGGTTTCCGAGCCCGGTGAGGTACGCCGAAGTAGGGGGAAGTAGGGGAACCACGAGTTCCAGCGAACGCCCGCCCGCCCGCCTATCTCCGTACGTCTAATTCCTGCTCGAATGGCCAATTCACGGATCATTTTATTGCCGGGCAATGGGTTCGTAGTTTTCAAATCATAGCCAAACGAACAAACGTATCGACTTGAAAGTAGTCTTAAAATAATGTTATAGAATGCCTCAATCGTCGTTGTGTCCTTCGAATTATTTTTGAGCGGTGGAAATACTCGAAATTCTTAACCGAATATAGTCGAATTTCGGGTATGTTTGGCATTTTTTTTTCACAGTGTCGCATTAGTCCTGCACAGTTCGTGATACACAACGACGATTCTTCGTAGTTTTATCTAAGCCACAAAAAAAAATCAAGTGAAAATATTAAGAAATGCAAGTAGGAGATGTAAACTACGAAACCCTTGAAAATGGGGGGTATCGTAGCGCCTTAATAGACCGCGAAATGACGACACCTCCACGCGATATATTCCGTAGGCGGAACGTCCCTCGGGAACGTAAACCGGAACTTACGCGCACCGCATAGCGAATATATGCGCTAACGACGGTGATGAATTCTGGAACTTACAAGAGAGTTCATTAACTTGAGATTGCTAGGATGTGATAAGAGACACCGCAAGAAAATGGCGATGAGCATGTCGAAATTGGTGTACGAATACGAGACACCGAACATATCTAACTTAAGAGTATAAGAAGTGGGTAATTAATGACTAAAGACCGGATTATATGCAATCAAAAAACCTTTATAATATGCGCATATATATGCACACAATTTTTTAAATATATGCATGATTTATGCAAAGGCACCATGAAATATGCAATGACTAATTCCATGGCTTTTCTTTGGCAAAATTATTAAAATAAACAACTAAACGAGTCTTAAACATGTATTACATAGTTTACATTATTGTACAAATATATGCATAAACGTAACTTAATACTAAACTACAAGATCAATCTGAAATATTGTAAAATGCACTAGTAACAATATGTGTTTCAAGGTTTCCTACTGTAAAATTATGTCTTCGGTCACTAAGAATATGTTTATATAAAGAAAATGATCTTTCTACATCAACCGAAGATACAGGACAAAATTTTTAAGTTTGGAATCAACGCCGGTTCAATAGGTATCCAAATTTTCTAAAGTTATACCGGACATTACATTTGAAGCCTGAACTAAAACATTATAACCTGGATTTCTTTCAATTACCCCTTCTAACTTCGTAGCTACGGCCTTTCCTACTTCACCTCGCACTTGCTTACAATTATATATAAATTTTTCTACTATATCTATTGACTCTGGCAGGCTTTTAGACATTCCTTCTAATTTTAAAATACTTTCTGGTACAAAACTATAGTTACTTTTAATGTAAATCAATTGCTGTTCAATTTTAGAATTTTGAAGAAGTTGTCTGCATTTTTGAATGGATTGGGAATCATCTTCAATTTGTAAAACTAACTCTCTAACCCTAATTTTTGGAAATTATCTGCATAAAATATTGCGGCTCGAATCCAGGTGCCCCACCTGGTGACAACAGGCTCTGGTGGTAATGGTGTTTAAGGTAAATACAATTTATAAAACTGCACTCTTAATGGGGCCTTTTAACAAATTTTCTTCCCATTAGCAATTAAATCATTGACCAATGGGAAGGAAGTTCTAATGTTCTCTGCAACCCTAGTGAATCCATGGGCTAGACAAGTTACATGAATTAAATTTTCATAAAATATTTTTAAATTACGCCCTGCCATTAACATATACGGTGCAGCATCGGACAACAGAATAAGAACTTTATCTGTAGGGACTGGATGTGGCAGATAGAAATGTGTTAATGTTTCTTGAATATAACGGGTAACTGTTAGGTTGTTTGTTTTTTCAAGTTATTTTACTGCTATAATATGAGGTATTCCAGGTTCTTCAGAAAGTTCTCCAATCATTAGATTAGCTATGTAACGACCGCAAGTATCAGTTGTTTCGTCAAAAATAATATATCTGTCACTTCACTTTGACGTGGCATGATCTTTGAGAAAGGAGGAAGATTTATTCTCCGAAAGCTCAGAAAACAAATGTGTTGAACTTATTTTTTGAGTTACACGTTTAAAGTTTCGTTCATTCAGTGTTAAGAATTTATAAATTTTCGAGGCAACTTGAAAAAGTTGTGTTTCAATCAATTTGGTGGCGAAAAACCCAATTAAAAAGTAAATGAATAATATATATGTAGGTATCTGCAATTTCTTTCTTAATTTCTTCTTCTATCACTGAAGCATAAATATGCCTTTTCAACGACGTTTTTTCTTAATGTAGATTCATCCGGAGTGTTAAATTTGCAGTACTTTTGCAGAAATGCCTTCACTTGAGGGTTGGTCATCTTGTGGAGAGGAATATTCGCAGCCAAAAACATTCTGCACAAATCTTCATTAAATTCGGTCTGCTTGCTTCAACGTTGACTGAACAGGACCCGATTTGATTCTGTTAGCCTTAGAAATGTGGGACGGCGTCTTGGCGTGCTGGTCTACATGGAATTTCTTCGAGCAGGAAACAATTTTTGAACAAACCTTGCAAAAAATGCGATCGCCATCCAAAACAAGTTCTGGGTACGGTTTAATCCACGAGGCACTTTGAATTCACTTTCACTTTGTTTGGTCACACTTTAGGTGTTCGGACTACTGCAACCACACTGATACTAGTGATTCAAACCTCAGCTTAACAAAGCTATAAAAATCTATTAAATTATTTAAATTAATATTTACCTGAATATTTTTTTATTATTGTTTATTGTATTGTTGGGTTTAAACTTTTATGGCTTTATGCAGGTATTAAGCTGGGGCACCTACCTGTCCGAATGCCCATGTTAAGTAAATGACAAACAAAATTTCTTTATTTCTTCTTTCCAAAATAGAAAATATTACGTAAATATGCAAGATATGCGAAGAAATCCTACATATGCATTAAATGACCAAATTTGAAGATATATATGCAAAATATGCATAAAATATGCAATTGCATAACATCCGGTCTTTATTATTGACACTTTGTTAATGCTAACATGTTGTTAAAATACGCTGTAAGGACAAACCACAATGGCAAAATAGTATAGAGCGGGTTATGATAGTCATTACAGTCCGACACACGAAAGAAGTCCAATGAAAAACTCAGTGTAATCGTCCATGCCCACATTAATAACATACGGGTGGCGCTTAGACTGAGTTTTTCATTGGACTTCTCTCGTGTGTCGGACTGTACCGCAGGACGAATGAATTACCTATATAATCCGCATAGCTCGCGAGTTTAGTACTATATCGTCAATCAAGCGGTACTATGGTTTTTCCACGATTTACACGAATTCAGAATATTCGAAGCCATTTAAAATATTCCGTATTCCTTTTTCTATAACTAAATCACACACTGAGAGATCGTGTACAGAATCAGTGTGGTTGTAGTTCATAACTCTACGGGGTGATTCACTGGGAATGGGAAATCCAGGAATCGAAAATGGGGGGATAAAAATATGATGCTTGAGGCCAATATGCCTGATAAAACTATTGTTTGTGTAAAAGATACGCGCTGAAGCTCTTTTTTTAAATTGTATTATGGCTGTATCTACCAAAATAATTAAGAATCAGCTGTAGATGTCAATTTCTACGTATCTCACAGAGGGCGCCACTTGCACTGTTTTTGGATCGGCTTTTACTAGTTACTTTTTAGGGTTATCTTTTTTGTTTTGCTGACTTGTAATTTTAGTACAACTTTGGCCCCGGACGGGATATATATCAGATCAGAAAAAAGTAATGCTTTAGTTGAAATTAATTGAAAAATGGGAAATTTACACTGCCAATGAGTACTCAGGGTGATTCAGTCATGATGTAAAAGAATGAATAAATATTAGGGTTATACGAATCGGAAATTTAAAAAATTCAAAATAAAAAAAATTAAAAATATTTTCAGAAGTGGATTTGAACCCCTACAATTAACGGCACTTCGGGCTGACGAGTTGCTAGTAAACATCGCCTTGACACCCGCAAATACCTGCGCGCAGTTTTCAGTTGCACTAAGCACTAACAAAGCGTACATTTTTTTTTGCTTATTTCCAAAAATCTCAAAATATGTCGAAATATTTAGAAAAAACTAACCGGTGTTGGTATGTGGCTTCGTGGTTTGAAGATTGGGCAAACTCAGCAAATTTCAGTTTTAAACAATTCAAATTGACACAAAATCGTCTATCCCATATTACAGAACGGCATAGAGGAATTTCGAACTGATTTTCTTGAAAAATCGTCAAAATAAACTTTCGAAATTGGATCGATACCCAACGAACGTTAAATTTAAAATGAACTTGAATAGTAAACTATATATCTTCTAACTATTTCATATATCTAACCAAAATTCAGGACTTTTATGGAACAATAATTTACCTTTCCTTAATTATTGAATTGCAGCCATAAAAAGTGGTGAATTTTGGTTAGATGCGTGAAATAGTTTGATATATTTTTATTTTGATATCAAATCGTTTTTGACCTATATCGAAGATTACTTAACCACTTTTGAAGTTAGGTACCTACCTACTAGGAAAAGTCGTTTAATTATTAATACCTATCGAAATCCAATATGTGAAATCTGCATTGTTATTAAAAACAACTTTATAAAACCAGAAGCAGGTTTTGATGTAGGTAATTTTTTATTAATTATTATTTCTATCAACAGAGGGAAACGCGATGAAAAGTCAGCGCTACTTTACCCCTGCACCGCAATGCGGCACACGCTAAAGCCAAGGAACTACATATTATATAATAGGAGCCGATAACGAGCCAGACTGTTTGAGATGCCTCCCCTTTGTTCGCGAATTTCGAAACAATACAGGCCATTTTAATTAACTCCATCAGAACAGACATAACACGTAGAGTAATTAGATTTCAAACTATCGACAAAAGAGCTAAGGAAGTCGCCTTTAGGTACAAGAAACGAAAGAAAAACGTGCGGATATACTGTGATGACTTTATGACTTAGTGTTTCACAAGACTCTTGCAAATTTCTTGTTCTTGTCTTGTTCTTCCTGCAAGAACAAGACAATACTCTTTTAAATTTCTTGTCTTGCTTTGCAAGATCCATTTCGAGGATACAGAGGGGGAACCAAAATAACATAGTCGGCGACTCACCCCCTCCAACCCCCTTACCCCACCCTCCCAAACTTTATAATCTCAAATAGCAACCCGCTATGTGTGATACGTCATTGGAAAGCTCTTAAAAAATGCTTTACAACCATATCAAATAGTATGGCATTTGGATTAGCCGTTTTCGCACAAATCGCAAAAGACGGTATAAGTATTGATAATTTTGGTATAGATTGGCAACTTGCTACCTGACCTGTATGAATGCAGTATTAATTAATTTAATACCTTCTGTGGGTTAAATGCGAACAGATAATACTAATAAAAATGACCTTGTTGTAGTTTTCGTACCTGTTAAGGGCTAAATTAGAACCAGATCATATCTTTTATGGCTACCTGAACCATTTTCACAGCTGCTTTTGCTTTATGGCTTAATTGAGTATAAATAAGATTATAAATACTGTAAATACTAGTAAATCTGGATGAGTAGTTTTCCGCGTAGGTACATGAAAAAGTGCGTGAAAATATTTTAAAATAATTTTATTTTATTTATTATTTTTATTTACATTTTATTACAGTAAATGTTCAAAATGACTTCCCTTGTTGACAAGACAATAATATATCTAATCTATTTTCGAATTCCTGTCGAACCTTTTGAAATGTTTCTTTTGAAATATTTCGACTTTCTTGTGTAATTCCTTGTTTTAATTCGTTAATATTCGTTGGTTGCGTTTTATAAACAACAGATTTTAAATGATCCCACAAAAAAAGGTCTAATGGGGTAAGATCAGGTGATCTGGGTGGCCATTCTATTGGTTCTCCTCTACAGATCCACTTGTCTGGATAATGTAAATCAAGCCACTGACGCACAGGAAGTACGTAGTAGGGTGGTGCTCCGTCTTGCTATGAAAATGCAGAAGGTGTTCATTTAGGAAAAGAGTTCCGTCGTCGGTTTGCCTGATTTTCAACTTATTGATTATTAGTGGTTCGATAGTTGTATCCAGCATTTCCGCATAAATTTCCCCTGTTAAGTTTCCATCAATAAACAGAGGGCCAACAATGCTGTCTCCTAATATGCCAGCCCAGACGTTGATCTTCTCAGGGTATTGCGTATGACCTTCTCTGAAAATGTGTGGATTCTCGTCGCTCCAATATCTGCAGTTTTGTTTGCTTACATTTCCGTTCAAATAAAATGTGCATTCGTCACTAAAGCAAATATTTTTGACTAATTCTGGTTCAGGCAAAATTTTATGGTTCATACGTTCGCAGAATTCAATACGTCTATCAGGCTCATCATCGGTAAGCTCTTGAAGAATTTGTAGTTTGTAACGATGCATTTTATGGTGTTTATGTGTTTTTCGAATCGCTTCTCGGGAAATTCCTGTTTCTGTAGATGCTCGTCTAGTAGACATAGTTGGATCCATTGCAAAATGCACAAGAATTTCTATTTGAGCATTTTCATCAACTACCTACCCTTGCTTGATTTCTTTTAATATTGCCAACAGATCCAGTCTCTTCAAATTTGTTGATTAATTGTCGAATGTAGACGTGACTAACATTCTTGTTGGGATGTCTTTCATTAAAAAGAGCAGCTACTGTTCGAAAACACCTTTCGGCACCGTAACAAAGAACCATTTCAACACGTTCAGCAACTGTGTAAACCATTTTGAAAATCGGAGTTTCTAGTATCTGCTGCTACTCGTAAGTTTCTAGTATCTGCTGCTACTCGTACTCGTACTCGCTGGATCGCTACTTTCCAAATGACTATAAAAACAACAAGTGCAGTATTTATAATCTTATTTATCCTCAATTAAGCCATAAACCAAAAGCAGATGTGAAAATGGTTTAGGTAGCCCTAAAGATATGATTCTGGTTCTAATTTAGCCCTTAACAGGTACGAAAAATACAACAAGGTCGTTTTTATTAGTATTATCTATTTGTTCTCATTTAACCCACAGAAGGTATTAAATTAATTAATACTGCATTCATACAGGTCAGGTAGCAAGTTGCCAATCTATACCAAAATTATCAATACTTATACCGTCTTTCGCGATTTGTGCGAAAACGGCTAATCCAAATGCCATACTATTTGATATGGTTGTAAAGCATTTTTTAAGAGCTTTCCAATGACGTATCACACATAGGGGGTTGCTATTTGAGATTATAACGTTGGGGAGGGTGGTGGTAAGGGGGTTGGAGGGGGTGACTATGTTATTTTGGTTCCCCCTCTGTATCCTTGAAACGGTTTTTAATTTTTTTTTTAATATCTC
Organism: Pseudeuparius sepicola; assembly: GCA_963920635.1. NCBI lineage: Eukaryota > Metazoa > Arthropoda > Insecta > Coleoptera > Anthribidae > Pseudeuparius > Pseudeuparius sepicola. The sequence continues at coordinate 132,481,046 of OY987298.1, read as the reverse complement.
TTTTATTTTCTGAGATATGGGGGGTGGTAAGTTTTCAAGTTGTCACCCCGTATATTATTCTGAACAGATTCCAACATTAATCCAGGCGAAAATGCACTTTTCCCCCTATTATTAGTTTCCAGGGAAATCTATTCAATTTCGATGTTCTGTGACTTCTTCCTCATACCCACGACTCGACTAGAGTTGTTCTGTGGCATACCCCGGAATGGGGAAAGTTCTCCAGTCGGATTCCGCACAGGTGGAGTCGTGTTATAGGGCCCGTATAATGAATATCTTATTAGGGTGGGGCTTTTATATTTTGGCAGTAAAAAAGTTATGAAAAATGGAGGTTCCCGGAAATAAAGAGGCTGTTTAATTATTTATGGGCAGTTTTCAGCGGTAGGGCGGGGCGCGGTGAATAGTTAATGCCGTCCGGCCGTTCCTCTCGGCGATCCAATTTAAAGTAATAATAACTTCGAGTTAAGAAAAAAATAACGGTTAATACCTTGAGATTTATGAGACAAGGAGGCGATCAATTATTCAGCTCGTTTTCGTAAAGATGAGACCGTCATTGTGAACATCACCTACCGAAAATCGTTAAAGGAAACGATGTATTTTTAAGATTTCACCCCCTAATTTTGTTATTTTCCCTGTAGCATAGAAATAGTCAACAGAAAAGGAGGACATTTTCCCGCGAGTCTAATGAGATGACCTTATATTATCAAGATACTAATCAAACTTATATTTTTTAACATCCTATATACCTATATTTTTACATTTTTGAAATCTATTCGTTTTTACTAAACTCATATTAAATTTTATCAAGAGGAACGTTTTTGTGGTATAAAGGATAATCAGTTGTGGCACAAAGGATAATCAGCTGAAAAAATGCACTCCAACCGGGATTCGAACCCGGGACTCCTACTCTGGCCGTTAGGCAATGACAATTTACAATATAAATTTCTATATTTACTTCTCCCGTGCTTTTTGAAAACCTAGTAACTAGAATTTTTCACTTTTGATTTTAAGAAAAAATGAATTTATCAATTTTGCCCTAGCCGTGACAATACTTAATATTTTTATAAGAAGAGTAAAAACTTATTTCTCACAAAAAATACTGCTCTATCTAACGGAGATGTAATTTAAAGTAAAAATTAATATACCTCTGTACTACCAGAGTTACTATTTTGAAATTGGTATATTCCTCAAGAAAAACAAATATTTTCATAGCATCTGGAGTTACTGTGTTTTGAAATTGTAAAAACTAATTTTGAAATTTTTATTCTTTCTGAATCTTTCTGTTGTTTTATTTTTTTAATTTATTTTTTATCATCTAAAGAGGCATCCTTGTAATATCTACAATTAAAAGAGAAAAAATGTAGGGCAAATTGTTACATTAATTCCATAGGTAGGTACTATTTCCTGTTTCCAATATACAGTAAGTCCACGGATGGATACGTAGGTACCTAAGGTGTAAATGACAAAAACAATTCGTGTTGAAATTTGAGCTTCTGGGTCGAAAACTAAGATATACAAACAATTAGGACAATTAATTAATATACAGGGTGTTTTTACTGCCAATTTTCAAAAATCGCCAGGAGTTAACTAGCTTTATTTTTAGAAAATATTAAAAAAATATATTTAGAAAAGTCGCTTAGATTTAAAATATGTGTCCGACTGTTGCTTTTCGAGCAAATCGGTGGATTTTGATTTAAATGGGTAAAAATAAAACCAAAGTCGGCACATTTGCTTCAAAAGTCACATAACTTCTAACTATAGAACTTTCTAAATAAATGTTTTTGATATTTTTAAAAAGAAAAAGGTAGTTTCACACTTGACAATAAAAAAATCGGAGTCGGCTGAGATGCTGAAAAGCGACAATCAAAAACATCTTTTAAATCTAAGCAACTTTTCTAAGTAAAAGTTTTTGATATTTTTAAAAATAAAGCTAGTTTACTGTTGGCGATTTTTGAAAATTCGCTCTAAAAATACCCTGTATATTTATTAATTGCCATAATTTTTTCTACATCTTAGTTTTATACCAAGCAAGACCCAGGAGCCGAGTCCGGGTGAGTCCTGAAAAACTTCATTTAGGTACGTGTGACAAACACTATTTTTTGTCATACGCTCCCAAAATTTTGTTATACGCTTTTTACAATTCTTCAGAACGCTTAATTTTGCAAATTTTCCGTAATTGCTGAAATCATAATGTTCGAAAAAGTTGGCTTAAAAATTGATATCGTATAGCAACAAGTTTGTTTATTTGATAATTTTGTCATGTGATTCATTCATTTGGGGACTATAGGCCGAAAAACAAGCATTTTACGGACTTAAATGAGTGCGTCAAATAGCTATTTTTGGGAGCGTATGACAAAAAATATATTACTTAGGTTTTTTTAGCCATTGCAATAATTTTGCGGGTACGGCTGCTCATTTTCTTCAATTAGTTTAGATAAATAAGTGACTCAATTAAAATGACAAAATCTAGCAACTGAGAATTACTAAGCAAAATTATTCAAAACTGTTTTATTTTACAGCGGCAAAACCTAGTTACTAAGGCTTACTAAGTTTTGGTTTAGCCTCGCATCATAATGTTACCTATTTCAAACCGTTTCAGAAAATAGTAATTCAACTTGCTTGTTTTGCATATAGGAATAAATAGATTAAACCACAGTTATCTACTAGGATTTAAAAGCATGTGTAGGTATCTCTGGTGATATAAATCTTAGGGTAACAAAAATACTATTTCCAGGTAGCTCTTTGTACATTTATGCATACAACGTTAAAACCTAGTAACTACAGTTGCTATAGGTTTTCACAAAGCACGGGAGAGTTAAAATCTAATACAAAGGGTCGTTTGGATAACATGTCACCTTTACATAACATTTTCTTCGGCGTCGGCGCTTGCGGGCTGTAGGCGCTTTGAACCAACTAAGCTACCGGAGTATACGGGTTTCATAGGTTAAGTGATACTTAATTCAACTGATTATTATTAAGTAGCGGTGAGATATAGGAGACTCCCGCGTCTTCTATATAGATTCTAGAAGGGGTTAGAGGGTGTAGGATGACCATTCATGGTTGTTGGTTATGTGACATATATAGCGACTAAATGCAAATATCCAACGTGGAAATTTTGACCTACAATGTCTTATCATCATCATTTACTGTTTTTGAAATATTGCATTAAAATTTTATACTTCATTTATTTTACTATGAATTTGTCGATCTCGTGATGAAGATAGGAATATGAAACCACAGGAATATGAAATTTAATTAAGATTTTCAGTGAAATGCAATAACACTCCTAATATTTCAGTATTATAATTTTATTTAGTATAAAATTTGAAAATGAAATATTTTAAAAAACATGGTAATGGGTAATGGTAGGTATAAAGTTTAATATGATTTTAACCGTAATAACGAGTAGATGACAAAAATGTGAAAATATAGGTATGGGTATAGTTCCAATTAAATGTAAGTTTGATTTAGTGTCTTGACAACATCAATAAACTCGCAGCGCTCCGAGCATTCTGAGGTTCAGTTCAGAGACCCCTTTATTAAAAGTAGAAGTTTAAAATTTATCTGAACTTTGCGCCATTGATGGTGTAGAAATTATGTATATTATGCCGCTGCTGATTCTAAATGGACAGTTATTAGAAGAATCTGTGGACCTTAAAGACCTAGGTATTACTATACGTACCGAGTTTGAGGTTGATATCTCTATTATTCGTCGCAGTGATAAAAGTAAAATATGGAAATATTACCTACTTTCGTAAACACTCTATACCTCGAGATCTATAAGAGTTTTTACCCGCATGTATAGGTAGGACCTTTTGTCCTAAAATATCTTTTTCTATAAAATGTCAACAAAAACCGGACACACAGTGTATACGGTTGCTTATGGTAGTTAAATCAACAATTTTCTCAAATTCGTTGACTCGTTTTGCCCTCCAGATTGATTAGAACGGTTATAAAAATTATAAAATTTTTACCAGTCACACGAATATATGCTTTGTTTCACTGAATAAGAACGTGTACGTTCGTACCGCCACCGGATTTCTCTTCCAAATTTCCCAGACTACAATGCCATTTATTTGATATAAAAATGAAAATCCAAACCGTGCTGGGAAAATGTTAACGAAATGTGTTTGTTTCAGGATTTCGCAATGTCGTCTGAGTATTGGCGGATTCTCGTGTTCTTCTGGATTCCAATTTTAATATTATCATCGGCGTCGGCTGTAGACGTAGGTAAGTTTGAACAAATAATCTTAAATGTATTTTTTTGTCTAGGTGCTATTTAATTTATATACCTACTACGTATTTTAAAAACTTAAACAACACATAAAAGCATGTCAGACATATCGTTTCAATTCGTTTTATCGATATAATAATGAGTTTTAAAGAGGGCCTTCAAACATCTAGCGATATTTGATCACTATCGGGAGTTGTATAAAACTTCTTTATGGGGTAACAAAACGAGAATAAAAGCTCTGCAACGCAAATGGTATCGATTACCGGTATCATTACCGGACACCTTTGGCACCTTTATGACTGGCAATTTGTGTCCTTCTGCACAGGTCTGTATAATACAAATCGTGTGTTTTGATTGCTATGTATATTGATATAGTATGAATGGCCACATTATCTTAACAACCATATATAGGGGTGGTTTTGGAAGATCGTATCACAATGTAGATTAGAGATGTTTGTGCCGATATAAGTATGGGGCATCATTGTGGCGTATATGTGTACATTACACCTGTTTATAAGTAGTATCAAAATTTACTAATGGTATTAATGATAATTCAAATAATATTATTATCAATTATAATCATATGTCTCCATGAGAATATAAAATAATGAAAGATACACAAAAACATGTAAAATAAGTTTTTATATCAATCATTTTCATCATTTCATTTTTAAATCTTAGAAAAAGAAGAAGCGCATAATATATACCCCACATAATTGGTGACCCTGACGTGATAATCCCGAATGAGTGTAGCTCAACGTTTGATCTACAAAATTCCAACTCGACAAAAATGTAAGTAAAAACAACTTCACAATAGCGACTATTCAAAATATAATTACTCATAATAAGAAGAGCGAATATTAACAGCTCAGAAACACTAAGGAATATTCTTACTCGTCGTTTAGCAAAATTAAAGCATGTCAGAAGTCCAGAAGGCTACGGAAGTAGGATGAAAAAACCTTTTCAACGGGAAATAACAGCAAGAATAACGAAGAATATTACCAGCCTAATAGCACCAAAGAATATTCATATCTCTCGTCAATCAGTCCCATCATAATATGTCAGAAACTAGAACAAACGAGCCTTTTCATCGAAAAGAACAAAGCCAAAGAAGAATATTTAAAAAAATATTTTTTCTTAGAGTTAGTCCAAGGTTATTCCTCAATAATAATGAAGATAATGAAAATATTTTTTCATCTGCTAAATTACCGCCATTCTGGATTTAAACACCAGAGATTTGGTTCAGCGAAGTTGAAGCTCAATTTATAATTTCTCGCATTTCATCTCATAAAACTAAATATCATTTTGTTGTAGCCAACTTGACTCTTGATATTATTACAAATATTTATGATGTGGTATCCAATCTTCCAAATAAAAATATGTATAAAAAGATTAAACAAACTTTCATTTACAGGTCAACTTCAAGTTTAGATGCATGGTTAATATTATTATAATATTATTAGTAGCTCACAAATGGTCAGACAAAAACTGTTCTTAAATAATTATGTAAAAGAGGTTTACCAAAAACGGCTCTAGGACCACTATAGCAACATCTGGTAGTTACCAACGGTTTTTTAGAACTAGCTGACAAAATTAAGGAGATTTAATAGCCCATCACCAAATTTCATTAATATTTCTGAATTGTACCCAGAGAATGTTCATTCTAAATCAATTTGTCAAAATAGTAGCTAATCTGATTTATCGAAAGAACTAACAAAATAACAGTCAGTGGAATCTCAAATCAATGCAATTCAAACACATTTATCCTTTCAAAATAATTCTATCCCTACTGGAACAAACCATCATTATTCATTATCAATTCACTTCGCGCAGAAACCGTTCTAGAAGTACATCTCGTTCGACTTCATCTATCAATAATTCTGTTTGCTATTACCGTAAAAAATACAAAAAGGAAGCTATATTATAATGCGACGGACCATGCGTGTCTACTTTACGAAGCTAAAATTTTAAAAATAGTAAATGCTTCCAAAACTAGCAAAAGGGTTTAGCGCAACTGTATTGTCTATGTATTGGTGCGGATGTTTCTGTAATTGCAAGTGATGTTTTTAATGACCACAAGAAAGACAAAGATATTTTTCTTACAGCTGTACATGGTTCTTCCATTCCCACGTATGTTAAGAAACTTCTAAAACTAAATCTTAATCTGAGACGTAATTTTCCATAATACACTGTGGGGCAAATTAAATTGGAACCCTTTTTAATGCCTAAATTTTTTTTATATTCAAAGGTTTTTTATCGTTTTTTGGCATGTTATGACCTAAGTTATTTGAATCAAAAAGAACTCTACGAAGCAGGTCAATTTCAGTGACGTACGGAAAAGGGAGTATTTTTCAAAACCAATGTATTTCAGGTCGATGCAAACATCGGCCAAATGAAATAAAAATGTAAAAATGGTCAAAAAATATTTGAAAGGGTTTGGAATATTGAGCAATAAAAAACCAGATCAATGGAAACAAAATTAAAATTGGTAGTTTAAATTTTGTGAAACCATGTCTGTGGGTGAATTTAAATTGGAACCTTTTATAATGCTTAATAATTTTTTTTATTTTAAAAGGTTTTTTATTGTTTTTGGATGTTATGACCTAAGTTATTTGGATCAAAAAGAACTGTACAAAGCGGGTCAATTACAGAGGCGTAAGGAAAAGAGGGTATCTTTTAGAACCAATGTATTTTATGTTGTTGCAAAAATCAGCCAAAAATGTAAAAAATGGGCAATAATCCGTACCCCACTGAAATAGACTTGTTTAAACTTAAACTTAAATTAATAAAACAATTTCTAATATTAAAAAGCACACACTTAAAATTGTACATTTTTATCAAGTAGCCATGAAACAATTATTGTATCTTTATCTTGCATGACATTGAAGGTTGTAAATAAAGCAAAGGATATTTTTATAAATATGGCTGTCCTTATAAACGAAGATAAAGTTTTAATAAAATCCTAAAAAAAAGTAGCCATGAAACAATTATTGTCTTAGCTTGCATGACAGTGACGTTTGTAAATAAAGCAAAGAATATTATTTTTATAAATATGACTGTCCTTTGAGAGAAACGAAAGGATCGCTGGAACAATAATTATTATGGCTAGCTACTTGATAAAAAAGTAAAATTTTAACTGTATTGGAAATTGTTTATTAATTTAGGTTTAAGATTAACTGAGTTTAAATAATTTCAGTGGCAGTGGCGTACGGATTAGTGATCATTTTTACTTTTTTATTTCATTTGGCTGATTTTTGAAACAACATAAAATACATTGGTTTTGAAAGATACCATCTTTTCCGTACGCCAATGAAATTGACCCGCTTTGCATAGTGCTTTTTGATTCAAATAACTTAGACCATAACATCCAGAAATGAAAAACCTTTTAAAATAAAAAAAATATTAAGCATTTGAAAAGGTTCCAATTTAATTTCACCCACAAGATTAAACCATCAATTTTTCATCGCAACTTCGTCGAACTTATTACATTTTGTGTAGTGTATAATTCCGCTCCGGACCGGCACGTTTTTTAGAGTATAGGAAAAAAGAACCGCGCGCGGGTATTGCTGTGGTCTGATTCATTATAATTTCGTGCCCGGTACCGTGCGCATCGTTTTCGCGTGAAATATTAAGGAAATGTCCAGCTCAAGTGATTCAATTGGCTCGTCGCGTATTTCTAACAGACGTAGACGCAAGAATAGACGGAGAGATACCAAATACAAAGAACTGAAAAGACAACTAGAAAAAATGCGCCGCAAATTGGAGCAAATCAGCACGACGGATACAGATAACGGTAAGCAAAAACCAATTTAATTCTATCGGGAAAGTGGGTTTTGGTAAATAAACTGACATAAGTTCCTGGGCCAACTGCAACAATGACTGGCCGCTGGAGTAACTGCAATTTGTCAACCTTTAGATCAAATTGTTAAAAATCCAGAATGCAACTTTAATAACAAATTGGATCTACGAAGTCATAGCCTCAGACAATATTAACAGATATTAGTCGAGGTATAGTTTCAGTCTTAAGGCCCGACCCTCACTATGTACTCTTGCTAGGAGGGGACAGGCGAAAGTTCCTATACTTTCATACTGAACACTTACTTAGATACTTCGTTTACAGACGTAGTACATTATCTCAAATTTCGCATTTACAGATGCGGAAGAGAGAGCCCAACCTATCACAGTTGAGGCAATTGTCCATCCTGACCCGCGCGAATCGGTGGCTGAGGTTGCTGATGACGCGTCAGCGGAAAGGCCAACAGTAGAACCGGCAGTAATTGAAATACCCGTTGATGAGGATGTCCTGTTAGTATTAGGAGAGAAACAAAACGCTTCTACCCCTTTTGGACCAATTTTGCATAAAGAATTAGCCGAAAGAATAAACGGCTATGGGAAAAAGGGGTTGCCAACAGAGGAAAAACAGAAGCAAATTGAGAAATACCCAACGCCTTCCAACACCCCTTCTATTAATTGTCCCAATTTAAACGAGGAGGTAGAGGAAGCCATTAGAGGAAAACCGGCAGTGATAAAGCAAGATAAGTTCCTGGGCCAACTGCAACAATTACTGGCCGCTGGAGTAACTGCAATTTGTCAACCTTTAGATCAAATTGTTAAAAATCCAGAATGCAACTTTAATAACAAATTGGATCTACTACCTAAGTTAGTTGACGCAGCAAAAGCAATATCGGGAGCTATCCACTCACTCTCTTCACAGAATATACCTGCTCATAGTGCTCATGCCACATTTAAACGAAGAATTTCGAAAAATGGTACAGGACAGTAAAGAAATTGAAGACTGCTTATTTGGTGGCAATCTTCAGGAAAAACTTAAAACGTCTAAAGCCGTTAAAAGAACAGGTCAAGAATTAAGCGTCGGTGCCCCAAATAGGAAGAGGGCCTACATTGTGCCTAGCGCTAACACACCAGCACCAAGACAAACAAATTCTAAGCCAAATTTTCGCAGAGGTGCTTCGGATCCGAAGAACAAGATAAGGAACATGAGGTTCAATACAGAACATTGGAGGGAGAACAGGAAGGACACTCGGTCGAAAAAGTGGAAACAATACTGACCCTGTAGCAGGTAAGCAACAAATACGCAGGAAGGCTGCAGTCACATGAGAAAAACTGACAAAAATATACCAATGACCCAGTTATACTCAATTGGGTCCAAGGTTATATCATACCGTTTCACAAAAAACCACACCAACATTTTATGCCTAAAACGAAAAACATAATTACAAAAAAGTAGTACAGCGGCTTTTAGACATTGGGGCGATTGAACATTGTCACCCCATTCGAGGACAATTCATATCATCGTTTTTTCTAAGAAAAAAGCCAGATGGAACATTTAGGTTTATTCTCAATTTAAAAAAATTGAACAAATTTATAAAACCTCCTCACTTTAAATTAGAGGATCATAAAACAGCCCAGAACTTAATATCAAAAAAACAGTTTTCTTTGCAAAATTGATTTGAAGGATGCATATTTCTTGATAGCCATGCATTGATAAAAAATGTAGAAAATATTTAAGGTTCGAATTTGGGAACAAGCTATACGAATTTACGTGTATTCCCTTCGGATTAAGCATAGCACCATACCTGTTTACAAAAGTACTTAAACCGATTTTGAAACAACTACGATCAGAAGGTCTAAAAGCCGTTGTATATCTTGATGATTGGTTAATTATAAGCAACTCAAAATCAGAATGCATGTCTCACACAAGAAAAGTTGTTAATATACTGCAAAAATTAGGGTTCATAGTTAACTTTCAAAAAAGTACTTTAGAACCAAATAAAAAATGCCAGTTCTTAGGATTCGTTTATAAAACAACAGATCTAACAATTAAACTTCCTTGTGACAAACAGTTAGCCATAAGTATGGAAGTCAAAAGATGGAAGGAGAAACAAAATTGTAGGATTCGAAACTTTGCAAAGTTGGTAGGCACACTCATTGCTGCCTGCCCTGGAGTTAAGTACGGATGGCTGTATATCAAAAACTTCGAGAGAGAAAAGCAGTTAGCATTGACAACAAATAATAAAAACTATGATGCCAAAATGCAGTTAAAACCCTACTTAAAGAGTGATTTTGAATGGTGGTTACACCACGTTGCGGACTCCTACCAAACTTTTGGGTCAAAATCGTACGCAAATGAAATATATTGTGACGCGTCCACTACAGGTTGGGGGGCTTTCTGCCAAGGTAAAAAAGCACACAGGTTTTCGAGTGAAGAAGAATGCACTCTGCATATTAACACTTTAGAATTACAGGCAGCACATTATGCACTACAATGTTTTGCCAAAGAATTGAAACATGTCAATATTATACTAAGACTGGACAATATTACAGCCATTTCGTGTATTAACCGCATGGGCAGTGTGCGATTTCCTACCCTCAATAGAATATCGAGAAACATTTGTCAGTGGTGTGAGGAACGGGACCTCTATATATTCGCTACATACATTAAGTCAAAAAACAATGTCGAAGCAGACAATGAGTCAAGAACCATGTCAGTTGAAACCGAGTATGAACTGTCAAACAATGCTTTTATGGCAATCACTGACCACATTAGAACTCCCACCATTGACTTATTTGCAACATATAAAAATACAAAATGTAAAAAGTTTATATCTTGGGGTCCCGATCCTCACTCCGTAGCTATAGATGCATTTACGTTAAATGAGATCAATTTTTTTATGCATTCCCACCATTTTCATTTATTCATAGAAGCCTACAAAAAATTATTCAAGACCAAGCCACTGGCATATTAGTTGTTCCATATTGACCTGCACAACCGTGATTCCCTTTGTATAGGCAATTATTGATTGACAAACCATTGTTATTTAAACCTGATAAGAAACTACTCCTATCTCCTTTCAGAGAACCTCCCCCATTTGGAAAAATATTACCCTGGTGGCAGGGAAGTTATCTGGAAATCCTTTAGCCGGAAAAAAGTTCCATCAGAAATTATCTCTATCTTGACGGCCTCCATAACAGATGGAACAATACGTCAATATGATGCTTGTTATTGAAAATGGTGGGAACACTGTGCGGAAAATGGCACTGACTACTTAAACACCCATCTTGTTAATATATTACAATTTTTGAAAAATCAATTAGAGAAGGGATCGTCATATTCAACCATAAATTCATATAGGTCCCCCTTGTCGCTAATCTTGTCCATAAAGAAGGAAGACGAAATACTGATAAAGAGGTTTCTTAAGGGTGTGTTTAATACCAAACCTCCAAGACCCAAGTATGCCACATCATGGGATCCTCAAACAGTCCTTGATTATTTAAGTAAGTTGCACCCACCGGAAACACTAACTCTGGAAAACCTCACGTTAAAAGTTGTGACTCTAGTAGCACTTTCAACATCTCACAGAGCACAGACTATTTCCAAAATGGCCTTAAACAATATGTTTAAAAGATAAGATAGAATTTAGAATTCCAGGCAGAATTAAAACTTCAGCGCCTAATACTTGCCAGCCGAATTTAGTGCTTCCTTATTTTTCAGAGAAACCCGAATTATGTGTCGCTTCTCTAATTGAATTTTATATTGAAAAAACAAAAAATATTAGAGGCAATGAATATGCATTATGGTGGACACATAGAAAACCGTTCCATCCAGCCAGCATTCAGACAATCAGTCGATGGATCAAAACAATACTAAAAAAAGAGCGGTGTGGATACAGATATTTTTAAAGCACATAGCGTGCGTCATGCTGCTGCTTCCAGGGCATATCGCTCGGGAGTCAGTTTAGACGTAATCCACAAAACTGCTGGCTGGACAGAAAGGTCAGCTATGTTTGCAAAGATATATAATAGGCCCTTGCTGGAAGACAATTCCAGTTTTGCTAGAGGTGTGTTTTTCAATTAATTGTGAATGCATTGCGTGTTACTTTTGTTTATGTTTGTAAAAATAATAGATATCTATACATTATTATACAATATAAATTTTTCAATTTTGAAACTACAAATTTGTCACTCTTATTAATTGTACTTTCCCGACTTAAGATCCAATTAATTGGAACTATTGAAATTAACCTGTGATGTCAGTTCGGTTATAACTTTAAACAGCTACACAAAATGTAATAAGTTCGACGAAGTTGCGATGAAAAATTACAAAATCAACCTACTTACTGTAGGACGGTCGATTTTAATTTTTCGGGCATCTTCGTCGAATCTTATTACACACCCTCCCTTTAAACATCCCCTCCCAAACCGAACTAACGTCCCTAGCCGAAATTATAATGAATCAGACCACAGCAATACCCGCGCGGGGTTCTTTTTTCCTATACTCTAAAAAACGTGCCGGTCCGGAGCGGAATTATACACAACACAACATGTAATAAGATTCGACGAAGATGCTCGAAAAATTAAAATCGACCGTCCTACAGGTAAGTAGGTTGATTTTGTAATTATAATTTTGTTTCTATTGATCTGGTTTTTTAATGGTCAATATTCGAAACCCTTTCAAATATTTATTGCCCATTTTTACATTTTTTTTTTCATTTGGCCGATGTTTGCAGCGACCTGAAATACATGTTTTGAAAAATACCCCCTTTTCCGTACGCCACTGAAATTGAACCGCTTTGCATAGTTATTTTTCATGCAATTAACTTAGGCCATAACATATATCCAAAAATGATAAAAAACCTTTTGAAAATAAAAAAATTATTACACCTTAAAAATTGTTCCAATTTAATTTGGTCCACAGTGTATATGTCTTTTTGATTGCGGACAACAAAAATGATTGGTAAATGTTATTTTTGGTCCAAATCTAATACAGACGTACACTAGTGGATTAAATGTTGTTTGGATTCTCAGGTTTTAAAAATTCTCAGACATCAAAAATCCCCGTTAGGTAAATTTGAAATTTCTAAAGGCCGTTTTGAACTTATTTATCTGCAGAAAATTTATTTGTTTTCGTGACCTCTGTTACATAATTTTACCTAATTATTGAGAGAATATTTAAAATTCCTCTTATATAAATTTCCCCAGCGGCTCCTCTAACTTTGGCAACTGGCAGGAATTAAATAGCATCATAACAAATTTCGAATTGCTCGTATATTATGAAATTCCGCTTGATTTTTTAGAAACTTCCTGCACGACTAATAAAGTTTAAAGTTGCCTGCCCTGAACGAAGACTTCTAAATCGGGGAATTGTTTGGAATTTTAATGAGGGATATTGGAATCCCTAGACTGGAGAGACACTGACTGTCACTTTGGAAATGATGTCGAAATTATGATTTTACATCCTGAAATTTTGGGTTATATTTATAATAATAATAATAATATAATAATAATAATAATGTTTATTCATCAATACAATATAAATCCAATAGTACAACAATACAACTTGATAAATAAACAAATAGTTCACTGAGGCAGCATAGTGCTGCTGTTAGTGAAATGTGTTTACTATGTTAAGTAAAATAAAAGTGAATAAGTGTTTGTCTCTTCCGGTAAAATGTCGTATCGTGCAGGGTTTGTCTCAATCAGGTAAGTCGACATAATAGGGTAATATTCCAATCCACTATGGAAAATGTCCAATCTGACCCGTCTACATAAAATTCGCGCAAGGGCATATTTTATTATAGGCAATGCAACCAATTTCAGATATCCGTTCAATGCGTCTTAAAGAGATTTATTAATAAGTATTCTATTTACAGTGATCCATATTTTAGTCTTGTTTATGTATAGGTTTTGATTTAATATGTTTTTGATTTTTGTAGGGCAAATATTAAAAAGTTTTGTAGCTCAGTAAATGAAGCACCTTTGACCAATAGTTTTATATATCCGAGGTATAGTGCACTTTTCCAGTTTACTTCTTGTATCATAAGGTCGGCTAATTGGTGATTTTTTTTTATAAATATTCTTAAATAAAGTTAAACAGTATAACTGTCGAATGTTCAGCATTTTGCTCTCCTACAAAAGATCCTCTGTTGAATATCTAATAACAGTCATTTGTACTTCCCCAACCAGCTATACAATAATTTAACAAGGATTGCACCAGTGCAAAATATAGTATTTTCAGTTGGTAAATACTTAAAAATTCTCTCATATATCGAAAATATGAAATCAAGCCTCTGATATTTTTGGTCAATTGATTAATATGGAAATCCCATTTTAGATGCTGGTCCATTGTAATTCCAAGGTACTTAATAGAATGACCTTCCGGAATTACTTTATTCTTATCAAGTTTGAGTGGTCCAAAATTCGTTAAGTAGGGTACGTGTGACGTAAATAGAATATACTTTGTCTTACTGCAGTTTACTAATAATTTATTAAATGCAAACCATCGGGCTATTTGTTTAAAGTCCTGCTCAGTCGTTATTTTTAGGGAGTTCCAGGTGTCCGATGTGTAGAAAACGGCTGTGTCATCAGTGAAGCTAACTATATAAATATATTTGACGAATATGAGTTATTTTGCTAATCTTTATGATGTTAAAACTATGTAGGTAGGTAGGTAGGTTTATCGGTTACTAAGAACACCGGTTTCATTGGTAAAATATATTTCATAAATATAGTTAATTTGCTAACCTTTATGATGTTAAAATTATTAATAAAGGATGAGAAATGTACAGAAAGAAGCCTATGGAGAATGATTGCCGAAGTATCCCCAGGTCTTAGTGCAACTAAGATCTTTGTGATTTTAAGATTTCTGCTTTTAACGCTGTCCAAGAGCAGTTTCCCGATAAACAATTTGTTCTGATTCTGATTTTGCATTAAAAGCTAAAATGGTTCCAGCTTGGCTTTTGTGCCAGAGGAAAGTATAGAAGATGCATTTGATGAGTTTTGGAAATGCTAGAGACGTGCTCCGCTATTTGCGGTACGAATATGGAATGTCTATTGCAGAGTTCCTGAAGGAGTGGATCGCACAAGCAATCATGCTGAAGCTGCCGATAGACGATTACAAAATTAATTTGGAATATATCGTCCCACAATATGAAAGTTTATAGAAACTTTAAAGACAATGCAGAGAAGATGAGCGAATAGTGACAGGACATGAAGCCCGGAAACAGTTGAGGAAGTGCGGTGTGAGAGGATTTGACGTCAGACATATAATATTTTGGATTTCTTAAGGGGAATTGTACATAATTTGGAAATCCAAGTATAACGAACTAAACGTTCTCAAATTCACACCACATATTTATTATGTTATGTACTGAGATTTGTTAGAAAATGTAGATATCTGATTTAATAAAAAGTTGAAATCTGCATTTAGTAGGTAACCTATACACCATAGAAGGCGAAATTCGCAACTCGAATTCCTACAGTCGCAGACTGCAGTTATATTTCTACAGGACTCGGCTGACAAATGAGAATACCTGAAGTGGTAGATTTTAAATCGTTGAGCAAGTAATTCCGCTGCTCAAACTTCTTAAGTAGGCGTTTAAGCGGTGCTGCAGACGGGAATTTCATTCGGTTATAATACGGAAATCTCGAGTGGAGTAGTCGTAATCAAATTCAGACAATTGGGGGATTCGTGACAAATCGCAGAATTAAGAGTTGGAATTGGAGTAAATGAAAATTGCCTCGTTAAAAATCTCCGACTGCAGGAGGATTTGCAATTTTCAGTGGAACACAATAAAACGCTGGCATCATTCTTCAATGTCGAGAAAACCACGATCAGCAAACGAAATCTACATTCCTTTCTCGATTGCTTTATAGACTAAATTATACATGGTGAGTAAAAAAGTGAAATAACTGCTATTTTAATAAACGTGTTTTGTAGTGTATTTGTTGACTAATTGATTACCTACCTTTTCAACGGAAACATTTAGATATCCACGGAAATTGACTATTTTTAAAACATAATTATTTTCTGGACAACATGGTATAATGAAATAACTACATGTAGTTGCAAAAGAATGCCAAGAAAAATTCATATACTTACCAGTTTCCGCTACATATTTCTAAAAAATGCAGCTTACTTTGACTTTTTCCCTTTTTTACATTTTTATAAGAAAATAGTATATTATACACTTAGGTTGAGAAGTGAGCCATTATTTACCGAGCATTTTTATATCCTGAGGCGTGTAGCGCCGAAGGATATAATATGCGAGGTACATAATGGTCTTCTCAACCGAAGTGTATATACAAGAGTTTTTTTTACTACTAACATTGAAATATTGCCATACTTTACATATTTGATTAGATTTTGATATTCTAGTCATTTCTTGCCTGGGAGTTTAGTTGTCAAGCTGATAAAATGAAACTAATTTTTAAATGTCATATACAGTTTGTTTCCCTTTAAGTGGCGACAATTCATTATTTTTTAACGGGGCGGCCTATTTTCGAAAACTTTTTTTAAATATGGTACTCCAAAGGCTCTACATCCTGGTACATGCTATTTTAAAATTCGCCCTATTTTACCCACTTTTTAATTTTAAATGTCAAATTTGGCAGGCAAGGACTGCGACGTCATAACCGTCTGTAGGTGCAATAGTGTACCCTAAATATGCACCAACATAGCCCGAAATCATATTTTACTATTAAAAGAGTGTTAATATAGAATATTTTCAACTACCAATTTTTGGCCGGTCAGTATAATAATATTATTACAGATGCTTATCTGGTGCTGGATGTCCACTACTCAAGGAACTCATATTTTCCCCACCTCCTCCTTTATTGTCATAAAAACTGGATGACACTATAATATTAAATTTCACCGGAACTGAATAAGTCTGCAAAAGTTCACATCGATACACAATTAAAAGTGTGTGAAAATCGATTTGATAGATTTGTTTAGAAAGTTTACGTCAGGGTAAAAAAATTTGAGTGGAATTTCACTCTCAATTTCTGTCCAACGATTAATGAGTTAAGTTTTCAGTCGTTAGCTCGGAGTAGACGATCGACTTGGCGAATGAAAATGAAAAATCAATTTTGATTTAGACACTTTAGACACTTTAAAGAAATAATTTCAGAGGAAAAGTCCTTCTAAATTGAGAATATTCTTGACTAATACTCTATGAATATTTTATTTCAATAAATTAGTATGGACCCGTATAAAAATTATTTAATGTTTTGCGGTATTCGTTGTATACATGGTGATTATTTATGAATGAATATTTATCGTTTATTGCTTTTTTGAAATGCAAAAAACTAAATTATTTCGTTTAAAAAATAATTAAGCTCTCAATGTGGCCAGTACTGACTAGAACTGACTAAACTATCATAGTAATTCCACAAAATAATAATGTCATCCATGACCAACTAATTTTGTTATACATATTTTTTCTTTTAAAAGCGAAAGTCAGAGCTTTCTTAAAATTATTACATATTTTCTAAATTTCTAAATTTTCTAAAAAAAGTGGTTTCTGTCAGGCAAGTTTTGATTTTCTTAACTACATCACATTGCTTAATAACTTCTAGCTAAATAGAAATCTGAAGGTGACATTTCTTCAAATTAAATAGTTTTTCTTCTTGCATGTCTGAAAAATCAAATTTGCCGTGAAAAATCAAATTTGCCGTGAAACTGTGGCAGATACAAAAAATTCAGACAGTTCTTGCCTAGAATAAAAAAGTTATTCAAGTGCATAAAAGAAAATTCTCATACATGTCTTGATATTAATTTTATCTAAACTGAGGGCTTTGTTTAAATCAATCAATTTTGATTGTCATTTCACTGAAGAATTCTGTTCTCTCATTCACTTTAATCGATTGCTGTGTACAAGTCACGTTAATAGAAGCCTGTTAAAAATACTGCCCAGTACGAATTTCGGTATATTCGGCCCATAGCTCAATTTTTGTATTTTGGAAGATGCGTTGACGAAAATCTCAAACAAAAATAAAAGAAACGAGAAAATTAAAATTAACGTTTCTTTGTTCGGAAGCTTTTGTTTGGCTTTTGAACTAACTACAACCGTTCATGTTTCAGCCAAATCCGGTATATTGCGATGTCTACCGCCCTAGACGTTAATTAAAACTTGACCCTTAATTAATTATAGAACCTGCCCTGGAGTAAAAACCAGCAGAGAGCCCTCCTACATTATTAATGGAGCGACGACGCGACCGTGGCGAAAACCTAATGTAACATTTACGATACGAAAACTACGTAGTAGCATTCAGAAAGTTCAACTGTAATCTGATAAAAGCGTAAATTACACGGAAAACACCTGTATTATAATATAAGTACATCAATCCTGGAAAAAATTCCATAGTGAGGAAGGTACTGAAAAGAAACAATAACTGGGAAGGAGTGTGCTAGTCTAAACTAAACCACAAACACCTAAAACAAACAACAAATCGGCAACATATACCTATAGTATATCCATACGGTTCGAGTAAATAAGAGGGAAAACTTTATTATTTTCTATTTTGCGGAAACGAAGCACATACTTCATAAAAAGTTTTGCTTGTATTTAAAATAAGGTTGTGATGAGTGAAGACGTTACGAGCGATTATCTATGTAATTTTTAAGATAAATTGGTTGTTCGGAAACTAAACTGGTATAGTTTTCCCAAGGAATTGAATGCCGTTGCAGAAAAAAAGCAATTGAATTTCAATCAAAGTAATTATGGAAAAATAACCGATTTCTTGAAAAAATCAATATGGCGATTTTGGTGCATTTTTTATTAGGCTGGTCAAGTATATAAAAAAATCTGCACAGCACACTTTATCTCAGTAATTTTTAGGACAAATTGATGGTAAGGAGTTATCGCCAAATAACCGTTTTTATTTATTAAGATGTTGATTTGGTTGCATTTTTCATTAGACTATTAAAGTGAATAAGAAATCTGCACCACACACTTGATTATCACTTTCGGTTTAGCGGGTTTAGTTATAGCGTTGAGCGAAGGAAAAATAAGAAGCGCCATCTCCATATATCATAGCAAATCTGGAATTTAAACGAAGATAGATCCCGCGGTAAATTACTTTAGGACGACCTGAAGCGGTTTCGCTTCGATTAGGTCGTCCTAAAGCAATTGACTGGGGCCAAAATATCTTCATCTCGACGCAGAAATCTCGCTCGAAATTTCCGCATCAGATGCGCCCCAGGTTATTCCTTACCTCAACGGTTAGGAGGTATAGTCTACCATATTGTTATATATAAATTCTATAATTTTCTTCGTAGATGATCAAATAAGAGGGACGTAGAAATCAGTTTCATATTACCTAGAAGGTTGAATTTGAAATGTTTAATCACATTCATGGGTTACATTAGTGCTCGGCACGAAAGTTCCTTCTTTAACTGAACGAAAATCCTTTCCCCAACACCGCACTTAAGCACTTACTTAGGAAGTTGGACAGTTCAGTTAATTAAAAGCCGCATTTCAGGACGGTTTATTCATCTGCAGGAAAATCTATTCGTTCCAACAGTTCTGAACCAGGTCTAGCCAATCAGAATACAGACAAGTAATTCCAGAACTGTATGCAGCCAATTAGGTCGTTGAGAAGCGGTTCAGAACTGTTGTTGGAACAAACCCTAGATAGTGGCTGGTTGTCGCTCTGTGGAGTTACGCAGTGTCGAACAGGTAATATTCTAAATGTATTTCGATCTTTATTAAATATCCTTATCTGATTAGAATGACACTCCGCCGAGACGATGATTTATTCAACGAGGCTGTTTTCGGAGCCATCAATATTATTGCCAACATGGGTGGGTCAAGTCTGAATTCTCTCATGTTATTGAAACTATTTGTTCTATAATTGCTTTTCCTACAGTATATTTACTTGAGACGAAACCAATAGACAAAGCTACACATAGACTGTCAGAAGCATTGTTGAAATTTCCGTACGCTGCTACACCAAATATTTTGCATAAAATTGTATACGAAAACTAACAACTAAATTAAAGTACCTATAGCTCAACTTAGTATCGAGTCCTAAGAACACATTTCAATGTATCTGTTATAATTTGTTTTCAATATAAAAGTAACGTTTAAAAGTTGGTGTAGCAGGATGTTTTTTGCCGAAGCGCAGCAAGCAAGACTTGCCCTGACGTCCCTCTTATAGAATCACAACGCATTAAATTGTTGGCAGATACTTTGTCTCAGTCAGAAGGCTTGTAAATAATTTGAGCAACATATCACAGTCTGATCACCTATACCACATATGCAGCACGCGGAGCGGTGTGTTTACATTTATTCCATATTAGGGAAAAGGAGACTATACAAAATGTCTAAGACTGCAACTACTCTTGCACAATCTTGCGAAAATAGAAATATATTTGATATTATTTTAAAGTCATTTTGAAAATGACGAAGCGTTTTTAAAATGACTGATTTTAAAATTCGCAGGCAGAAGGTAAACCACGGGACACGATCTTATAGTGATCTATAGGCTGTTTTCGAGTCCCGTTGGGGTTTATTGTTAAATATGTGTTTGAGTTACTGCTTCCAGAATATCTTTAGCATAGATACTGCATAGTGTTACTTAGATAATTCTGCAATTATTTACAATAATGCTTAGCAACAAGAAACTCGAGAAATGTCGCTATTTTTGATTCTCAATATAAATTGACAATTGTCGATTTGAAATAGTTTATTCTAAATTTGACTATTGTTTACTATTCTCAACTTCAAGTTGAAATGGCATAGATAACTTGATTTGTGGATTTGTTTTCAAGATATTGGGAAAAGAGGGAGTCCGACGATGTATGGATCCGCCTATGAACTAGCGATGATCGAACAACTAATATCGAAATTAGAGGAATGGGAAATAGGGATCTAATGGGTTTTGAAGAAAAGCACTCAACTAAATATATTTTGGTACATTTTAGACATTACCCGAAATGATTTATGGTTGACTGATAATCCTGGACTATAGATCCTGGTTTTTCCGCGGGACAGTAGATATAAGGTATCTATATAGTCAGACTAAGATAATCAGGATCTATTAGTAAAACAACTTGAAATACTTGTTCAAAACCTCTACTTTATGCCTTAATATACTGTATTAAAATCATACATTGTTATCCTGTTTGTATAATCACGCCCTTTTCTTCATATTCCAGTATACGGTGTAACACAAATGATGACAAATGACATGGATACAGCGTGTTCTAGAGTAAAAATAAACACACTTTTACCTATTCATAACATTTTTCTCTGCGGGCTACGGTCTTGATAAACCCCAAAAATCCGTCATTTTTCCTTACGAAAAATTGAATAATAATTATTTTTTGCTAACTGCAAATACAATATAATTTGTACAAAGAAAAAAAATGACCACTTGATTTCAAAGATTCAAGCAACAGGCTCTATTAGCGAAGAACAGAATTTTATTTAATGCCCGTGTGCGGGGCCCACGGAAACTTACGGGCCACCGCGCAGCGCGCCGTTGCCGCTGTGACGTCACCGTCTGTACGGGATCAGTCCAATCCTTTTACTAGTATGTATTAGCACAGACCTATATAGCGCTATATAGGTCTGTGGTATTAGCCTCGAAAATCAACGGTATTAGGTAACTTATGTGCATATATTTTAGATACAGGACAGAGAGCTACTAGAGTTTTGGTTTTATTTAAAAAATTCCAGATCGGTGCTGTGTGCCGGGATGCAAATCAAACTATACCGGAGAAGTATACAGGGTTTCCCAACGAAAACTTGACCCCCCCCCCAAATTAGAAACCCGAAATATATTTCAAAATTCGGAAAGTTAACAATTTCTTACACAAATGCTCAACACTAATAAGTTTTTTCTACTACGCACGGCCAAATTACCTAGTTTTTATTGACGTGTCGATCAGTGCTGAAGCCGAACAAAAGAAGTTCATACGAATTCAAACCTTATATTATATTTGTAAAATAACAAAAAGTCACTGTCACAAAAAAGTCCTCGTATTTTTGCTTGTAACTACGAAATCGCTAGTTTCAGCCTCCTATTGAAAGTGTAAATGTTTTTGAAATGGTTACTCTATCGCGGAAAGGTTAGAAATTGTTGCAATTCGTGCTGTAGCTTTAGCGCAATCATGATTCCGGTAACAAATTGCAACAATTTCTACCCTTTCCGCGCTAGAGTAAACCATTTCGAAAATACGTTTCCACTTTCAATAGCAGGCTAAAACTAACGATTTCGTGGTTACAGGCAAAATATAGGAACTTTTTTGAGACTGTGACTTTTTGTTAAATATTTTTAAAAGATTTAAGGTTTGAGTTCGTATATGAACTTTTTCATTTTGCTTCAGCTTTTTCATTTGTGATTTTTTTGTAAACTGATCGACATGTCAATAAAAACAAGGTAATTTGGTCTTGTGTAGTAAATAAAAAACTTATTAGTGGCGGGCATTTGTGTAGAAATTACTATGTGTATAGTGGATTGTCAACTTTCCGTGTTTAGACAATATTTCTGTCAAATCTCAACAGATTTCTAAAAACGACGCATCACTGTATTCGCAATAAAAAGGCGTTGACTGACGTATTTTTAAGACTTCTCACGGCTATAGATTAATATTCTGGAATATAGATGGCGCTAACGGCCAACAATGTATTTTTTATTGTATTTGTCTCCGGAAATCATATGGTGAGGCATAGAACTGTCAAATATGGCAGCTGTGAGCAGTCTTTATTAATAGTCAGTCAACGAAAAAGGGCTTTAAAATGATGCACCACAAGGGGGGGTAGTTCCATTTGAAATTTTAAAGTTGGGGTTGCTAGAGATTAGGGGGATGAACATATCGGGGTGGCTTGGCTGTATATACAGTGTGTCCACGGATGGACTTAAATATATTTGTAAAAATTTTTATTTTCAATTCTTCGGAAAAAGTCATTCTTCATAAAAAAAAGTCTGCTTGTTCTTAAAATCAAATTGGCATGGAAAAAGTTGACGTTACTTATACTGGGTGACCAGAAAATTAAAGAAACGTTAATTAGCATAAGAGTAAACTACCTCTATTTGTAGAGATAATGAAAAAAGTTATAAAGAAAATTTGCTCAGCGTGGTAAGCTACTTAAGTGTACAAAATTTCAAAGCGTTAGGCCTACTTTGATTTTTTGATTGTATTCTCTTTTTTTGTCAAATAAATGGTTTTCTGTAAATAGTACGACAAAACTGTATTAAGAAAATTTCTCAGAATGGAAAACTGCGCATGATGAGAAAATTTTACGATTCTAGGCCTACTTTGTATTTTGGAAAATGAAAGCTGTGATGTTTGTTCCGTAATGGTTTGGACAAAAACAAGCAGATAATCTATAGTCTCATTATATTGCCACGTTTCGACTCAACCTAGAGTCTTCTTCATAGCATCTACAACGATTAATACAAGTGCTCAATATGTGTTTTTGTTATTGTTTGCTTTGAATATTATACAAATAATTTTTCTTTAAATTTTTCCTTTTTTTTAACTTATAATTAAAATTATAACAAGTTAAAGACATAAAATGAGAGTTAAGTTAACATTAAAAACATTTTCCAATCATAAACATTGAACACTTATTTGAAGACAACATTTTATTTAAATAAGTATAAGTATTTCTTATAACTAGGGGGGGGGGATCAAGGGCACAAATTGGCAAACTAACTCACCTGAGATATTTGATAAATCCTTGTCAAAGTTTTTTGCATACTGCAAGGTATATTTATTATAGTTTCGCATAGGAAAAGGGTAGATCTCATTCTAAATTTTGGCGTTGTTGTGGTGAAGTGGGTTTTCGTATCAGTAATGCGGATAATTCTACTAGGAAATGCGGAGGCTTTTTTTCCTTTATTTTTGGTATTGACTTTTTCAATAGTCTTTTTTTTTTAAATGATGTCTAAAATGGGTTTTTCCTCGGTGACGGATGATTATAGTAGGTTTATTTTGTTGATTAGGTTTGATTAAACTGAACTCAAATTTGAAACGTCACTTCTCAAATTTATGGAATTGTGTTCATATTTTTTATTAAAGATCATTTCTGACAGCAGTTAGTTTGCCAATTTGTGCCCTTGATCCCCCCCCCCTAGTTATAAGAATTAATTTTATACTTATTTAAATAAAATGTTGTCTTCAAATAAGTGTTCAATGTTTATGATTGGAAAATGTTTTTAATGTTAACTTAACTCTCATTTTATGTCTTTAACTTGTTATAATTTTAATTATAAGTTAAAAAAAAGGAAAAATTTAAAGAAAAATTATTTGTATAATATTCAAAGCAAACAATAACAAAAACACATATTGAGCACTTGTATTAATCGTTGTAGATGCTATGAAGAAGACTCTAGGTTGAGTCTAAACGTCGCAATATAATGAGAAAATAGATTATCTGCTTGTTTTTGTCCAAACCATTACGGAACAAACATCACAGCTTTCATCAAACATTGAGACGAGAACCTTCAAAATTTTGGAAAATATTGGAAGAAACGCAAAGTGGGCCTAGGATTGTCAAAAAAATTTCCATCATACACAGTTTCCTATTCTGAGTAACTTTTATTTATAAGTTTTGTCTTATTACCTACAGAAAATTATTTAATCGAAGAAAAACAAGAATAAAATAAAAAAATAGAAGTAGGCCTAAGGCTTTGAAATTTTGTACACTTAAGTAGCTTACCACGCTGAGCAAATTTTCTTTATAACTTTTTCATTATCTCCACAAATAGAGATAGTTTACTCTTATGCTAATTAACCTTTCTTTAATTTTCTGTTCACCCAGTATAAGTAATGTCAACTTTTTCCATGCCAATTTTATTTTAAGAACAAGCAGACTTTTTTTTCATAAAGAATGACTTTTTTCGAAGAATGGAAAATAAAAAAAATTCCAAGTATAGTTAAGTCCATCCATGGACACACTGTATATTTATATTTTATTAAATATATGTCAAAAACACATAAAAGCCTTTTGTTTATTATTATTTTTAGATATAACTATAACTAAAATAGTTCTAAATCGGAAAAATCTCAAGCGCGGACGTCTACCGACGCAGAGAGAAACGAGCGCGGTGGCCCGTAAGTTTCCGTGGGCCCAGCCGTGTGTGACCAAACAAATTTAGTTTAGGGAAAAACTATCACCACAGTCCCTCGTTATTTTATATATCATTTTTCTTCTCAATATTTCTTCAACTGTAGGAAGCTCTGTATAATATAGACAATTATATACAGAAAGATCCTACATTAGATATATAGGATGTTTTCTGTGTGCGGTGCAAGTATGTTTCAAGTAAGGGTTAGCATTGATTTCTGTCAAAACGATCAATCCGGGTTCTTTGGATTACTCGACGCGTTACCTCGGGGGCAATTAATATCCCTCATTTCAATGCGGAAATAATAATTCTATTTTCCGCCAGGCGTGTGCGCCAATGCCGCAAATTCGTCCGCTAGTTTCTGGTCCTATAACGAGCGCGAGCGGGCTTTATCGAATTAGGATGAAAGCCGAAGCATTCATGTTTATTGGATTAGCGGGTGATTGAAATAGTTGGGGACACACTAAACAAGGTATAGGTGATGCTAACTTTGGGCCCCGACGGATGTCGTATGTCGGGGGTTGCGGTTCGGATTTGGACCTCTTGTGCTCGATTTTGATGGCTTGCTATTAGAGTTTATGAACAAACAAAGCCCTATGAGTTAGTATATTGTGTATTTATTTCAAACATTAAATCAATGTAAACATTTGCAGAGTGCTTGCACGTGGTGGTTTATGAGATAAAGTTGTTTTTCAAAATGTCGCAATTTCCTCATTTATTTTTTATCCTTTTAATGTCCTAAAAACATCCTTAAGGCACATCTCTATATGTGTGCTACTTGCCCCTTTTCGATTTACGGATTTGACCAATAACAATTTTTTTAAGTGAACTAATGTTATATGTCCTTAGTTTTTTACTTTTAACATGCATTTGCATTTAAAAGTTTGGCATCGTTGTAAAGACCTCCTGCTCAACCCCCTTTTCGATTTAAGGATTTGGGTGGTAAAATTCACCGCTGCGAAGTGGTTGGTATTTAGGAGTTGCACGTTATACAGGAACAGTTTCCCCCTCGAAAATGACATAGATGTGTCTGGGAGCTCTTTAAAAAAATCTGTTTCGTTTTTCTTTGATCGCCCGTAACTTTTTAAAAAATTAATCTAAGTTTAAAAATGACCGTTGTGTATAGAATTGAAAAGACTTTCGAACGGTGTGCAACTAGACCCCCCTTCACATTTGAAATTGTCGAAGGGATGCATCCCTCGCTTAGGGGATTGCAGATAAAACTGTTGAATTCATACTAAAATATGTCCCCCTTCCAAACAAAATCGACGTGTTTTTGCGATTTTTTAAGAAAACATTTTTCTAGTTGTTATTGGGTCTGTTTCGTTTTCGTTTGGGCACTCTGTATAGTATTTTAATTACGATTTCAAATTAAAAAAATGTATTTTTTGTTATAGCTGTAAAAAAAGAAACGTAAACTTTGCTAAATTACACATAAGAACGTGCTTTAAGGGCGTTTTCACGACAATTAGAATAAATAAAAAAAAAATTTAAACTAATATTTTTTATCTCTTCGGGAAAAGGAGAAATCTCCCCAAAAGCATCCAATTCGGGGCATCCTGTACAATTGCTACCTTAATAATTCCATGTAAGATGAGGTGAGTGAGTGTGAATTATAAATTATATAACGTTAGTTAAACTGAAATCATGTTCCTTGAATGTGTGTATAAAAGTTACTTGTGGGAAGAATTTTCTACGTTGAAATAGCACAGTATAACAGTATGCTTTCACATAGGAAAAGTGAAGCCTTGAGGGGAAGTCTGTTTTCTGTAAACTCCAAGGAGACCACATAAGTGGGCTGGTACAAGATTATGTTATATGTCAGTGTCCAACTGCCATCAGGTTTTATGTAATAGATAGTACTATATTGATATTCTATAGGAGGCAAAAAATTTCCCATCATAATTCACAATTTTTAAGTTTTCTAACTTCCAGATACTCAGATGTGTCAATTAAAGAATTTCAACTATACAATAAATTTGTTTCATTTGACAGTTGCCATATTCTGTAATAATTGTAGACACAACATTGTCAAGTCTAATTTTTAGAAATCATGGAAACCATTATTAATTATTTTTACTAACAATCAAAGTACCTGTTTTATTCATAGATTCTCCAATAAAATGGCATACTTGACATCACTGATACTATTAGAATGAGGAAAGAATAGGCCTCACTTTGGAAAGTATAATGCTGGGTCCCCTTATTTTAAAGAGTCCCTGATGCTTACCGAATAATACCTAATACATAACGAGCGTTTACTTAAATTTCAGCTCACAGTAGGCTGTGATAGTAAAAATGTATGTCTTGGCTTAATAATTTTCATTCCAGCTGTCATGTAAACGACATTAAGCAAATGTTTTCATCAACCCATTTGGTGTACCTATGGGGCAAGTCGATTTTCTCCCTCAATGTGATAGCCCGGGTTCAAACCTCAGTCATTCATATTTTTTTATATTTTTGTTTGGATATTAATAGATAATTTTTAAGTTCGAAGTAAAAAATAGATCATTTCAATCGACCATTCCAAGAGACGTGAAAAGAAACACTTTTTGTACCGAGCGTTAGGTACGCCTTTGAGAGGCTTCGATGTTTTGCAATCTACCCATTTGATAACTGTCAATGTCAAACCGTCAAGGAGAAAGTCATTAACCTGAAAATTAGGAACTATTCGGATTTGAATCCGTACTACCAGATTGAAAAGCAAAGAACTTGTCCCATACGCCAAATAAGTTCCCAGAAAAAAATGCTTAATATGTCGTTTACATGACAGCTAGAGTGAAAATCAAGAAAAGACATACGTTATTACTATCACAGCCGAGGCCTACGATAAAGACAGGCCATGGCGCACAAAAATCACGTGAACATCTTAGTCCGACGATACATTATGTCATTTGTCACATAACTGAAAGCGGCAGCTTGGGTTTTGAGAAGTTTTAAATGTTTAAAGTGTTTTTAAACGCCTTAGTTTATATTTTAGAAACAAGTTTGTGTCTAGTGTGCGTGTGTCCTAGCGGAGAGGAACCGCCCAGGTGTTATTATGGCCTCTGGGTGGGAGTCGTGCCGTCGAGTATTGATGCCGCTCGCGCCGACGTGTGAGCGCTGTAAGGGAAATTCTCCCCCCGCAATTGACATGGACAGTGGAGCCTGAGACACAGACGGGTGAACTGCTTACGGGAGATCCGCGAGTTCTGACGGTGCAGATGGCTGGAAGCCGTTCCCGTTGACCACGTTCGGGTTTGTGTATTTTGTATTCACCATTCACTTTGTGCGAAATAAATCAGTGTTGTAACGTACTCGAGGATTTTCGTTGTCGACCCACGCTCTGATACGGTTCCTATTCGGCCTTTCACGCTGCTGATCAACTGGGACCTCGTCAATATTTACAGTATACTGAGGTGAGTTTTCATTTTTATTTCATAAAAAATAACCTAAATACCAAATATTGGGTCTGTTTATATTATATTTATACATATTACAAAAGCCAGGAAGAAAATGTAACCATAACAACATTTGCTTTCCCTCTGTATGAAAATTTGCGCCAAAAATGGATTCGTCAAATTCCAACCGAGATTTCATTTCTAAAAAACCCTTAAGTATGTGTGGCAAACACATTTTTAAGAAAGTGAAAGAATTAAAGTGGACAAATGTGTTATAGGAGAAAAATACCGATAGAGAATATCACCTAAGCTAAAGGAAGGTGCTGTCCCAACAATTTTTGAGAATGTGCCAAAATATTTGAGTGCAGTGCCGTTTAACTCTTTAGCCCAAAACAGCTGAGGCAGGTTGAAAATTTTGGAAAAACAATTAGAAAAAGCCTCGATGCACAAAACCAATAATGTAATAGATGAAAGAAAACTTGCCAAATTGTTACGAAATTTGTTTTTTCTACTTATCTCCAAAAATGCCTTTTATTATATAGGACTAAGTTTAAGTTGGTCAGGTGACTACGCGATTATGCGTTAGCGCCATGGCCTGTCTTTATCGTTGGCCTCGTATCACAGCCTCACAGCGCTCGTTATTTTAGTCTAAGCCTGCTGCGTCTGATAATATTTTTTGCGCAAATTTTACACAATATTGCAGAGCTTCCGCTTCCCACTTTTTGACGGCAAATGAGTCCTCGCATTGCGCCACCGCTGCGGACCAGCACGATTTCCCAAACTAGGTCCGAATGAATCACCGCGAAGTGCAACAATGGGCTTAATTTATCGTTAAACGGCCGGTTAATTGTTGTTTAGATTAGTGCGGGCGAGGATGTGCTTACGGCAGTAAAATTCTAGAATGTGGCAATTAATCGCGCAAACTGTTCGGCGATAGATCTAACGCTTTGCCAAATTAAAAGAGCGAATAAGTTTTCGGTAGGACGTGTAGCTTTGCTTTAAAATATTTGAACAAATGGGTATGTTACCCAAAGCTATCAGTGAGCTAATCAGTTAAAAATGTGGTATAAACCCATTGCAACAGCGTAATTAAAGTGTGACTGTTAAATGATTATTGTTATTTAAATAATTTTTCAATCATAATTCTCGCCGGACCGAATACGAACCGATTTCTTCGTCTCCTTTGACTAATTCGAAACACAAACAACTGTCTAAATATCTATAGCTTTATTCGTGCAATAGTTAATTAATAAATCGGTTTCACTAATATCTACTATACAGGATGATTTTTTTAGGTCTACCACCGCGATTTTCTCGCTCATTTTGCGGCCTACAAAAAAAAGTAAGAAACAAAAATGCGGCAATTTTGGACAGCTAAGTGGTGCTGCAAAAGAAATCGGCATCCATGGCCAACTTGTCGCGCAATATTAAAAAAACCTCAAATTGAACAAAACTATTAATGGCAGTGGAATGTTTATTTTAAGAGACAGAGGGAAACTTTTATATTGAAAATTGATGGCACTGAGAATCTTTGTCCACCCAGGTGCTCAGATAGTTTCAGCAATTTACACAGGGTCTTCCTCTTTATTGAAACCATGAAAATGTTTGTCGATTTTAGGTTTTTTAGTACCTACACCGGGAAAAGTTGGGTATGGAGGCCCATTCATTTTTAATGTCGCCCCGCTGACCAAAATTGCCATATTTTGTTTTCTTACATAATTTCTGTGCGGCCCAAAATAAGCGAGAAAATCGCTTAATAAGAAATAAACAAAAAAAATTCAAAGCCTCAAGAGAGCCGAAGATCCTGTGTAATTTGCTGAAACTATCTGAGGACCTGGGTGGATAAAGCCTCTCAGTGCCATCAATTTTCAATATAAAAGTTTTCCTCTGTCTCTTAAAATAAACATTCCACGGCCATTAATAGTTTTGCTCAATTTGAGGTTTTTTTAATATTGCGCGACAAGTTGGCCATGGATGTCGATTTCTTTTGCAGCACCACTTAGCTGTCCAAAATTGCCACATTTTTGTTTCTTACGTTTTTTTGTAGGCCGCAAAATGTGCATAGAAAATCGCGGTGGTAGACCTAAAAAAATCATCCTGTATACTAAACTCTACTTCTGAAACAGCAGTAGGTAGGTATTGAGGAGTAAAAACACAATGACAGTCACAAACGATATAATAGTGTTGGGTGATTCACTTTTCAGTCAACGATAATAGACTCGCCGCGAGATGGTGGTATTCAAAATTTATTGCGAACAATAAGGACCTACTTACTAGACAAAATATAAAAAGTTCATGTTTGTTGCACAAGTTGGTGAGTTGTGAAATCCACCGACGCGAAAAGCAGAGGTTCATAATTCTGAGATTGTGTTGATAAGTAATTATAATACAATAACAATTATCATCCTCGTAATAATGCAAATTATATACACTGTGTTTCGCATTGTGTGGAGACAATTCCGTATTTTTCGAAATATTGGCCCATGTTCAAAATAGTTATTTATGTACCAAGGCACCGAAGTTCAACTTTTTATGACTCATGTGGAGTTTAGTTGCTGAGGCCTCTGGGCGAGGCAAATAAACCACATGAGTCATAAAAAGAACTTCAGTGCCGAGGTACATATTATATTTTTCTTGAAATCGGAAAAAAAATGTTTTATTAGGCAAGAAAATAATAATAAGGGATCACCCGTCCACGAACCGACCACGCGCGGCGTTGCTTGACTTTACCGATCGCTCTACCTAGGACAAGTATAATGACGTACGGCACCTTCTGACAGAAAAACCAAACTGCTGCTTCTTGTGCAGCCTACACAACAAATCTATTGATTTTCAAATTTACTAAAATATGTATACTGAAGGATTGCGCTTCTATAGGAAACAATTTCGCAATGTGTACGAAAAGTTAAATGAGCCTTTATCGGCCGGGTTTTGAATATTTGGTCACTTTTGACGGGCGATTTCTCCGCGTCTGACGTTTTATGTTTACATCTCGCCAAGGCCTACTTATTGAAAAAATCGTACAATAATGGGCTACATTATTGTACGATTTCTGTGCTTTTAATGACGATTTTGGGACATTTTAATGCCGATTTCAAGAAAACCTTATTTTAGTCTCCCTTGAAAAAATTTTGTACAAAGAGTTTTAAACTATGGCCAACTTAATGACACTATCAATTTTATTCTTAAAAAAATCCTAATCTGGATTTGTTATTTTTTGGGTGTCTTCTTTTAATATAACGGTATAGGCCGTGCAATAGGGGCATTTCAAACAATAATTATATTGTCTCGGAAGTATAACATGTTGTCTACCCGACAAGCAACCACATCCTTATACGAGGAAGGGGTGTCAATTGTAATTATTTCGGCAAAGGGCGGCAAAAACTTATTACCACATTATATACCTAATACGATATTATTTCACCATACAACCGTTCGCAATGTTTCAAGATATTTATACAGGAAATTTGAAATCGAAGGACTCCCGTAAAATTTTCTTCTGGGTTTCTGCCCTTTTTTCTTCTAAATGTAGGTTATGAAAAATTGTATTTTGGTGTAAAATTTCAGAAATTTATCTCATTTGCCTGGTCTGCTACGATTTTTCCCCGTAAAAAATTGCTAAAATCATTTAGGTACTTAGCGATTTTGTCAAAATTGACTACGTCGTTGGATTCGGGACAATCTAAAAAGGGGTTTGAACCAAGTTTCTTTCAAAAATAAAAATTGTGCGATACAATAAATATTTACAATAATATATTAATCTGACTTCCCCGTAAAAAAATATTTTTCATAGGATTACCACCAATTTTTTTTTAAGTTTTTCAAATAAAATACAATGTGTAATCTTTGGTTTCATGTATTGTAAATCGGCTACTTCACTAAATTTGGTACCCTGACTTGACTTGAATGCTTTGAATAACTACAACTTTTTGTACATCCATCTTTATTGATATTTTTTAACGAAACTTGGTACAAACCCATTTTAGATGGTCCAACTCCAATGACGTAGTCACTTTTGACGTAAAAAATCTGTAAATGATTTCGTAATTTTTTACTAGGAAAAAATTCGTAGTGGGCCT
The DNA here is from genome assembly GCA_963920635.1 of Pseudeuparius sepicola. Taxonomy (NCBI): domain Eukaryota; kingdom Metazoa; phylum Arthropoda; class Insecta; order Coleoptera; family Anthribidae; genus Pseudeuparius; species Pseudeuparius sepicola. The sequence goes on along the minus strand of OY987298.1, from coordinate 132,448,476 downwards.
TGAAAATCGAGATTTTGCACCAAAATAAAATTTTGTGACCTATCTTGAGAAAAAAAAAGCTAAAATCGGAAAAAATATTTTTTAAGGGGACGCTTCCATTTTAAATGGGGCACCCTTTGAACAGCTTAATTAAAAAAAAACAAAAATATAAATTTGCATATCACATTTACTAATGACAATAATGTTGTGGTTACGATATACCTATCATTTAGGCACCTGACAAAAAATAATTACATTCAATATTTTTCTTTCGAAGCTTGAATGACAACATAAACAAAAAAATGCCAGTGTAATGGTTACTTCTCCAAGCAGGGTATAAATGTTGGTACGGCTACCAAACCAATAATAGCCATCAAATTCAAATTTCACTACTCAAAATAATTTAATATTTTTGAATAACGTTGGTAAAATAATGTTCGTCTTTGATGACGTGCATCGGATTTTGATCTGTAATTTGAATTTTTGGAATAGCCATCACTGTTTTCTAGGGTTTTGCGTAGCCGAAATAATTGTAATTGAAACCTCTTCTCCGCACAATCATGTGATTACTTCTGGGGTACTCCTAGTTTGGAGTGTAATAATAATTGTGAGGTTGTGAATTATTGTTATTAATTAGTCGTTCAGTATTTCTGACTTCTTCTTTTCAACCCCTAAAATATCCATACAAAGCAGCAAAATAAAACTAATTCTTGAAGGAATAAATATGCACAAATGCATAGAAAACAGATAATCTTATACATCTACTAGATACATTATGTGAACGTGCGACATGATGATTAGGAAAAATACTCTTCTGTCACCATCAAAAAAATCACAAGTAAAGCGGTGATCAGGTTCACAATTACTAAAGTGAAATTTATGAAAGAATAAATCTGTTTCCTTCTCTTTACATACGGATGGATTGTGTGTCCGCAACCTCGCTGATACGCCACTTCCACTTCGCATACCTGTCCTTTTTTAAGTTTCGGACAACATGAAATAGGTAGATATCCGACTTTTCGTTCCACTTCAGGATCTGTCGGTCCCGTAATGCCACAACATTCTCCATCTTTGTGTATCGTCTCCAACAAACTCTTCATCGACGTAGACAGGAAATCGTAGTTGATGTAGCTAAAAGAGATTTGAAGTAATGTTAGGTATTCTAAAAGCACCGCCACTAACTGTACCTACAACAATAATAAATTGTAAATAGTAACAATAGTAAATTGTCCATGTTAAGTGCTGTTTCAAGTAGGAGAAAAATAAATGGAAAAATATCTGTCAAATTTGAATATGCTTAGAAATATATTACCTACCTGTTTGGGTTAAACTAGTTTCATAAAATTTTAAATTTACTTACAGGGTTCTCAAATACTCCACGTAATCTACCTTGGGATCTACGGCCACCTCAAAATAAAGGTATATACCCCATATAGTGTGTGCAGCGACAGACATGAGTAACACAATTACGTAGATTATAATCATAATGTATCTTTTCGAGTATATCCCACATATTCCTAAAATTTAGGTTCAAATTAGGTACCTACATCAAACGATACGACGACTTTTTTTGCGCACTTTTTTGAATTTTGGGATATGTTAGGAGGTAATTAAATACAATTTCGCTTATATCTCGATAATGGTTGGCCCTAGCGAAAATAACATCATATACAAAATTAAGTCTGATAAGATATGGAACAAAATAGTAGGTATCTATTCATTTTTTCCAGTCCCACCTTCGAGTTATATTAAACAGTTGAAAACTGATATTTTTTCAAAAGTAACTTTCACACCATATTATAATATAATATATCGTACCTTCTAAACCGTTAAATTATAACAAAAGCTACATTTACAGAGGATAAAATTAGTTTCCCTTATGCGACCAATTTAGTAGCCTCGGTGTTCTCGCAACATCCACTACGTAAGTGGCTTCCTTATGTCACTATGGCGGAAAAGTGTGTTATATTTAATCAACATATAGACGATCCTAATGGTGAGAGTGTCTGAGAAGGGAATATCGCCACATAGAAAAGCCCGCAAAGGAACGCAACTTTATTTTTTTGGCATAAGATCTCTTACATTTCATACCTTGTGTAGGAAAAACTACACTATGCAGGGCCAATAACATTCAGGCTCACAACCTACAAAATGAGACGAATCTGTTTCTGTATTTACTTTTCTTCTTTTTTTAGTCATCTCAATTAGTAGGTAATGTACGCCGAAAGCAGTTTGTCTTGAAACCAAAAGTATGTGAAGATATCAAACTTATACAGTATCTTGTGTCTTCGCCTTCTGTAGGTTGAGATGTAGAAGGCTGAATGATGCTTGCCTCTTCAAATAAGCCTCAATACTATTATTGGCACTGGTGTAGTTTTTCTTGCAGAAGGAACATCCAACAAAACAATCTGAAAACTATTTCACCGACGAATGGTCATTAAACTGCATTGAACTCATTAAATTGCAACTGCCGGCTTATCTTAGAAGAATGGTAAGTTTACGCTTCTCAACACACTCAAAGGAATTTGAAAATAAGAAAACGTTGTTGTGTATTTTGCAAACAGAAATAACTTTTGACGTATAGCTGATAGGCGGACTTCACTGTTCATATCTGAATATATTCACATTCGAAGATAATTTTATCTTCTGCAGCACCGTTTCTGAGCTCATTTTCTTAGATTGTACGAGTTATTATTATATGTTCAAAAGAGTAGCAAGAAAGGTGTTTTTGAAAGAATAACATTTTTCAAAGGATTATAACTCGAAAACGGTTAAGGATAGGGAAAAACGAAAAAACAATATTTTGTTCCAAATTTTATCAGATTTAATTTTGTGTATAATATTGTTTTCTCTGGGACTAACCATTATCGAGGTAGAAGCGAAAAACAAAAACAGAGACACATTTTGGGAACCCCGGGAGTTAGCTCCAAACACAGCCAGAACCCATTTTTTAGCATTTTTTGTTGACTGAATTAATTAGGTGTTACCCAATAGATTCTTGCTGCGAATTTTCAAATCTTGTGTAAGCATGAAACATAAACTACAATTATTATTTGGTAGAATTAACATAAAAATAACATCATTAATGTTTCGAAAAAATGTTTGACTTAAAAACTGAGGAATGGAAATATCTTAAAGTATATCTACCCAAAATAACTAAAAACGAGGTCATAACCATAACTGTTGTCATCAATACCTACTAGGTGCTGATCTGATTTTCTTATTTTGATTTTTCAAGAAAATGTTAAATCTTTAAATACATGTTATAGCTGTTTAAATAGGTTATTATACCAGTGAATTCATTTAGTATTAGTTTTGTTGCACAGGGTGGTCACGGGAATAGTAAAACCACAGAAAATATTAGTATATTTTCTGTGGTTTTACTATTCCTCATCTTTTAGGTATTTTCCTAGTTATGAAAAAAAGTGTAGAGGCTTACGCATCGCATTCCGGCCTGGTTTTTTTTATCAAATTTATTACCTACTAAAAAAAATTGTATTGAAGTTGTGTATGTCGTGATAAAGACAGACGATCAATGCCACAACAAAAAATACATGTTTTAATGAAGAAAATAACATAATAAAATCCCAAAATGTTTGGGATCTTTAAGATTTTCCTGAATATCGAATATCTATAAAATCTCAAACAGTTTAGAATTTTATTACGTTATTCTCTTGGTTAAAACTTAAAACATATATTTTTTGTTATTTCATCAATGTCTATTTTTATTACGAAATCCCCAAATTTAACTTAAATAAATTTTATATAAAATTTAAAAATGGAATATCTCAAATATATATGGTGATGACACAAAGTTTTATATCATTCTGATTGCCTTGACAAGCAGATTTCAAAAATGTAAAAATATACAGTGTGTTCCTATAGTTGTCGGAATACGATATGAAAAATTTTTAGAGAAAAAAGTTGTTTGGAATAATGAGAATAATAATGAGCTACTCTGATTATTTTCTCTTTTCGGTGTTGATAATATGATAACAATAATATTATTCGATGACAGTTATTATTTTCGAATATTTCTCATTTAAAGAAGTCTAGAATTGGAAGATGTCTGAATGCACGTCTCTTGCCATCGGTTTAACTGAACAGGAGAAAATAAAGAAAATTCGCTCAAATAATCAAAGTACCTATTCCGAGCCGCCTCAAAATTGGGATTCTGGCATAACTCTTTATTTCATACAACTTTTCCTCACAACAGTTTTCCATATCTTTGAAAATAATAATTATTGTAGTTTACACGTGGGCATATTTTAAAATTTATCTGAAAAACAACCTGTATATTGATTACTTTGGCTTATTTTGCTTACATCTCATTATGAACCCACGCAGGAGTTACTTCCAAAATATCAAGTTACAACTCCAAAATTTTTTGTTATTTACACTTATTACAACTATCCAGGGACACGATGTATAGGTCGTTCAATTTAAAAAACATATATGTGTTTTCGCATTTGCGAAACACCCTTTTTCAAATTTATTACTATCCCAGAAAGCTGCATAAAATTCCCTACAACTTTTATCTAAAATTTTTTCGGTCACCAAAAAATTATAAGTTATAGGGGTACCTACTGCGAGACTTAGGGTGGACACACCCTGTACATACCTATCTATAGAATATATTATGAGAATCCGATTTATGATCCAGTAACTTACCACAGAAGTTTAGAATAGCGTATATCACAGCATCAGGTATATCGACATTGTCCAAGGTGTCGGATTTGACATGAAGATCATAAATAAAGCTACCAAGAGTCACAAAACACGTAATCCAAATCCATGTTTTTGTAGCCCAGCGGTGATGTTTCGTCATAGTTATATTTGCACTCTTTAAACCAAATCTGACAGTAACTAGGTGACTGCCAAGCTTCTACCTGTATGTTTGTAAATAAACACTGTTGCTATAAGCTATGGATTTACAATGTGCTGCCAGGTGAAGCAGGTGCGGACCTATATTAGACATGAAATTTTCATTTTCGGATATCTTTTTCTATCCAATGTTAAAGTCTTGCTACAAGGAACTTAAGAAACACTAATATGAATATGTACTTTTTAATATACAAGAATAGATTTTTATTCCTGTGTATAAATAAAGTGGGATGAGGCGGCAACAGTGGGAGTCTCAGGTTCGAATCCCGGCTGGAGTGCATTTTCAGAGGCAATATATAACAATATATATATTATCGATAATACCTTTCGTTAATTTTACGAATTATAAACCCAAAGCTGAAAATACCACGATTGCCGGTGTTTAGTCGTAGTTTGACAATACTTAATTCTTAATAAATAAGTCAACTACAAAAATTACAAATATTTTGCTTTTTCGAAAATGTGATTTAAATGAAGGTAGCAACAACCGGGATTTGAACCCAAGACCTCTTGCATCCAAGCCAGCCGCATTTAAATTGTTTTGATAGCTTTGTCATATATGATGAGTGATGAGTCTACAGTTCTGAATATATTTATTGTGTTATTAGATATTTTACGATCAACGTGTTAACTAAAATTGTATCTTCTATAAAGTCCTATATTAAATTTGGTACTGTAATGAAGTTATCGGGTAAGGTATACCGTCAGTTTTAGCTACAGCGTGGTTAAGCGTAACTGGCCATAACTAAGAGAGTACTATTTCAGCGAAAATTTCATGTCGACAAGGTACAACCAATAACACACAAGCATTTCTTAACGTTGCCATGGCAACTTGTGTATTTTTTCGGAAATCACTCTCCCATAAGCACCTAGCTGTAAGATGAATAAGTGGAAATCTCCCTCCTATACAACAATAACACGAGTCACCATATGTCACCAATTTAATTGTATTTTCAAATAGTTTTGACATGAAATTTTCGTACAGAATCTCCCGCGAGCATGAATTAAAATTTCGGAAATTTTTTCTCGGTTGCGAATTTTTTAAGAAAATTCGCACCTCGAAAAAAATTTCCGGAAATAATTCATGCTCTAGGGAGATTATAAGTGAGAATTCAACGCCTGCCAATATGAACCAATGAAATAATATGATTTTTGAAATATTAACCAATCAGGTGATGATTTCAGCGATAATACCACTAGTGGTATTTTCGCTGAAATCCTACTCTCTTAGTTACGTCCTAGTTACGCTAAACCAATAACATATTCAGAACTGAAAGTTTAATCTAAATGACAGCAGCTGTCAAACTAAATATTTGCAGTTGTTAAATTCTCTTTTTAAATACAACTCGTGGTATGCCTAATAATAGATAATACCTTTCCTTAATTTATAACTCATTATAATCCCAATGCTAAGAAAATACCACTCCTGCTGCGCAGTCGTGGTATTTTCAGCTTTGGGATTATAATTCGTAAAATTAACGAAAGGTATTATCGATAATAGGCATACCACTTGTTATATTACCCCTGAAAATACCACTCTCGTGGTATTATTGCTGAAATCCTCACCTGATTGGTTAATATTTCAAAAATCAAAAATCGTCTCATTTATTGGTTCATATTGGCAGGCGTTAAATTATCAACTGATTATCCTTCACCTGGTACCTTTTAATAACTCTTCTTCCTTTCTTTCCTTTCGATAATAATTTTATTTTTTGCTAATGTTTAATAATAATCATCCTATGTTCTTTCTTGCTGGCTAATAGTTGTGGACAAACTATATTATTGTATAATAATATATTAGCGTTTTTGTGCTTTTTGGAATCTAGGTAGGTATCTGTTTTTGTCTATAAGTTAATCTTCGCATTTTGCTAGAAAAGGACTGGTTAGTTAGATCCAGTCTTATATATATATATGGGTTCTAAATGCCAGAAACTGCAAAAACACCCTATACATATTTTATTTTCAAACAACACGCTTTCAATGCCCGTTTGTGATCATACATTTTTCTCAAAGCCCCATCTACGCCACTAGCGAGAGCATAGAAGCTTAAAACTTTTAATATAAACTCACCCATACCCATGGCCCTTGGCACAGTAATAAAGTGATGCATTTTTTTGAAAACCGTAGCCCGCATGGAAAAAATATATGAATAATAATATGGTGTAATTCACCATCGTTTTTGTTAAACCCTGCCGTACTCATATTATGTAAAATATGTACATACATACATTTTCCGCAATATCCATTCCATACGCGACGAGTATTAATCATAGATATTATGGGACCCCAAGGTGTATTACCGACAAAAAAAACCATCTATCACGCTTATGCCCGACCCCGACAGCTTACCACTTATATCCTTAAACATCCATATTTTATTCGATTTTTTATAAAGGGGCCGAGGCAGCCCTGTGGGGATTATTTTATTCAGCTTGGGGAGTCGGTCTTTGGATGATATTTTTCCTGAGGGCGCAGGCCCCTAATTCTCCAGGATAGTCGTCGGTAGTAAAGAGCACACTGCTGAAAGTTTTCTCGAGAAAAAGAGGGGACGAGGGATCGTCTATACACATAGACCGGGAGATAGTGACAGATTTTTGGACGTGATTTTACTCAGTATGCCTTGCAAAGGGCATTATGTGGCACATATTCTCATAATAATAAGGTATGAATCGGAGAGTCATCCTGGGTTCTTCATGTGAAAAACTGAGTTTTCAATTATTCGGAAAATATGCGTTTTGATATGATTTTATACAGGCTGCCATGTGTTTTATAATTAAGTTCAAAATAGAAAATTCCTCGGAAAACCATAGGCATACCGTTAGGGTGGGTCCAAAGGGCTATTATTGTCACGTGATCTTGTATTTTAATAATTAATTTTTCCACGTTTCTGAACAGGCTGCCAATGAGAAGTATGCAAGTTCTTATTATGAAAATGCTGAAGAAAAGATTGCATACCGTTTGCGCATGTCCAAGTACACTTTACATCGAATAACTCGTTTAAATGATTAAATAAGGATGCCATCTTTTTTTCAGCAGTTTCATAGACGTGGAAAAATTAATTATTAAAATACAAGATCACGTAGCAATAATAGCCCTTTGGACCCACCCTAGCGGTATGCCTATGATTTTCCGAGAAATTTTCTGTTTTGAACTATATTATAAAACACATGGCAGCCTGTATAAAATCATATCAAAACGCATATTTTTCGAATAATTGAAAACTCAGTTTTTCACATGAAGAACCCAGGATGACTCTCTGATTCATACCTTATTATTGTGAGAATATGTGCCACATAATACCCTTTGCAAGGCATACTGAGTAAAATCACGTCCAAAAATCTGTCACTATCTCCCGGTCCAACACAAAAAAGATTATTTCATCGCTGGAAGAGTACAAGGTGTTCAAAATAATTTGTATATATATAGATATAACTATATGTTTTTTTTTTGATAGAACACTCTGCATAATTTTTCCTTTTGAAAACTACGTATCGATTGCAATGATATATAGACGATATAATATATTGAACCTGCGGTTGGGAAGATACTTTTAATTTTGCACATTTTGACGATGAGCATTTTCCCTTAAAATACGGCTGGCTTTACCCATATTCTATATACAACCTGTTGATTTAGTAAACAAATTACATTCAATTTAAAACAGTAATTATTAAATGTAGTTAAATTATTCTTTAGATATTATACAAGAAGCGTTATCTGGCAGTTTGAGTTAGAGGCGCATTTTTTTTTGTTTCATGGCCAAGTTAGGATGCAACCGAAAAATAAATTATTAAAATTTTACTTTGCCACGCATAAGTGGAACACCCTGTATAATTTTTCATTATAACGGTTAAAAAGTACACGTTTCTATTTGCAACCTTTTTATTAACATTTTTTCAAAAAATAAAAAAGTTAAGGGAAGGATAAGAAATAACTCCGAACATCCTGTACACGATGAATATATTATTGTGAATATTTTTCGTTTCTTTGAAAACATTTTATGTGCATTCTTTTGCGTAGAATAATTTGTGAAGATCGCAATTGTATATATAGTTAACGGTTTTTAACCAATATCGGTCAACCTGTACCCAGAAAAGGAGAAAACCTTTTGCAATAGATACGAGTAGATACATTCAATCCTAGGCCATCGAAAACAACAATATAAGAACCGTTTTTATTGATTGTCAGTGTGTAATATATATATATATATATATATATATATATATATATCAGTTGTTAATATATCAGTGGGGATGTAGCCAATCCTTTAGTAAAGACTCTTTTTTCTTTTGAAAGCTTTCGTATTTTATTAAATATATATATTAATTAATATATTAACAACTGATATTCAATTATAATTCATAGCCACGAATATTGTTATAATTTATATATATATATATATATATATATATATATATTTAATACGAGTGTTTGAGCCATTATAAGCCATTAACTATCACTTGCATTTTGTAAAATGCTACAACCTTTATTCTGAGTTATTTAGAGATACCTATATTAGGTATTTTGGTTGTAGGATAGCATATACAGTGAGCACGTAAAGGTTGGAATAAATTCGGTAAAATGTTGTACTGTGCGATTGAAAAAACCGCTTCGACACGTCCAACATAATTTTGAAAGGCGCATATTTTGACGTATTTGTCGTTCTTCTGACGTCATTACTAACCAAGCCAAGGCCTACTATAAAGACAGGCCCTGGCGCACAAAAATCACGTGACCATCTTAGTCCGACGTTACATGTCATTTGTCACATAACTGAAAGCGGCAGCTTGGGTTTTGAGAAGTTTTATATGTTTATAGTGTTTTTAAACGTCTTAGTTTATATTTTAGAAACAAGTTTGTGTCTAGTGCGCGTGTGTCCTGGCGGAGGGGAACCACCCAGGTGTTATTATTATGGCCTCTGGGTGGGAGTCCTGCCGTCCAAGAGTATTGGTGTCGCTCGCACCGACGCGTGAGCGCTTTAAAGGGGAATTCTCCCCCGAACCACAGAATGGGGAACCCGGAATGGACTATTATGGACATGGACAGTATTGGACAGTGGAGCCTGAGACACAGAGGGGTGAACTGCTTAAGGGAGATCCGCGAGTTCAGACGGTCCGGGTGGCTGGAAGCCGTTCCCGTTGACCACGTTCGGGTTTGTGTATTTATTGTATTCACCATTCACCTTGTGCGAAATAAATCAGTGTTGTAACGTACTCGAGGATTTTCGTTGTCGACCCACGCCCTGATACGGTTTCTATTCGGTCTTTCACGCTGCCGATCAACTGAGACCTCGTCACTATTTACAGTATACCTACTGAGGTTAGTTTTCATTTTTATTTCGTAAGGTTGAAAATTTTGAAAAAACAATTAGAGAAAGCTTGGATGCACAAAACCACTAATGTAATAGATGAAAGAAAACTTGCCAAATTGTTACGAAATTTGTTTTTTCTACTATTATCTCCAAAAATGCCTTTCATTATATAGGACTAAGTTGGTCACGTGACTACGCGATTTTGCGTAGCGCCGTGGCCTATCTTTATCGTTGGCCTCGTAACCAAGCTTATTAGTATATTATGGTAAATTTAAAATTTATGAAAAAAAATTGTTATGCAATGTATTATTATTATTATTTGCGTTCCGATACAAGAAAAGTGCGTTCATTTAAATGACGCTATCAAAAATAGTATGGTTTAAAAAATATATAGATGACGTCATAGCTTGGTTGGTAATGACGTCACAAGAACAACCAATATGTCAAAATATGCGCCTTTCGAAATTAGGTATGTTGGACGTGTCGAAGCGTTTTTTTTTTTAATCGCACAGTACAATATTTTACCGAATTTATTCCAACCTTTACGTGCTCGCTGCATGTACAATATACAAGCTCAAAAGCTGAACACCCAAAGGTCATTTAAAATCGCTGGGGTAATACTTAACAAGAAATAAAACTTCTATTATTAGTAATTATATATATTATATTTAATAATTTCTAATTGTTACACTAACCAATTTTAGTTGTCGCCTTCTTGTTATATGACATTATATCTTTGTTACCTACAAAATACCCGCATTCGCCTAAGTTTTTGCCCAAATTTTTCAAAATTGAAGCTAGCTGCTTTCTAGATTCAAAGCATTCATTGTATTCATCTCCTAGTAGTGCCAAAACCTCAGATAAAGTTCTCGATTTGTCAGCAATTACATATGGCAATTGTTGGTCAAGAATTCTGCGCGAATGCTGATAATTCACAAGGACATCATCGAATTGATCTTTTAGTTTTAGAACCGAGTCCTCTGGAAGATTCAAAATTTCCAAAATTATCCTAAAATAAAGTACCTAGTAGTTAAAATTAAATTCGAGAACAGAGCTATATTGCGCCCACCTAAAATTCTTTAGTGCCAAATTGTAGTTGTTCTTCCTGTCCTCAAAGCTTCTGAACAATGTCTGAGTATCTTCATTGTTAGTTAAGCTGCTTAGAAGTTTTGTTTTCGCTTCCTCTAGGATTCTTATTTCTGGTCTTTGGCTTAAAATTTTCAAAGACTCGGAACTTGTTTCGTCCAGGTTCTTATCTTGTGAAAAATATTTTAAAAGCACTACTAGCCTATTGGTAGAATTTAGTTCAAGGATCACGCATTCTATGTGATGTAACACATGCTCTAAAATACAGAAAATTTATTATATATAAATTCTTTGTACCTATGTATTTTATAAGTTTACCCATTAAATTTTCTAATAGTTGGTAGTTATCGCGCAATGACTTATGTTTTTCTGTCGATACAGACTCTTCTATTTGAATGTTGGCTAACTCCATTTTTACGTTTTCATAATATAAATTTTCGGTAGTGTCTAAAAAGTTACAAAGTTCAGTGAAAACAGATGAAAAAAAAAATAGGAAGGAAAATGCACATTTTACAAGTGTGACAATATTATATGTTTAATCACTATGGAATGCATAGTTTTAATATTACCATAATATGGTTTTAAATTAAGTAAACTGTTCTAAATTTTGCAAAGCTAAACCAGTGAACAAGGAAGGGGCTAAACATTAAGCTAGAGTTTCTAAATAAAACCAAATTAGTAAAGTAGAGATTACGGGACCTTGAAAACTCAAAGAAGTAGACTATAGATGTTGTAGCTTTGGGACAATGTAGATACAAATAAACTGAGTTCGGGGTAACATAAGCCAGAAAGTAGGGAAACTTTTCTCCGAGTGTAGAGACCACCCTATTCTTACTTCTGGAAATGTTATAGGCATTTACCTTCTTCTTGTAGTACGTCTTCAACTCGCAATTTTCCTTCATCCTCGTATTCCGAAACATTTTCCTCTCCCGCCCCGTTCATCGCATAGAAATTTACTAACGTGTCGGTCTGATTGATATGCCGGACAATTTGCTGCTTCAGGAGGAGATTTAGGTTTCTCATAGGCATCAAATTACGTGTTCGTTATTTGGGAGCGGTTCGGCCTAGTTTTCTGTCAGTTAGGTGGAGATCTGAAAATAATTGTGTCACAGATGACAGGAAAGTCTAATTCCAAAACATCACACCAGACACCTTATCAATTATAAAAATAGAGTGTGTCCACCGTTGACAAGTAAAATCTTAAACTGGGTTTCCGTCGCGTGAGTAACTTGACGTAGTAAAGTGGACCAGTATTATTGTAGTTCTTATATTATATTCATATCTAGATTTAACGTACCAACAAAGTTAGATATCCGTTATTGTGCAGGTACAGGGTGTTCCCAATTGGACACTTTATTGGGGGGAGTTCTCCTAATTCCCAGATAGACCCCCATCGTTGACTGAAATATCCGAATATTTCAGTCAACGCCCCCATGCAGGTATTTCCAAACACAACCTTTTTTTAAGAGCGGATCTAGAAAAAAAGGCGAGTGTCCCTTCCAGGCCTTCGTATGAATATTCCCTAGTTATATTTTGACCTTTATGTAACTATTGAAATCAAATCAAATAGGTACTTATTTATTATACATCACTTAAAGCAGATGCGATGTTCACTTTTCATCTGCTTACAGGACTAGTCAATAAAATCTTCTAAATTACATTATGTATAGGTAGGTACGTAGATACATTTAAATTATAGGTTAAAATCAAAACTAAAGTATTTCACTTATAAAAATTCAAGAATTGTCTGTATAGAATAAAATACATTCTCCACAAAAAACTCCTTAAACTGCTTAGTGCCTTGATAGCGAATTATGCTAATTTTATTAATAGTATATTATACACTTAGGTTGAGAAGTGAACCATTATATACCGAGCTTTTTTATATCCTGGCCTTCTCAACCGAAGTGTATATAGAATTTTTTTTACTACTAACATTGAAATATTGCCATATTTTAGTTTATTTTGGTCATTTCTCGCTTTTTTCAAGTACTTCGAAGTATCAAGTAGCCTGGGAGTTCAGTTGTCAAGCTGATAAAAAGACACTAATCTTTGAATGTCATATAGAAAATTTTTCATAATTTACCTAGGTATTTTTTTTTATTATCATTATTTACCTAGGGTGAGCAATATTACTTCTCATTAGAGGAATGAGGTAAATAATGGTGATTTCTCAGGTTAGTAGTAAAAAAATATTTTATACCTATAGGTACTCATATACAGGGTGATTCAGTTTTATTCTTGGACACTTCAACAGTTTATAGAAAACCAAAAAATAACCGCACTTTCTTTTATAAACTATATCATTTTAAGGCCTTATTAAAAAGTTAAAGTTTTAAAAGAAACATGTGGTCTTTATTGAATATTTACCAAACTTGTCTTGGTAATTTTTTGTATGTGTCATGGTTTCGTGCAAATTTGATTTTTTTGTATTATTTCGGGGTATTTCTAAAAAATTATCTAAAAAATTTGCTCCATAAGTATCACTTAAAGTGGAAATAGTGTGTTTGCTACTTGAAATAAAGTAACCTTGAATGGGTAAGTTTATTGGTTACTGTAAGTTACTGTATTTAAAGTAAAAAACACATTTTTTCTACTTTGAGTGTTACTTATGGAGAAAAGTTTTAAGTTAATTTTTCAGAAGTACCCCGAAATAATACGAAAAAATCAAATTTGCCGTGAAACCATGACGCATATGAAAAAATGCTAAGAGAACGTTTTTGTTTAAAAACAATTATAATAATTTCCCACTTCTACGCCACTGGTTATTTAAGGTGTTTGATATTAACAAGTTTTGTGCTAACCCATGCCGTTATAACGTGTACCAAATATGACTTAAATATCTCAACTAGTTTGGTAAATATACAATAAAGTCCACATATTTTTTCCAACTTTAACACCCTGTAACTTTTTTATAAGGCCTTAAAAAGATATAGTTTATACAGAAAAGTGTGGTTATTTTTTGGTTTATCTTGAAGTGTCACAGAATAAAACTGAATCACCCTGTATATTGGGGATTATTTTGAGAAGTCGATATTCTAAGAATACGGCTGGTGTAAATCATGAGCATTTCTAATATTATAGTTGTACATTACTGTTTTTCATATAAATATTTTCATTTTGTTTAATCAAGTTAACTAACAAGAAGATGTAAAGGCTCTGGAAAGTCATGATTTCATATTTCTTGAATATTGGTTCACAACTACTTCTTGGAAAGGAACACTATCTACATCTACGCAATGAAGTATATTTTCTTTGAAAAATAAATACCCTGACCGAAGAAACCCAGTATTGTAACCTACTTTGGACCAACCCGTAGCATACAAGCTTCAAGATATTCACAGAATTTACCTCAGAATTAAACGTTTGCGTTTCGATCAAGTTTCAAAATCCCCATACTACTTTTTCGGGATTTATGTGGTAAGCCACATAAACACATGAGGTACCTATGTGGTACCTTTTTGTTTGAAATTTGCCCCTAGTGCCACATCTATAATTAATTAACATATGACATACCTATGACCTATGTGGCGTAAAGTGGATATTGGGCCTGTATACATCTCGAAAAATGTGGCTACAACATTTACATATTGCTGCTGCCGGAGGCTATATTATATACAGGGTGATTTCGTTGTTTTATTTGTTTCTTTTTTTTGAAAATTAACAACGAAATTATCGGGGTTTGGGGTTGTCTACTACTTTAAACGAGATGGTACGAAATAATATCAGATTTTTTGACAATATATTTATGGCCCGCTTAAGTTTTCTTGTTTTCGGGGGGGGGGGGAAGCTCTATAGCCATTTATTATACAGGGTGAGTCGAAGTTAAACCGCCATACTCAAAATTTGAGTAGTATTTTTAAAAATAAATGGGGTTCTTCATATGACATTTTGTCCAAAAACGCTTCATTTTCGACATACAGGGCGTCAAAGTTTTCTTTTAAAAACAGAAAAAAATTAGTATTTTCGGTTCCATTTATGCTATCGAGTTGAAAATTGGTACTTTTATGTTAAATGGGACGGCGATTATGAATTTTCTATCAACTTTCTTCTAGCCGCTAGAGGGCGTTGGCTACGTCGTTACTTTCGAACAAAAGTGTTTTAAATTTTTTTGTCGTTGAAAAATCTGCATTTTAGACAGCGGAATATCAAATTACATTCGATTTTGAACAAAAAATGTCTCTTGTAAAAATACGAAAACCTTAACCATTTTCATGAAAAACGCAGTTTTGTGTCGCGTGAATTCGATAAAATTAAAATTTCGTAGTAGGCTGAGAAATGGGATTTATTCATTTGGAATTCTTTATTTACAGTAGGTATTGTCCTAAATTAACAATTTTTGTGAAATTAGTAATAAAAAGAACTTTAACCAAGACAACTTTATTAGCTAATTTTTTCGTTATGTTTTGAAATAATTATGATAATTTTAATCATTCAGCATAGGTATATAACACCAAATTAAAACAAATATAACGTTTGTTTAGGTGTACGGGCTAATTCTGTTGCCAGTGGAGGTTTTTCCTACGTGCCAGGAACGTTACGTGCTCAAAATTATTACACTAGTAGTACCCAACTCTAAACTTTTTACAGTTAAAACATGTTTGCACTCACTTCGCCCTTGCTTGGAAACAATATAACATCGCATGTACACCCAGACAAATCGAAGGACATGCTATTACCAAAGGACATGAAATTAATTAATTATAGTATATAAATATTTATGGAGGTCGGCACAGTTAGAATTTATATTTTTATTATTCAAATAATAACAATCTACAGCATATCTCGTGTATTGTATACGTGTAATCCCGGTAGATTCGCAAACAGTAAAAAGGTTGATGGATTCCAAAAATTTGTCTAGTTATTAGGTATTTTGTCTGGGAAATACAGAGAGGTTCACGGATTATCACTGCTATATATATATGGTTAATAATACGAGCCCCTTTTGCTTTCTGGAACTTATAGTTCAAAGAGTAGCCGTATATCCTACGAGCCCCGTCCCATATTAGTTGGCCCAGCCAATCTAAATGTGGCAATTCTTGAATATACTTGAATAAAAATAAAATAAAAGGAAATAATGGTTTCTTTTAGTCAAATCGGTAACAAATAAACTTCGAAATATACAAAACAGTATTATTTTACTAGATAAAGTAACAAAAAATAAGAACAGTAGTATCCAATGCAAAGTTTTGGCCCTAGATAATAAGGCACTCTACTACTTAACTAATGCTACCACTGAGTTACGTCACCTTTTCTACTTATAACAGCTTGAACACGTGTAGACATGGTATTGGCTAACTCCTGGCAATCATTTGGGGCAAAACTATCCCATATATTTTGTAGTCTCGCTCTTAATTCTGGTATGGTCCTCGCAGGTGATAATCGTAATTTTTTCTTCATGATATGCCATAAAGTTTCAATTGGGGACAAATCTGGGCTACTGGATACCCATGGTAAAAGCAGAATATTTTTTTCCAACAGCCAGTTTCTAACCCGTTTTGCTGTATGGCACGCAGCGCCATCTTGTTGAAAAATAAATTCAAGTCCAATTCTTCGGCATTCCTCTAAAGTAGGTTTTAGGTATGTTTCCAGAATATTAATGTATCTTTCGGCATTCACGATACCTTCTACAAAGTGCAGGCTGCATACTCCTTTAGCAAACATGGATCCCCAAACCATTACCGAATGCAGGAAATTTTATTTTTCTTTTCACACAGCCTGAATGATACGCCTCCTCTTTCTTTCTTATTACTCTACTCCGGCTATCACCTACACACACTTCAAATCTGGATTCGTCACTCCAGTGAACTGAATCCCATTGTTCCTGAGACCAGTGTCTGTATTGTTTTACCAATAACAACCTAGTTTATTTCTGTGCGCCAGTGAGTGATGGTTTTTCTTTTGCCTAAAAGAGTACTCATAAAAATGATTTAAAACTGCAGATACAAATAAACTTTAAACCTACCTTGTAAACTTTAAAACCCAATTCCATAGCAACCCTGTGGCATGTTGTTCTAGAAAACTTCTTCCCAGTTGCAGTATTCCATAATATACTTATTTCTCCATAATTGGATCGGTGCTTGCTTGCTTTTGGGCGATAGAGGTTGTTATTTTATATAACTGTATGATCCTTCGAACGGTATATCGAGATAAATTGACAATATTACCAATTTCTGATGCCGATTTTCCCGATTGTGACAAAGAAATGATTATCTTCCGTACATCCTCACTAACCGCCTTTCCTCGCGTCATTTTAATAATTTTTTAAGAGTAATATTAACTTGACACTGGGTGTACGAGACTACTGAATAACTTACAAATGTTAAATGAAATTAGTTGTCACAATGAGTTTGTTTATTTCAAAGCCATATTGATATTAAATCTTTAATACATTGGCTCTGCATGTACTCTAAAATACATTCTAAATAATGTTTCTTTGCTTACAATGGAATTATTTAGAAAATGTGTAAAATAATATAAAACTCGCCAAATGTAAGTAGTAGGTAAATTATGTTTTAGTAAATTTACGAATCCTGGTTTAGGATTAAAATACCGAATTATAGTTTTTAGCGAGCTGGGCCAACTAATATGGGACGGGGCTCGTATATATCTATACATGTCTAAGCTCGTAAGCGAGTGTACAGTATGTATATTATATATACCAGCTACATATAAACTCGCCTTCGGGATAATGAAGCCGCACCCGGTGGCATCTGCATAAAGGGGAGGCCGAAGATGGGGGTGGAGATAACCCCGTCTCTGCCTAGACAGGAATGTACCGAGATTTCCATTGCGAGCGTGTACAAAATTCCCTAGTGCATATTTTGGGCTCTCGAGCGACGATCAGACAAAATTCGAGATGTAAAGAGAGGAAACGTCTTATTTTTAACAGATGCGGACCAATGTAAATTTTACTTTATACGACACTTAAAAAAAACTATCAGAACTGTTTTATGATTAATATACAGGGTGATTCAGTTTTATTCTGCGACACTTTACCAGGTGATATAAAACCAAAAAATAACCGCACTTTATTCTATAAACCATATCATTTTAACTATTTTAAGGCCTTAAAAAAAGTTACAGGGTGTTAAAGTTGTAAGAAATATGTCGAATTTATTCAATATTTACCAAACTAGTTGAGATGTTTAAGTCATATTTGGTACACGTTATAACGGTATAGGTTAGCATAAAACCTGTTAATATCAAACACCTTGAACAACCAACCAGTGGCGTAGAAGTGGGTAATTAGTATAATTGTTTTTAGAAAAAAAATGAACCTCCTTGTATAGCAATAAAATGTATTCAATTTTTATGTATATTTTAATTTTAAACTAAAACGTCCTTTTAGAATTTTTTCATATGTGTCATGGTTTCATAGCAAATTTTATTTTTTGGTATTATTTCGGGGTACTCAAAGCAGAAAAAAATGTGTTTCTTACTTTAAATAGAGTAACTTACCCATTCAAGGTTTTACTTTTCATGATACAGAGCGTAACATTAATTGTATCTTCCTTAAATGTATTAGACCCTGTATCTTCAAAAGTATAGCCTTAAATAGGTAAGTTTATTGGGAAAAGTTACTTTATTTCAAGTAGCAAACACATTATTTTCACTTTAAGTGATACTTATGAAGCAAATTTTTTAGATAATTTTTCAGTAATACCCCGAAATAATACAAAAAATCAAATTTGCCACGAAACCATGACACATACAAAAAAATACCAAGAGGGCATTTTCGTTTAGAATTAAAATCTACATAAGAAATTGAATACATTTTATTGCTATACAAGGTGGTTAATTTTTTTTTTCTAAAAACAATTATACAATTATACTAATTACCAACTTTTACGCCACTGGTTGTTCAAGGTGTTTGACATTAACAGGTTTTATGCTAACCCATGCCATTATAACGTGTACCAAATATGACTTAAATATCTCAACTAGTTTGGTAAATATTCAATAAAGACCACGTTTCTTAAATCTTTAACACCCTGTAACTTTTTAATTAGGCCTTGAAATGATATAGTTTATAAAAGAAAGTGCGGTTATTTTTTGGTTTTCTATTACCTGTTGAAGTGTCGCAGAATAAAACTGAATCCCCCTGTATACCTACATTGTTTGCTGATGGAGGGCCACTCAAAATATCTCGACAACAAAAAATATTTTCGGAGAACAAAAATATTTCCCTTTTGTGTAAAAGCACATTCGAGATCCATGACCTATATACCTACTTTCCGAAATATTTTTGAAAAACCCGAAAATTACCGGAACTTCTTCGCCTTGTAACTTTTTTGTTTCGGCAGTTGCGGAAAAAAATCTTGATTAAATTTGTGGACGCTACATAATTGCAGAATTTAACAGAATTAGTGATATTAAGAAAAAGTACTTAATTATACGTATACAGCAGCAGACCATAGCCTCAAATGATGTCATTTAATGTTTTCAGTAATTTTTATGCAATATGTACTAACTCTAACTAGACGGCTACTCTTGTAATTTACAATTTTAGGACGAAATAAGTTCTTGCCACTTGGTGGTTGACCTCCTTCCCGCCGCATCACACATAAAATAGTAGAATTCTCTTCCATATTTATTTTATCTCTAATACTCGTACATAATTCATATGAAGCCACATAGATATATGGCCCGTTTTCAATTTGCAATATGTTCCTGTAAAATCTAAACCGATACATGGCGAAAAACTCTTTGAAATATTCCTGGTGCCATTTTTCCTCAAAGAAGTTTATCTAAGTTTTAACCTATATTAAATTCTATAAGTTATTAGCAGTGACTATAGATAGTCACTGATATTAGGTAGGTACGTTTAAATGTAAAAGTAACTGCTTTCATAAGGCATTTATTTATTTATTTAATATTGGATACAAACAGGATTAAGGCCTGCAAAAAAATCCAAATAGCTTAAATGCTGTTTTACATAGTTAAACATTGAATTAACAGTTGTCAGTAAAGCGGCTAACTAATATTATTTTTTTCTACAAGCGTGCGGAAAAGTACACTTTTCCGCACGCATTTTAGTTTAGAAGGTGTCACTTTTCCGCACTAGTGCGGAAAAATAATTTTCCGCACTACTTTTCCGCACTAGTGCGGAAAAGTGTCACTTTCTAAACCAAAATGCGTGCGGAAAAGTAAATGCGTGCGGAAAAGTGTCTTACTTTTCCGCACGCTTGTAGAAAAAATAGTGTTCCTAACTCTTGCGGAAAGTGTCTTTTCCACACTCGATTTCTTGGCTGAACTCCGCTACGCGTCGTTCAGCCAACTGCAATCGGGTGCGGAAAAGTGGCACTTTCCGCACTTGTTAGGAAATATACTATATGCATCAACAATAATACTCGTACATTGTGTTCATTTGAAAACTAATCATCATTAATATTTCAGTAATGACAATACATTTTAAAAATCGCGGAGACCAGTCGATTTTTATTACAACGGGGAACTCTTTTAGTCATTAGATAATGGCAATTCATTCACTCCTCAATATCTTTCACAACCTTCAACCTTAAAATCTGAAATGGGATTACAATGTTTGATACCTTATTTTAAGAGGGGGTTGCCAACAGAGAAAGTGAAGTTAGATTTCGTTTCGTATTTTTTTAAGTTGTATAGCATAAAATCTAATGGCAAAAATTTAGAACAGACATTTGTGTCTTCATTTTAATCATAAGATCTTAAAAGCACATGCACTTTAATTATTATTTTCATATCATTTTCAAGGTTTTCATAACCTATAAAACTTATATGATTAAAATGAAGACAGAGATGTTTGTATTAAATTTTTGCCAGGTAAAATGTTATTAGATTTTATGCTATACAACTTAACAACATACGAAATCTAACCTCACTTTCTCTGTCGGCAACCCCCTTTTAAAGGTAATTTTCGTAGGAATGCAGGACCGTATAATTTTTTTGAAATCGATTGAAAAATTAAAAAATTCAACAGAACGACCAATTTCGGTAATTGGTCCTAGACAATTTAATAATTCTGTTGTTGTCAACGGAAAAACAAAGAAAATTATTATCTGAACTCCTTCACTTTATAAGATGTTCGAAACGAGCACCAGATAATAAAAATTCTATTGCGAAATTCTGCTTGCAAAAGTTTGCCCCATTAATCTTCTACATTCTCGAGTTTTTCTGACTTTTAGATCGTCAATATGTGCAGGAAGTGTCTATTATTTATTTTTTATGTTCTTATTTTCTAATGATTTAAAATGGTTTAAAATGGATCGGTGCTGTAGTATGTTCATAGAGACTTTTTTTATTACCATCATTCTTTGAAATAATTAATAAATATAACCTTTTTAAAAACAAGCTTTTATTTAAGCCATGTGCTAAAACGAATAAAGTAAATTTGTGTTTTGAATAACTTTTTTTGATATTTCCAAAGCACACCCGTTTTTTTAAATTTTTTATTGCAACTGTCAAATTTGATAGACATGGACCGTAACGTCACCGCCCTCTTTAGGCGCAATAGTTTACCGAAAACATGCACCAACATAATCCGAAATCAGATTTTCAAAAATTCCGAGAAAAAACCTAATAATGCAGTGCAAATTTTATGAATAGCACTGTAGGGATATACCTGGGTGGATAAAGCTTCTCAGTGCCATCAATTTTCAATGTAAAAGTTTTTCTCTGTCTCTTAAAATAATCATTCCACGGCCATTAATTGTTTCGCTCAATATGAGGTTTTTTTAATATTGCTCGACAAGTTGGCCATGGATGCCGATTTCTTTTGCAGTACCACTTAGCTGTCCAAAATTGCCACATGTTTTCTTACGTTTTTTTTGTAGGCCGCAAAACGCGCGAGAAAATCACGGTGGTAGACCCAAAAAAATCATCCTGATCCTGTATGTGACAGCTGCAAAAGTGACTTATTTTTACACATCGGATATTTGCATACCAAAATTGTTCGCCAAAGCGGCTATTTTTCCATTTCAAATTTTACGGTTCGACCTGGCGTTCGGCCCATTCGTATGCACTTCGATGCCGGCCAGATATGCAATCAAATAATTTCCCGCCATTAAAAACGCCGCCCGCAGTTCTGCCTCCGGCGGGAAGAAATGGAACGGTTTCATTAAAATCCACGGCGAATAATTTTAGGGGACAACGGAATGGGCGGGTTTTATTTCCAGCAATGAAAGCGGGGAATACAACGGTGGCCCTGAGCGGCGCCGTGCGCCCACAAAGCGGTTTCTTAATTTTTGAATTAATTGCGTTGACAACAGAATTTCTCTAATTAAAAGGGGACGCTTTGTTGGCTTGATAATATTTAGACGTTTAAAATAAAGAGGCGATCTCTTAAAAGGGCCTGTTGTCCCGATGCCGAAAAGACAGAGATTTTGTCCAAGGGTCTCGCTGACGCTGAAGAATGGCTTGTTAATAAAATCAGGGTAGACTGAAAGGTTACCTCAGAAATATAGAAGAGATGTAAGGAATGTTGTTAATTATTTTAACTACCGGAGCTTGAAACAAACTAATTATTAAAGGAAAACTTTTTCAAGGTGCAAGAAAAAAGTAGGTACTGCTTGATAAGCTCTGGCGCTTTGTTGTGCTTTAATCAGTTCGTTTCAGATTCCTGTAATGAAAAATCCAATTAAAAATTAAATGGATGTATGAATGCCGAGATGTTAGAAATCGTCACGAATCTATTTAAAATAATCAATTTAGACAATGTGATAAATTTCCAGAAATGCTCATCACATGATATAGAATGGACTGTAAATTCAGGGTAGGTATTGTTAAGAAATGGGATATAGGTACCTAAGATTGAAAAATTATCTACAGAGACAATGATTGAAAACTTGTTCTCTTAATTTCTTATCTTACTTAATATTTCGGCCTAAATTATGTCCAATATAATTTTAAATATTCCTACCTATAAGTTAGTTTATAAAAGACAACTTACTTTTTTGTACCATACCATTGAAAAATTTGCTGCAGTAGATTCTTCTATGACCATTTCGGAAATTTGAAGAAACCCCCTAAAAGCGTCAAATTTTGGACAAAAAACTTTGTCTCATATCAAAAATTTGTAAATAATTCCAATTACCTACATAAATGCAAGTTTTATATGTTAATGCTATAAAATTAAAAAACTAATAATAACATAATTTAGGGTGCATTATCACACATAGTGCCCACCCAAGTGTGTTTTTGCGTTTTTAAAATTACTAGGTTTTTCCATATTGCGCATATTTGGACAAAAAATCAGCCAAATCTGATGTCTCGTTTGCGAAAACAGTATACCTGAATTTTTTTTTTTTTCATATTTGGTTGATTCTTTGTCCAAATATGCCCCATACTTTCACTTTCAAAATGCGCACCATTGGTATTTTTGAAACGGTAAGAGCTACAAGGTTGGTTAAATTAGACAACAGTTGCGCATTTTCATGTGTTTGAAGAATCTGTAAAGAAATTTGACATAGCTCACGTGGTTACTAAAATAACCTGAAAAAACTGCAACCTTCCATTTTTTTATTTTGTCCGGAACTTTTTTAATATCAAACGGAATTGAATGAAATTTGGAATTACGGAATTAGGTACGGGCTTTCGAATGCACTATTCAGAAAAATTCTCTGCCTACTGGATCTTTAGGTGTTCATAACCAAATTTCGATTTTCTTATGGCGGCCATATTGGATTTTACCACCATTGGATAGAGCAAAAAATTACGAATACAACCATGTATCACAACAGCTAATTAAACCCACTTAAATGTCAAATTTCTAATATTTTAAATATTTTGAAGCCAGGCAGTAGGCCATGAAAATCCAATATGGCCGCCATAAGAAAATCGAAATTTGGTTATGAACACCTAAAGATCCAGTAGGCAGAGAATTTTTCTGAATAGTGCATTCGAAAGCCCGTACCTAATTACGTAATTCCACTAAATTTCATTCAATTCCGTTTGATATTAAAAAAGTTACGGACAAAATAAAAAAGTGGAAGTTTTCAGTTTTTTCAGGTTATTTTAGTAACCACGTGAGCTATGTCAAATTTCTTTACAGATTCTTGAAACACATGAAAATGCGCAACTTTTGTCTAATTTAACCAACCTTGTAGCTCTTACCTTTTCAAAAATACCAATGGTGGGCATTTTGAAAGTGAACGCCCTGTATAGGTAGTGCAGTATTTGAGTTGAGTAATGGTTTTTTGGAAAACTTAATGATTTTTAATATAAACACAAAAAGCTCACTTGGGTTAGTCGGTTGGGTTGAAGGTTTAAAAGTCAGTTGGAGATTTGACCACATTCGCACTAACACAGAAAGTTAAATAAAAGCTTATAATAAAACATTTCGGTATCGTTCATTAACATAATTTATTAGCTTAATTTCTAACTTCTAACTTACAGTATCTATAGGAGGTTCATATTATCAATTTGCTTCGAAAAAACATTTTTCTTACAGTCGACAGTCTACCTAATATCTATTTAATAAACGATTTAATATACAGTCTTTATAACCGAAATTAAGTTCCCGAGATAACTACCTATCGAAACTTACCTTAATATACTCGACCTAATTTGTATGGTGTTTATGATGGCGCTATAAAATACGGAGAAAATACGTAGCGAAAGGCGATTATCTCAAACGGAAAATAATAAGAGTCTCAGTCGAGAGGGCGGATGAATATTTCAGCTAGTTGGACAACTGCTATAAATTTGTTCGATTTTTCCAATTTCTTGGTAATGAGTCCCAACTCCCAACCATTAACTTATGGGCAAGCGAAAAGGACCACGGCCACGGATCGAATGGATGGC
The DNA here is from genome assembly GCA_963920635.1 of Pseudeuparius sepicola. Taxonomy (NCBI): domain Eukaryota; kingdom Metazoa; phylum Arthropoda; class Insecta; order Coleoptera; family Anthribidae; genus Pseudeuparius; species Pseudeuparius sepicola. Next base: position 132,423,434 of record OY987298.1, on the reverse strand, counting down.
GTGCAGTATTTCAGCGACGGCGCGATTTCGTGACAAGTCGATGGAGATGGTATCGTGGTCGTGGCCAACGTATATGACGCTGCACGTGCCTCGTCTCGAGAAACGACGGCGGCGCCGTAGCCGTTGATTAGGATTAACAGTTTTTTTTTTTGAGGGCGTTGTTTATGGCACGGGCATAAAACGATTTTATGGCGAGAAAACGAAACACTTTATTAACCCATAAAAATGCTCCAATTATAGGGAATTGTACTACGTAATAGAAGCTTCTTGTGCACTTAGGTAGGTACCTACTCCGAATAGTACCTAATATTCAACAATAATTTGTTAAATAAGTGGAGCATTTAATATTCGATACACGCATGCACTGACAAATGTTACTTTTCAGGAGAGAGGTTTAATCATTTTGGCTGTTAAGTACAAATGCTAATATTGTAAGTACTTGTTTAATTAATGAAGGTTTTATTTTAGTCTTTCCATAAGAAGGCTAAGAAGAAGTGAAGCAGGATATTATCTGGGTATAAATTACGTTGTTTTTTCGAAAAAACGAATTTTCTAATTTTTTGTAAACAATTTCAGTAAAAACACAACACCTTTTAAGGAATGGCTTTCTTAAACCAGATATTCGTTTGATCTAATGTACATAATATGCGACAATGCAATAAATTGCAGAACAGATAAAAATGGAAAAATGTGTTCCATTTAAGATTAATTTTCGAATTAAAACATATCGTATCTCAATAAAACTTCGTGGGGACACATTGTGAATGCCATTACATTTAGCAACACTTATGATTTTTTCCTTGCAAACATATTGTAAGTAGTGTTACAATTAATTAACTTTATAATGGGTGAAATCACCGCTACCAAGGCGCATGCATGCGTTTGTGGTCCAATTTCGATAGGTATGTGTAAAACAAAGATATGTATATCAAACTGCTTGCAAGCGCTTCCATCGCTGAAAATGAAATGTTAATTTCGTTAGATACATTGGGACGACACATCAAGAATTTTGAGAAAATAAAGAGCAATTGGATATTTTTATATTCTTATAAAAAGATTAGATTAAGGAAATCTTGTGACTGAATGTATTTAGATGATAAAAGATGGAACTTTTAGTGGGTTTGCAGTCAAGTTGGTCTTTAAAAAATTATTTGGTAATTGCCAAGCTTTCGGAATTGTTTATTCCTTCTTCAGAACAGCTACAATATGTTTAACTAATGTATACATATTAGGTATTATAATAAAATGTTACTTATTTAACTCTAAATTTCTTTTAAAACTGTGTTATCCATATGGCAAATTTATTATAAAAAATCTTTAGCTGTATTTTCTACAAGACTTAAAATTTGAAATTTTGAAATTTTTTTAAAAGATTTCTAAAAATATAATTTTCAACTTTTATAAACAACGTATTTATATTATGGCAAACTTGATAAAACCTACTTAATTTCCATTTGTTTTTTATATTTGTTCGCAAAATGTCTAAATATGTCTAATTAGGTTATGATTTTAAGTATTTTGGGATATAAATATAACAAATTTTTGTTTAAATATTTTTATTTAAAAATTGTCATATTTATAACCTAAAATACATAAAATCATAACCTAATAAGACATATTTAAACATTTTGCAAACAAATATAAAAAACAAATGAAAATTAACTTTTTATCAAGTCTTCCATAATATAAATACCAGTATATATAACAGTTGAAAATTATATTTCAAAGATTTTTTTTATAATAAATTTGCCATGGATAACACAGTTTTAAAACAAATGTAGAGTTAAGTAAGTAAAATTTAATTTTATACAGGGAGAGTCAGAATTTATAGTAAATACTTTAAAGGGGTGTTCGGCAGGTGGTTTTAAGGGGGGTCTTTCATATAAAATTTTTCGATTTGGGCTTTCCTTGCCAAGTTATTCGAGTCTACGGGGTGACCCAAAAGTAATTTTTTTATTTATATCTCAATAACGGCGCTATTTGAAATTTGGTACGTGTTATCTACTTACTGGAAGATGCCTTGGGGTAGTTTAGTCATTTACACAGTGTCCTAAAAAAGGGTAAAAACTAACAACCCCTATAATTTTTTTGCTCAAATTTTTTTGAGGTTATCTTTTTGGTCTGGCAGGTCCATCATTTCAGTGTATCTTTTCATTTTGCAACAAACGTGTACTCTTGTTTCATAACGATAAAATCAACCGTTTGCGTTGAAATTGGCAAAATGTGCCCCAAAACTTCAACATTCGAAACATAAAATTTTTACCTACCGCCACAGAAAATATAGGTACTCGTAGTATATTTTCTGTGCTACCGCTTTCAAACGTTACACATCCACTGTGCCATTTAAACTGAGAAAAAAATTCCTATGAACAATGTACACTTATTAGCTTTCAAAATGGAAATGATTGAATTTAACAAAATTTGAACACCTTATTTCAAGAAAACCAATGCTGTTTTGACCAATGTCCAATTGGTATTTTTTCCTTATTTTGAATGTACAGTCAATCTGTAACGTTTGAAAACGGTTGGTGAAAATTTTATGGTTCGAATGTTGAAGTTAGGTGTTTTGGGTCACGTTTTGCCAATTTTTTTTTATCATCTTATATAAAAATATCCCGTACCTGAGACCCTAGAAATGTAAAAAAGTTAAAAGCTCAAAAAATGGTTTCGCAAGCGTGTATCAATTCGAAATATGAATTCGAATAAATTTCTACAGTGCTTACCAGGAATATGTTCAAATACATTTTCTATTAGAGATAAAGCATTATTGTAGGGATATGGAAGCAAAGAACATAGGCCATAGGATTTTCAAAAACTGAAAACAAAATAACGACACAAAGTGTTATAATATTGTTTTATTCCTTGTGTGGAGAAAAATTCAAAAATGCAAAAATATGTAGGGTATTCCACGTAAAAAAAATATGGTTTGTTACTGGAAAAAAGTACCTACATTCAATATCTAAATATTTTTTTTCCATCTTGGAAATTATTAACTACGTAGGGGGTGGCAGCTTTTGGTGGGACACCCGGTCGTCAAAGAATTAAATAATGAGAAAAAGCATTCGAAAGTATCCTATACTTACTCTCTTTTTTTCTATTTTATAGGAATAGTTGTAAAGAAAAAAGTTCGCTAACTGAGACTAACCTAAGATATGAAATTATACGCTGGTAAGCAAAGGACTTCAATATTTCGGCCTTTTTGAAGAATTAATTATTTTTCAATTGGAAGAAACCTCGAGGCTCGTGTAAATAAGGGCAGAATGATATTTGACCAGCTAGTAGCTAACAATTAATTTTTATACTTTCTTTATCTATTTTGTTTCCTGCTCTGTTCACTTACAAAATAAAAAGTTAAAAACTGATGGAATATTCGGCTTTCTTTTCTGCCAATAGAGTTTAATGCTATTGTCGATTAACGATTTTTTTTAATAATAATTGCTTCCAGAAAGAGCTCGAAGCGTCCAAAATAGAGCGAACCCACCTATGGCTCAGGGCTCAGGTTTCAATCAGGAAAATCTTGTAGCAATTGTGTCTTACTGACAGTACTGTAAATCTACTGATTAAGTGGATAAAGTTATTATTATTATTAAATCGTAAACATAAAAAGAAGAGTTTATATTAACTTGTATGTTTTAAAAGTTTGCTTTCGAAATACAGACTGACAACATATTTTTTTCAAAAGTCTCATAAACTGCTTGGCTGATTTTGACAAAACTTGGCATGTTATAAGTAAGGAGCTTAATTTGATGAAATTAGATTAGGGACATCTTAGCTAGAAATTTTAAGAAAACATTTGAGCACACCACCGCTTTTTTATAAGTTTCCATTTTCTATTTTTTTTTTCTATTTTAAAAAAATTGTTTATCTTCCCGATCTGAAGACAGAAATATAATTCCATTAATAAAATTAAATAATAAATAAAATTAAGTCAAAAATGACCTACCGTAATGGTTTGAATTGATAACATCTAACACCAACAGATTTTCTACAACAACAAACAATATATTTCTTTACTTAATACAAGTTTAGTTCATATGAAGTTTCTGTTTTTTTTACTAGTTAAAATCTGAGACACTCTGTATTTTTTTTAATTGTGAATTTGAAAGCAACCAGCACATAGCCTGCCATTCCCACGGAGCAAAATTTATTAGATAATATACAAAAATGCGTATTTTAACGAAAATATGTTAAAATGTAAAACAATTTTATTTTTAATTTTATAACACCCGTCAATATCAGCTAACATATTTTTATATTAAAAAATAGTAATATACAAAGTTTTATATTTAATCATTTGCCTTTTACTATTTATTAAATTCGTTTAATTAAATTTTGATATAATACTATTATTGTAATATACAAATTTTAAATATAAATTTCTAGAATGCAGATATTTTACCAATGAATAGAGCATTTAATATCATTCCAGTGTATTAAACGCAAGTAATTAAATTTACAAAATCCAAATTTTTTAAATAAAAATATATATTTTAGAGGGGCGTCTTTGGGCCTGGTGCCTGGTGTCTTAATTTCAGCTGGTCATTTGGTGTCGCGCTTTCGTTGCGTAAACAGCTATGATCAGTTAGAGCAAGTCCGTGTAAAGTAGCGAAATATCCGACTCCCCATTTTCGAATAGTAAGTGAAAATATTTGAAAATAAATTTTTCATAACGTTATCGGCATCATTGTTAATTCATTTATTGTACTCTATGGACTCAAGAAGATGTGGTGAATTAAGTTAGCCTTCTTGGACTGTTCCTCTGATGGGTGCGCATTCCTTTTATGTTTACTTGGATATAATGTGGGCCAGTGCCAGTAAGGCTTATTATATCCAATAGCCAATACTTAGTAGATTGGAGAGAATAGAGATCTACTATGTATGCATATTAATAAAAGTGCGTTTTTCTATTTATTCCATAGTATCGATAAAAATCGTTATTTTTTAAAAATGTTTGAAAGGCAGTTTGTTGTTCAAACGTTAAAATAAATGGGCGTTTGTTAAATGTGATTTTTTTTTGGATTCCCTACGATGCAAAAGTGTAAGTAAACACATAAATATTTTTTATAAAATTCAAAACCTCTATGCAATTTTTATTTCTCTTATTTTTAGGCTTTCACGGCTGTTGTACATGTCAGAATAAATTTCTGAGCTGTTGCTCCGTGGTCGATGGAAATCTAGTCATTTTGCTAGTCGTAACTGAGAGCATTTTTAGTGGTGACTTGTCCATTGAGGGGTTGTAACTGATCATCAAATGCCTAAGTAAGATCTAGTGGCGATCTTACTGGTAATAAGTTGCGATCCAACATAGGACGAGTCGTCACTGAAGATGCTTACGGGTACGATCAGCAAAAACGTCTAAAAGATTTCCATCGACCACGGCGCGACAGCCAGAAAATTTGATCTCGTATATTAATTATTTATATTATATATAAATATTACCAATTACTATAAAATATATTCAAAGTAACAATTCAATATTTTCACTACTAATATGCATATATTTTTTTCTGAGTATTTGGACATTATTATTAAATATATTTATATTAAATTTTATAATAAATAATACTGCACGCTGGAAAAATATTTTTGAAACTATTATACACTTTATTAATAATGAATGTATAGTCAAATTAAAAACATGAATATTATATGTGATATCATCTTAGTTTTTATATTTAAAACGCACACAAGTTGTTAAACCAAATACCAGTATATTTGCTCTTATAATAATACAGCCGATATGATAAAAATATTTTACTTTGTAAAATATAGTATGGCTGTGCTAAATAGTATTCAATTTCGTAATACGTATATTATTATTTTTATTTTAGCTTTAAATATATTTTTTTCTCCGCCGTAAGCGTATACCTAAACCGACATTTTAGCACATTTCCGAACATTTTTCAGCCAAGGGGACATAGAGTGTGGGTCCGCTCGCGTTTTGGCGCCCGATGTGAAACAGCCCTTGGCATGGCAATCCGGGGGTCGTAAATCGTGGTCGACCGATGACGGATGACCGGGACCGTTGAAAAATTGCCCACCGACACAGCCATTGTGCGACGGATTTTTCCGGTTGATTTTTTGGTTTTTCCCGGTGCGAGGCGAACGGGGCCGGAAGTGCCCCGGATATACAGGGTGGCCAATAGGCAACGCAGTCATCGTGATAAGGCAAAAAAGTTATTGCAGAATATATTATTACAAAAATGATAACTTTGAGGTTATTTAACTCCGCTAACATCGATATTTCGGAAAAATGTCACATGATGATATAGTCAAGTTGCAGATAAACCGTATATAAATGTTTATAGTCCATTTGCAAACCGACTTATAGTCCGTTTGTTTAAGGACAAACTTCTTACACAAAATAATATGGACTAATATATCTTCAGTCAGTTTATAATTATATAAAATGGGAAGTGTTGGCTGTGTGCACGTGACTGTATATGGAAAACGAGGTGTATTTTCGTGCAATTTTTTTAAATTTTAATTAAATTGACATGGTAAAGCGCTTTCGGCTTTCGCCATCATCAGTACCACCTGGAAGAGAGCATGACACAATTTAGAGGATGGAAAACATGTAAGGCTGAATTTCTTTTCAAGTTGCGTCATACTCACTTGTCATAGGTGTACAAAAAAAATTTGTTTGAGATGCCATAAGTATGTAGTAAAACCTATGAATAAAGAACCCCAGGAAGGAGCAAATTCGGGCTTTACGCTGGACCGGTCCAGTCTCTGCATCTGGCGGCATGCCGTTTCCGGTTTACAAAAGTACCTACTTACCGATGGAATGTTATCCCCCAAACATTTTGTTCTGGTAGTCACGGAATAGCCGCAGGCTGCACAGCTAACCATAATAGATCTCCAAAAAGTACTTATAGAAGAACTACACAAATATCTAATAGCACAAACCACCGTGACAACTGTCAAATATAAAAAGATTTTGTCAAAATTCAGTCTCCATACAGGGCGATTTCCGTCTCACGTATTTTATAATGCCCATAGAGCTTTGGCTCCTTCCTGGGGTTCTTTATTCGTTGAGTAAAACCTAGAGGACGGTGGAACAGCTTTGTCACATGTTAAAAACATTAAATCATTCAATCATGTCACCACTTATAAGCTAGAAAATTGGACATATTTTATTTTAATTATATAAACGATAGCCATTGTTGTATTACAGCTGAGAAGCCTGATCGCCGGGAGGCATCGTGGAAGGTGACAATGGAAATTTAGATATTACCAACTGGAGTGGAAACCATGAATAACACTAAAAAAGCCCGCGTAATATGAAATCGACATGGGCGTCTAAATAAATTTTAACAATTGAAATGTTTAAAGAGGAAATTAATTTCTTTATAAAAAAAATAAAAATAGCGATGAGGAAGAGGATTGCCCGAAAAGAGGAAATCCTCTTCCCATGTCGAATTCTAATTACGCGGGCTTTTTTAGTGTTATTCATGGTTTCCACTCGAGTTGGTAATATCGAAATTTCCCTTGTCACACACCACGATGCCTACCGGCCATCCGGCTTCTCAGCTGTACAACAATGGCTATCATTTATACAGGGTGTTAGTAAATAAGTGCGACAAAGTTTAAGGGGTGATTCTACATGAAAAAATAATGACAGTTTGCTATATAAACGTAGGTCCGCAAATGCTTCGTTTCCGATATACAGGGAGTCAAAGTTTTTTTTTTTAAATGATAATTTATTTATTGTTATAGCTATGCGCACCTAACTAAAAATGTTTTATTCGAGATATTTTTATTTTCATTTGTTGTTTTGATTTATTGTTGCTGTATAGGATAGGTTTTTGATATTATTGTAATAGAAATTAAAAATACGCGTTATGTTGTTTTATTTTTTGCATAAAAATGGCGGCCCCTGTGAAAAAAAGGTAAGAGAGCTTTTTTTGTCAACAATTAAACGAGGATTTTAAAAATAATTTTTATTTTACATTATCTCAGTGGCGTATCATTTATTTTCTTAAAAATATCGAGGCCATTACCCCTATGCACGCCACTGATTAACATAAAATTTTTAATCGGGTGTCAAAAAATGCGCTTTCTAGTCCTCTTAAAACCCACCAAATTTCATTTGAATATCTTAATCCGTTTCATCGCAATAAATAAATTATCATTTTTTAAAGCTTTGACTCCCTGTATATCGGAAACGAAGCATTTGCGGACCTACTTTTATATAGCAAACTGGCATTATTTTTTCATGTAGAATCACCTCTTAAAGTTTGTCGCACTTATTTACCAACACCCTGTATAATTAAAATAAAATATATGTCCAATTATCTAGATTATAAGTGGTGATACCATTGAATGATTTAATGTTTTTAACATGTGACAAAGCTGTTCCACCGCCCTCTATGGTTTTACTACATATGGCATCTAAAAAAAAATTTGTACACCTCTGACAAGTGAGTATAACGCAACTTGAAAAGAAATTCAGTTTACCCAATAACGTTATTACATCTTTTCCATCCTCTAAATTATGTCATGCTCTCTTCCAGGTGGTACTGATGATGGCGAAAGCCAAAAGCGCTTTCCCATGTCAATTTGATTAAAATAAAAAAAATTGCACGAAAATTCACCTCGTTTTTCATAGTTTATACAGTGCCCGCCAAAAAGTTGGAACCATATGTTTTTTTTTTATTTTTGGGCTAAGATGAAACTACTCTCGGGCGATCATCACTGTTTCCAAAAAGATTCGAAATGAGATCATTAAACGTCGTGACGTCATTTGAGATACCTGTCAAAAATGACATTTAATCAAATAAATGCACAGATAGAAACACAATTCTTCATAGAAAAATATTTGTTGTTTGATCACGAATTATTTGTCAGAAATAATATTTATTTCGGTAGAAAGTATATTATTTAAATGAAGATTTATTTTTTTCAATTAAAAAATAAGTGCTTTTGGGGTGAAGTATTTGATCTTTTGACATATAATTGTTTAGGGGAAGTATTTATTATTTTCCTTAAATAAGGTATTACTTGGTGCAAACAAGAATAATTTTTAATTATAGTATTAGCTTTCTTTTTTTGGGTCAACCACATTGTTATTGATGTTATGAATGTGACCTTATTTGAGTTAAATAATACTACCTATCATTTTTATTACTGTCTCGCTCCAGAGAATGAAAGATAGAAAGAAAGAGAAAATATGGGAGGACGAGGGCGCACTCTAGTGTCGGCGTTCAGCGCTATTCCGTGTCCGTGTAAATACACGCCTGTAGTCTTCCTAGAGGTTTTGTGCGCACAGTTTTATTATCATTTATAGCCACCGAGTAGCCGAGTGTAGTGTGGTATATTGTGTGCATTGTGTGCTTTCAACTTATTTTGTAAGTTAGATACGCATAAACAATAATGGATACAAATCTCATAGAACTAGGTACTTGAAATGTATCAAATAGGCCACCTGTATGAAGCGCTTTCCTTGGTGAGTTTTGTATAGTTTTTTTATACCAAATATTGTTTTTTAATTGTATATTTAAATAAATATTTTTATAGCATTACAAATTATCCTGTTTTTCTAATCCGATTTCCGTTCCATTCAACAGAACATCTTTATGAATTGAATAAACTTACTGTTTTTTATTCGAATCGACAAAAAGTAAAGTTTGTGAATAATGATAAAGACAAAGGTTGCTTTACTTTAAATAAATAATATTTTATTTCAGTGAATACCCTGAATGGGTAATTCAACCCATCACGGTTGTTTGACGCAACTTTCTTAATTTTTAAATAGAATAAATGCTTTTCAATTCAAATCGTTAGTGGGGAATAAAAATTAATTTCTTCCAAATAATATTTTATTTGTCTCAAATTAAATGTTGCTTTTAAATTGGAATAAACCAAATGTTTTATTCAAAGTTAGTCAAGGGTTCGCGGTATAAGAATCAAATTTGTTTGTGTTAAATAAATTTTTCTTGAAATCGTCATTAAAATGTCCCAAAATCGTCATTAAAAGCACAGAAACCGTACAAGAATGTAGCCCATTATTGTACGATTTTTTCAATAAGTAGGCCTTGGCGAGATGTAAACATCAAACGTCAGACGCGGAGAAATCGCCCGTCAAAAGTGGCCAAATATTCAAAACCCGGCCGATAAAGGCTCATTTAACTTTTCGTGTACATTGCGAAATTGTTTCCTATAGAAGCGCAATCCTTCAGTATACATATTTTAGTAAATTTGAATATCAATAGATTTGTTGTGTAGGCTGCACACGAAGCAGCAGTTTGGTTTTTCTGTCAGAAGGTGCCGTACGTCATTATACTTGTCCTAGGTAGAGCGATCGGTAAAGTCAAGCAACGCCGCGCGTAGTCGGTTCGTGGACCGGTGATCCCTTATTATTATTTTCTTGCCTAATAAAACATTTAAAAAATAATATGTACCTTGGCACTGAAGTTCTTTTTATGACTCATGTGGTTTATTTGCCTCGGCCAGAGGCCTCAGCAACTAAACTCCACATGAGTCATAAAAAGTTGAACTTAAGTGCCTTGGTACATAAATAACTATTATTTGATTGAAGAGTCTCTTTCCATCTGTGTGGCCAAAATACGCTTTATTTGCGGTTTTATCGAAAAAAGTTATTTGGAAAAGTTGCTTGGAATTTTATTTTACCCCTACAGTGTGACCCATTTGTTTTGGGGTCAGTCTGTAAAAAGTGTATCAATCGTGCGATTTGGCTGATTTTTTTTTTAAATTGTAGAGCTCGATGAACTGCACATTTTGAACAAAAATTGCCTGGTTCGCATAAAATCCAAAGCCTACTATGACCGTTTTTATGAGCAAAATTTTAAGAAACCATATTAGCGTTTTTTTTTGAAAAAATCTGTGTGCGCCAATGGATTGAGCACCCCTCGAAATGGGTATGTACAAAATTTCATCAAAATATTTCAAGTAATAACGATTTTGTAGAAAAATTAAAAATGCAGCCAAGGTACGTCTTTATTTTCAAAAATTCAAAGTTGGCCATGGAAAATAATTGAATTGTAATAATACAACCTTATGCTTATAAACACAAAACATAAAAACAATTAAAATTATAAAATTTTTGTAACTTCTACCAAGCCTCCATTTTCTACAATGCATTTGTCGTTCCTCTTGCGTACATTCAAAATTACATTTCGTATTTGCTGTGGAGTAATTTCCTCACAACTACGGTTTATCCTAGCTTGCAGTTCTTGTAAATTATGGGGTCTTGACTTATAAACATTTTGCTTAAGTGTACCCCAAAGAAAAAAATCTAAAGGAGTTAAGTCCGGAGATCTCGGTGGCCACTCACAGAAAGGACTATTTCGCCCTATCCAACAGTTTTCAAAATTATTATCTAGCCAGTTTCTGATTAAACAAGCATTATGAATAGGACTGCCATCTAACTGTAACTTTAAATTTAAACGGTATCTTAATGGTAACTCATCTAAAGCATTTCTAAATTCAATTTCTAGAAAATTCAAGAAGCCAGCCGCATTCAAATTCCCTTCAAAGAAAAATGGGCCAATTATTCTGTCGCGTAGTATTCCACACCAAACGTTAATTTTTTGTGAATATTGTCTCCTTGCATTTATTATAAACTCTGGATTTTCAGCTGACCAGTGACGGCAGTTTTGACTTGATACTACACCATTTGTAGTAAACGTGGCTTCGTCGGTGAATAAAATTTCATTTAAAAAGTTGCCATTATGGAGATATTCACCTTGCAGCCAATAGCAAAATTCTAATCTTCTCTCCTCATCTCCTGGTTCCAGGGTGTGCAAAAATTTTGGCTTAAACGGTTTTATTTTGTTTTGTCTCAAACATCTCCTTATACTCTCTCTGGGTATATGAAGGTCTAAACTAGCCGTTCGAACACTATTTCGAGGATTGTCACTAAAGTATTGCAGAATTTGATTGTTATTTTCAACAAGTCCACGGCGTCCATTTTGCCTAGTTTTTAATAAATTTTTAGAAATCGATCCAGTTTCATCAAAAATATTGTTTATACGTTGTACAGTACTTCGACTCACTGATCTACCTGGGTGTCTATTGTTAAATTCGGCCGCAGCTTCTGCTGCCGAGCGCTCGTTGTCGCCCACGAGTCGAACAATTTCTATTTTGTCTCTTATGCTTAAATATTCCATAATTATGATAATTAATTGTATTGAGCACAAACAATTTCTGAACTCAATTTAGACAGTTTGACACTTAATAAAAGTAAACAATTCAATTATTTTCCATGGCCAACTTTGAATTTTTGAAAATAAAGACGTACCTTGGCTGCATTTTTAATTTTTCTACAAAATCGTTATTACTTGAAATATTTTGATGAAATTTTGTACATACCCATTTCGAGGGGTGCTCAATCCATTGGCGCACACAGATTTTTTCAAAAAAAAACGCTAATATGGTTTCTTAAAATTTTGCTCATAAAAACGGTCATAGTAGGCTTTGGATTTTATGCGAACCAGGCAATTTTTGTTCAAAATGTGCAGTTCATCGAGCTCTACAATTTAAAAAAAAAATCAGCCAAATCGCACGATTGATACACTTTTTACAGACTGACCCCAAAACAAATGGGTCACACTGTATGTGCCAATTTTTTTTTTTTTTAATATAAAAATTGCACCTTGTTAGTTGAGTTTTTTTTTTAAACTAGCCGATTGCGAGCCAAAAAGGTATCATAACTAAAAAATATCACGTTTGGATGATAGGCAAACAATTCTAAAGTCAAATATGGCACACCAAAAAATGAATATTATTATTTTTTATATATTTTTAAAAAATCAAAAATTTATCATTGTCAGAATTTTTGACTGAAAATTTGCACACAGGGGTAAAACAAAATTCCATTCCCGATAAAATCACAAATAAAGCATATTTTGGCCATTTATTTAATTAAATGTCATTTTTGACAGGTATCTCAAATGACGCCATGACGTTTAATGATCTCATTTCGAATCTTTTTGGAAGCAGAGATGATCGCCCCAGAGTACTTTCATCTTAGCCCAAAAATAAAAAACAATCCCATATGGTTTCAACTTTTTGGCGGCACTCTGTAGGGACTAGTCCTTTTTGTATTACGGTCTGTATGAAAAAGGGTTGTTTTAGCACATATAGCGATTAAAGGATAACCGCAGGGTTCGAATCCCGGCTGGAGCGCATTTTTTTTCAACTGATTATCTTTTATCTGCTATATCCCTCTAAAACATCCCTCTTTTGTGTTTACAAAATTTAAAATCAATCTCTCGAGCCGTACGCCGACATCATTTTTTTCTCAAACCTTGTTTTTCGGCGTTATAGAACATTTTAAACTCTTACATATACAGTTTTTTTTAATATATAGTTTTTTAAAACTTTTTCGCAAGTAATCAAGATGTGGATGTAAAATTAATAGGTTCATAGCTGCATTTGCCTATCTTTTTTTGTGTAATATCTTTACTATGGAGCCTGGTTTGCAAGGCTCCGGTTGGCAATACTGGCTCAAACTTTAAGCGTTCATGTCGCTGTCGGGCACACCTTTGTAAAATTTTGCACCGTAATCCGTACCTCAGCTCTTCCCTGCAATTAGTTTGCAGTTCCATTAAGGGAGATGAGAGACGGCGGGGGGTCAAGATCGAGATGGATTATAACTGCCTAGAAAGGATGATCTCGAAGTGGAAATTATATTATGTCATCCAGAGGGAATGAAGAAGTTTCATCACGACTTAATTTTGTTTTATGATATAGGAACTGGTTATAATATATGACGTTATATTCTTGCTAGCACTGCTAAGAAAAGAAAAACTTGTTATTCTCTCATCACAGCTGCATTATAATGAACTAAATTTATTTGGATGTCCTATTATATCTGATACATGATCTGAAAGAATTCATTATTATTATGGTATGCTGGTATGTTTCAACTTGGATTGCTTTCCTTACTCAGTATCGCTATCGCTTTCTTAGGTTCATTTTAACTATAAATTAATGTCAAATTCAATAAATAACGGCAGTAGAGATACTAAGAAAGCACCAGACCAGACTTGTCGAAACCTGTCTGGTCTGGTACTCTCCTAGGTTTTGATCGTCTCCCCACTCTCTGCCCACTCCTATTAAAACAGCTAAATAGGAGAGGTTCAACTAAGATCTCATCAGACACGCAGATCATTTACAACATGTCCTTCTTAAATAGTTTAAACAATTTGCTGGTGAAAAATCTGGTGAATGTTCGGGATTTGGAAGTAAATAAAAAATTTGAGATCCAGTGTTTTAAGAGAATAAATACCAAGTTTGGGGAAAAGGTAGTGGCGGAATTTGCCGACTTCAAGACTATCCTGCCTCAGCGTTTTACGGAGCAATTAACTCGAGAGCGAATTGACGAATTGAATGGTGACGACAAAAGGTATTTTTTAACAAGCTTGGGGCCCGTCGGCAAGACTACAAATATTATATTTTCTGAAGCATGAGCGAGAGACTGCGGCGATATATGGAGGCACTCGAAGAGCTGAGACGCTTGATTATTATGTATGAACTAACTAAAAAGTTTAGAAATGTAAAATTGTAAAAATAAAAAATATTATTTGTTTGTGTGTTTTTTATTTCTCTAAGAGGGTGTGATTGAATAAACTTGTGTCAATCCAATGCCGGTTGTTAGGCAATTTTGCTTCAATTATGTCCGGACACAAATATTCTGACAATTTAAACAGCAAAACATAAAAAATTGACTAGTGAATTATCCAGTGAGAAAATATTCTACATAATATCCAATTGGGCAATTGCTCAAGTCGGTCCTCCAAATTTCTCGAATATGCGTTTTTCCAAAATATTGTTTGTGTTTTTTACTTCGGATTTGAGGGGTATATCGATTGGTTTGATGCCGAGGGGTGAGAAAATATTGTCTGTGTTTTTTACTTCGGATTTGAGGGGTATATCGATTGGTTTGATGCTGAGGGGTGAGAGGTTCGACCAACAGAGAAGTAAAAAATTCTAGAGTTTTAAGAGGATAAATATTAACACGTTGACTGCCATGTATATATATATTATGCACAGATTGGTCTGGTGCTGCGGGTCGATCAACAGAGAAGTAAAAAATTCGAGAGTTTTAAGAGGATAAATATGAACACGTTGACTGCCATGTGTATATAATATTATGCATAGATTCGTCTGCTGCTGCGGTTCGATTAACAGAGAAGTAAAAAATTCGAGATTTTTAAGAGGATAAATATTAACACGCCTTGTGCATATATATTATGCACAGATTGGTCTGCTGCTGCGGTTCGATCAACAGAGGAGTAAAAAATTCGAGACTTTTAAGAGGATAAATATTAACACGTTGACTGCCATGTGTATATATATTATGCACAGATTGGTCTGGTGCTGCGGGTCGATCAACAGCGAAGTAAAAAATTCCAGAGTTTTAAGAGGATAACTATTAACACGCCTTGTGTATATTATGCACGGGTCTGGTTCTGCGGTTCGACCAGGTAAAAAATTCGAGAGTCTTAAGAGGATAGTGGTTGTCGAATTTGCACGAAAAAAATTTGTGTGAAAATTATGTGTTTTTTACTACCCAATAATGGCTTTCAGGCTGCGGCCATGGAGGCAATGTCTGAGAAGCATGATTATGAGCGAAATAAAAAGTTTAAATTATGAAAATATTTGTTAATAATAGTTAAAATAGTCCTCAAGTTGTGTGAATTTCAGATGATAGAACTTGTCAGGAAAAAATCAATACTACGGCAGAGCGCCCATAATCGGCCGCCGTAGGGCTCCGCATCATAAACCCTCTAAAGGGGCCATTTACCGCAAAGGATTGCTTCAAGAATTTTGTCTGAAGTTTTAAACGTGGGAATATGTCGCGTATTTAGTTTTTCTACATAGATGATTTTAATTTGGTCTGTAGTACCATGATTGTTTAAATCTAAAAAATAACTTATTATTTGTTACATGAGTAGTACCATGATGGTTTAAATCTAAAAATAACTTGTTTATTATTAATGAGTAGCACCGTGATTAAATCTAAAAAATAACTTTATATAGCTAACGCCCTCTGGGTGCCAGCGTCTGCTTTACTAGTCAAGAAATTTTAACCGTTACTAATGGCGGGTGGCTTTCTATTGAGACTATTCGAGCGCCGGTATTTTGTATTCTTTTTTCTTCCTCGGTCCGCCAGATGGGTCTAGTGTGCAACTTCCCGACACGAGCTTGTTTGAAATAGATAAGTTCTTGTCCTGGACCTCTCAACGGTCGAGCTGGGGTTCAAAAGGTACAGCACTGTTAGATATTAGTCAGTTATCAAGGAACCCCAATCAGCTCCCCGCCCCTTCTCCGTCACAATTCCGTCCGATCTGTACAGTTCCGGAAGGAATGGTCTGTCGGTTGGGGAACCGCCACCCTTTTTTGGGTGGCGGTGGTGGTTATTAAAAGCTCGAACCCCCCGCGCGAGGCTCGGCAATAATGTATCTGCTAGATCCAGCTCTATGTTAAAAATGTTCGATCTAATGAAGTAAACATTTTTGCAGTCCTATTGGACTCTAAGTATATCCTGACTCGAAATATAACAGTCACATTCAAACAGAATTATGCAATAACTTTTTTGAATATCCATGTTTATCATCCGGTATATTGTCCGGATGCGGCACGTGCCAAGCAGAGGATATTACCTAGACCCATAGACCTTACTCTCCCTTCAAGATTTATGACTTGGCAAATATAGCTTCTTCGGTACAATAAGGTACGTAATAAATATTCTTGGCGATAAAAACCTTAACACGTTGAGTGTCGAACTTGCCCAACGCGCCATGTGCATATTCAGGCAGCGCTTTATGTCAGGCTGCGTAATGTACATATGTACCGTGCAGGAATCTGATGGTGCGGCATGGAATTAACACCATCTTAGTTGGTGATATCTTACTATTTTGATTTTTGTTAGATATTAGCTGTGGTAATATAAATAACTAAATACAGGGAAATAAATTAACTGCGGTGGTGGTTAAAAAAGCACGAACCCCTCGCGCGAGGCTCGGCAATAATGTATCTGCTAGATCCAGCTCTATGTTAAAAATGTTCGATCTTATTATTTTGTCAGTTTAGAAATCCTACTCTCCATTCAATATTAAAAACTTGATTTTCAAACAAATTATAAAAGGAGCGTGCACGCTTAGATTCCCTGACTTAGAATAAAATTTAAAATATTTGTTATACAATTTCGAATCTGACGCTGAACTTAATCTACTTGAAGTATTTTTTCAAAATATGAAGATAGTCAAATTCTAAACACATTTGCAAGTGATCATCACATGTTTGAATACACAATGTATTATTTCAAATGTTGGATCTAATATAATAAAGTAAAAATTTTGACAGTTTACCTAATAGCACAGAATAAATAGCTTTGCAACAGAAGCCTCCTTACGGACATGTATCAAAAATAAGCGAGTCTCCATTTCAATTTACAGAAAGACAAACAGTATATTAATCATAAATTTGGTTCTAATACAATCTCTTTGCTATGTAGATTAACGTAAAATCGAATAAAATGCAAATTATTCATGACTTTAGAAGATATTTCGCTAAAAAGCGAGTCTCCTTTTGACACATGTCGCTAAGAAATTGTCTGTATTACTCGTTAGTCTGTGCTAATAGGACCTCCCAACTCGATAATCCAGCTATAAAAGTCGCATTCAGGATTATGCTTTTTCAATATCCAGGTATATCATCGCGGCACGTGCCGCAGAGGGTATTAGACCTATAGACCTGTAATTATTATTCTCACTTCAAGATTTATGACTTAGCAATTATAGCTTCTTCGGTACAATAAGGTATAATAACGTATTCGAAGTTCTCGGATTGTAGCACCGTGTATGTTTAACATTAATAGGAAACTTAGCATAATAAAATACAGTAAAATTTTTTAATTATTTATTAATGCAAAATATTCTTATTCTAATTTTGTCTCATATACAAGAGGATTGAAGCAAACTTTAATTTTAGAATCTATGCAATTTGAGTTCGATGTTGTCGATATTTATAATCGAATTTAAATAATTACAACCTATTAAGTCTCACACATCACAAGTTTTACACAATTTGTATGCAAAACCTTGTATGAATGTATGCAAAACCTTGAAAGTCGCAAAAATTGGACGCAACTCGCAAGCAACGCAAGATGTATGCAAATCCTTGAGAGACGCAAAAATTGGACTCGCAAGCTGTATATATAGTACGCAATTAAAAGACATTTGACCTACCTTGAAAGCTAATGGACATTTTTTCGACTTTTAAGTGTTAACTACTATAGTTACTTTTCGAAAGAGAGAGTACCTGCGAGCTATTTCAACAAACTGAGCGGTATAATACATGTAAAAAATTATAAGTTAAAGTTTAAGCTTAGGAATCATTCATAATATAGCAATTTTCCGATTATGAATTCATACTTGCAAAAACATCTTAGTTTGAGGGAAGAGTCGCGTATAAACATAATAAGTACCACATACCCACCAAATATTTCACCAAAATTGTCATATTTTCTCACCTGTTGTGTGGAGAAATAAACAAAACATCATAGCCTCAAGGGAGCCGAAGACCCTGTGTAATTTCTGAAACTAAGTATCCAGTTGTGCCATCAAAGTTTTCTTCTTCTTAAAATAAGCTACGTTTTTGCTAAATTTGTTTTTTATATTGTGCCGATTTGCAGCATCACTTAGCTGTCTACTGACACATCTTTACGTTTTAGGACGCAAAATCGAGGTACTAAAAAATCATCCTGTATAGAAAAGTTGATCGGTTAAAGTTACAAAAACAGATTCTAAAAACAATAATATGAATGTTACACATCCAGATCCTGACGTTTCAAAACTTAAACAGACGTTAAACAAAAATTGAAATGAGTTTCTATAGTCTACTTGTCTTGGAAATTTGTAAATAATAGTAAAATCTTTTTTCATCCTAGGCGTTTGTAAGGCAAAATACTAACCATACAGTATGCGCAGGGAAAATGTGAGACCTGTCATACCTAGAATATATGTTTTATGGTAGAATTGTGGTGTATTTAACTTATTCGTTTCCCAAAGCACCACATGTTTCATATAAGCTGGCGGTACAACTTTTTGATGCAGGTGAAAGCGACGTTAATCTAGAACGATCCAATTGCTATTGTATTATTTTTTGGACAAAATTTATGACGGCTTTACACTATCAGGTGAAGGGTACCCCTTCAGACGTATTGCCCACCATAAAGCATGTCACAAAAGTATATTGTCCGTTTTAGAAAGTCCAAACATCCCCAAAGCGAGCTGTTTAAATATTAAATCATTTAGAATATACAGGCAATTTGTAGATATACATGTATCCATTTTCCCTTAACTCGAGGTGCTTAGGTATAAACTTCAATAACTCTATGCAAAAAAACATGTATATTTGCTACATATGCAGCATTTCGTACTCTAACTCGAGGTAATTATAAGACATATTTTTATTAAGATAGAAATGAACCCTACAGAAAAATTTAGAACAAAATTCCTAAAATATAAACTAACCTCAGATGCTTTTAACAGAAAAAATCTTTGCTGTGTAGAAGAAGTTGTAACAAACAACATACTTATAAAATATACTCTCAATTCATACAAAACCATCTATTTTTTTAACATGTTGACTGTCATGTGCATATATGCACAGACAACTTGCACGCCATTTGTATATTCACAGCGCTTTATGTCAGACCGCGTAATGTGCATACCGTGCATTTCTTATGGGGAATCTGTTGACATGTGATTAACACCATCTTAGTTGGTCTCGTGATATCTTACCATTTACGTTTTTGTTACAAATTTTCAACTTTTAATTTCAGTCTATAAGATATTTATTCTTGTAAATAACTAAATACAGGAAAATAAATGTACTGCAATATTCCCCTTTCAAGTTATATTTTCTGTCGACAAGTTTTATGCAAAAGTAAATAATGTTGGCAACAAAAAATGGCTTTTCTGGTAACAAAAAATGTTTTTCTACATAGATTGACATAGAAATATACCTACTGTATACAAACAAAAAGATTATTTTAATTTTGAATTGTGAACAGTAAAAACACATTCCACACAAATCGCTGGACTTCCTGAACAAGCTGGACGTACGTAGAGAGAACTTGCTTACTGTGAGCTATAGCGTATTTTCTGTCATGGTCTTTTGCATGCTTTTTATGACAAAACTTACATCGGTGTCTATTTTCTGATGTCTGCATTTTATGATCTGTATTGTTTTCTTCTGGGATCGGTTGTTTATTACTCTCCAATAATAGCATGCAAGGTATTTCTCTAAAAGTTGTAATCTGCATAGATGAATTATTAACAACTTTGTACAAATGCCAAGCATTTACCAGCGATATTTCTGTCAATACCTCTACGGCTATCTTACGAAACCATTTTACCGACCTATGCAATGAAGTAGAATATGAAGACATTTGGTCAGCCACATATATGTATGGTTTTGCAGAATTATAGGCACAAATAGCTGTTGCCTTCATTGGGATACCTTCTCTGGCAGGAGCTTCTGTTAATTCATCACCATTATTAGCTACTGGCATGCCATCTGTTTTCTCAAATCCACAATAAACTTTTAGATGATATGTGTAACCACCTTTAATGCACAATTTAAAAACTTTAAAGTTAAACTTGTGTCTCTTTCCTTTCACATATTGTTTGAAAGATATTGGATCACGGAACGGTACCATGCTTCTTTCATCAATACAAACATTTTCTGCAGGAACCATACAAACTTTAATGTTTTTATTTATAACGTCGATAAGTGGTTGTATTTTATAAAGTCTGTCTGCAGGAGGACATTCTTTATTGTTTGAAAAATGCCACATTTGCAATAGTATTTCAAAACGATTTCTTGGTATCTGTTTCGAAATTTGATTTGCATAAAGAGCAGATCGACTCCAGTAATCTTTCAAAGTAGGTTTTCGGTCCAGTCCCATCCAAATAATTATTCCCAGAAACATTTTCATTTCAGCTGCATTCGTAGGTATCCAGTTATTGAGTCTTGATTTTCTTCCTATACTGTTATCAACAATTTTCTCGACAATCTTCTGCTCGGCATAGATATTAGTTTGTTGCGCCATTAACTCAAAAACTTCTTCAGTCGCAATTTTTAAGAAACAATCCAATTCGTTAAGACCTCTAAGTTCCTTTTTAAGATCTACAGGTATATCGACAGGTACATCAAATGCAAAATCTTTAAATTTTCTTTCAATGGGTCCCCAGCTGGCTACGTTCGGTATATCATCAATATCCTCGGTATCGGAGAGAGAACTTGAATCTGAGCTACTGCTACTTACTGTATTTGAAGTTAAAGGAACGGATTGCCTAATATCAACTTTCTGTTTCTTTCTTTCTTGGTACTTGTTGCCCTGACTCTGAACCACTACTTTCACTTTCTTGCACATATTCCGGATCGCCATCAGAGTCGGCGGCAAACGGCTCTTCATCACTTATGTCACAGTCCTTCAAACATTCTTCCATTAGTACTTCTAACCTTCTTATTTTCTTTTCTTGACTTGCGAGCGACATGACCACTACCAATAAGTTATTAGTAACTAATAACTGCCGATAGAACCAACAATACGACGATTTTACTGACAACAATACGACGATTTTACTGTCACGTGTAAACGTCAAACACACGTCTATACAGCTCACGCTAACAGCCCACTCTGACTTGGCGCAATCGTTGAAGGTCGTCAACGGTATTGACGACAGGGCTGTACTTTACCTGTTTACAAGGTGTATTTGAAATTTGAAATGATTTAATCAGGCGCCATGTGCATATATTTTATGCACACTTCTATTGCATACTATAAGTATAAATTTGTATTCAGTCTTAAACTATTTTGCTCCCAAAACGTAAAAATAAATAAAATTTTCAATAAAACTACGAGTACTTCGGCGCAGCGGACCCGATCACGAAATTCGCTTTGGCAGTCAACATGTTAAAAAATAATGGATGTGACTTTCTAAAACGGACAATAATATCAAAGTCTAGAGAATACTCTCTAGACTTTGATAATATGTCTACTTTTGTTAACTAGGCATGTTTTATGGGGGTCAATACGTCTGAAGCGATACCCCCTTTTTACCTAATAGTGTAAAGCCGTCGGTATCATAGATTTTGTCCAAAAATAATACAATAGCAATTGGATCGTTCTAGATTAGCAAATGCCGCTTTCACCTACTTCAAAAAATTGTAATATACAGGGTACCGCCAGCGTGTGACAAGAAATATGAGTTTAAAACATGTGGTGCTTTGGAAAGCGATGGAAAATTACCGTGCTTAACAAGTGGGTCAATCTCACGAAAATACACCTTTTTAATTCTACCATAAAACATATATTCTAGGTATTTTACGATGGGTCTCACATTTTACCTGTTTTATTGCGGGTTACAAATACTTCTGTATGGTTAGAATTTTGCCGGATTTTACGAACGGCTAGGATGAAAAAATAAAGATTTTACAAGTATTATTTACAAAATTTCCATAATATGTTGTAAAAGAGAGACACATATAATTCAGTTGTTCTCTACAACAGTCTAAATAATGAAATAAAAATAAGCGGATCCACATTCATGTTCAAACAAAAACTTAAAAGACATCTTTTGAAAGCGCAAACCTCTTGGTTCTCACTACATCATTATCTATGCAGACACATTGAATTTATAACGAATTTACCTTTACTTAATTAATAAGAATGTTTCATAGTTTTATACCTGTTTAAGTTAATTTAATATTATCATGTATTGGGGTTAGACGTAAGAGTAGCATCATGCTAAATCTCATCCCCTAATCTAGTAAGTAGTTTATTATTATTATTAAGTAGACTATAGAAACTCGTTACAATTTTTGTTTAAACCCGGGCACCGCGGGAGGCCGCTGCGGCGGTTGGTCCTGTACTTAAAAAAGTATATTGGATTTATACACTGGGCTCGTCGAATGGCACACAAGTAGAAACTATCCGAACTGAATAACAATAGTCTGTACTATCTGTTAATGAATGCCATCTTCTATCTGAATGTGGTTCTTGATTCTGAGATAAAATGCATAGACAATAGATCTTTCTAGAGAAAAACATAAGTATAATTTGGGAACTATTAACAGAAATCTGTATACGGGAAAGAGCAATTCGTGGTAAATATGATAACTAATGCATGTTATATCCGACCTCAAGCATCACCTTGATCATAACCTTGTTTTTACCCTTGATTCTGTTTACTGTTGGATATTATGTTCTCATTCTCTATTGTTCAAGATGCTTACTACAAAGATATCATTTTCCATTGTATATTGTTCTAGAATGATTACTAGAACATATCATATTCCTTTTGAGAATTGTTAAAACTTGCTTACTGCAAGAATTGCAGAATTTGATCTTCCCTTTGTCTTTATATTCTTTTCCCATGAGAACCACAACACCTCAGCATAACAGATCTGTATAAATAGGACCTAGTAAAGTAAGAGTGTGAATTCTAGTCTTGTCTGTAGTCTAAGCCGAAACTCTATAACTCGCGTTACTCGAATAAAAGTTTTTTAAAAAGTCTTCGTCTTCACGTCGCCCGTAACAATTTGGTGTCAAAAGTGGGATCCTCGATAAAAGGGTCTTCAACGAGGGAGATCCGGAGGCACTTAGAAGGACAGTCTCCTCGGGGGTCACCACACCACTACGATTGGAGCCAGCTGAAAAGGGTCTTCGACAGGAAGATCCGGAGGCACTAAGAAGGACAGTCTCCTGAGGCCAGCATCCAGCAACAACAGCAGCATCAACGACATCCAGCGAGCATGAAGTTACTTCTATTGTAAGTGAAAAACTTGAAGTGAATTTTATTTGTGATTTTTTTTGAACTTTCTACGTTGCTATTATTGAACTTTCTACGTTATAACGATATTAACTTTTCATTTCAACATGCCGAATAACGAAGCTATAAACTCTAATGTAAACAATGAAGCAAACGCTTCAAATAACGACGAAGTACCATTTAAATTAAGCGAAATATTTTCTATCATCCCTGAATACGATGGGGATCAAATCAATTTAAATACTTTTATCATTGCATGTGATAGGGCCATGCAAATGACTGTTGGCGACCAAGCCATTTTACTTGTTATAAAAATTAAAAATCAATTAAAGGGACGTGCAGCTCAACTCATTAATTCAAGGGACTTGAGTACCTGGAGGGAAATCAAACAATTACTTAACGTTCATTTCGGAGATCCTCGCGATCTAACTTCATTAATTCAAGATTTACAAAGAATGTGTCAATCCCAAAATGAAAATGCTTTGACTTTTGTAGGCAGAGTTCAAACTCACTGCTCAAAAATGTATGCCGCAATAGGAAAACAAAGCCTTCTCACTAGGGAACAAAAAGAATCGCAAGCTACATTAATCGATAGCATGTGTTTAAATACAGTTTTGACAGGTCTAGAACCAAGAATAGGGCAACTAATTCGTGCTAGCAATCCACCCAACATGATGGATGCTATATCTTTAATTAAGAGAGAATTGCAACTTTCTTATTTTGAAAATCAAAAATTTCAGAGGCAAAATCGTGTACCAGTCTTCAATAATAATGTCAAAAGAACCAGTAATAATTTTCCAAAATTTTGTAATTATTGCAAAAGAAATGGACATACTATCAATGAATGTCGAACTAAAAATCAAAATAATTATTACAGAAATGGTCCAAATCCTTCTAGCTACTATAACAATTTCCAAAACAACTCCCAAAGAAATAATTTCTCCCAAAATAGGTTCCATCAAAGACCATCTTTTCCTCAGCAAAATAATTTTCAAACTCCTTCTTTCCAACCTAGGAATCACCCTCAAAACTTCCAACCAAGAAATCAACCTCCTAGAAATTTTTCTAATAATATTCCTAGAAACAATTTCCCAAGAACTTTTAATAATAATTCAGGTTTCCAGCCTTCTAATCAAAATTTTACTCCTAGATTCCCAAATTCAAATCCAAATAACCAAAATAGAACTCCCCAACAACATTATCTGGGCCAAAGCGAAAATTTTCAATTAACAGCCTCGGACCAGAATCCTATTCCCAACTTCAAGAATCTTGGTATGACCAATACGGACCAAACGTTTGCATAAATACCGTTGACAATAGTAACTTATATTATATTAAAGATAATACCGATAAGTACAAAATTTTAATTGACACAGGAGCTGGTATTTCAATTTTCAAACCAGAGACGGTTCAGCAATTTTTAAATCGATGTCCAGAAAATTTTCAAATTAAAGGTATTTCTGGCCAATCAATTCCTATTACTGAAGCGGTATTTGTTTCTTTTACGGGTCCTCTTTCTCCCCATAAAGTTTATATTTGCGATCTAGATATAGGATTCGACGGAATTTTAGGCGCTGACTTTCTAGAAAGGTACGGTGCAATAGTAGATTTTAGGAATAAACAATTAATTACGTACTATAAGGTACACGAATTATTTAAAGACGGAGATGAATTAAACGAGTTAACGAATAATAATGATAATAATAATCGAGTTGTTTATAAAAGACAAGTTAATGTTGACGAAAGATACGATAGCCTTCATATAAACGCTTATGAACGAAATAATAATAATAATAACGATTACACGGAAAATATAAATAATTTTGAAAGCGAAAATACGAGTTATAATATAAATCAGGTTACGATAGAACCGCGTTGCGAAAAAATATGCAAGTTTCATACGAATAAATATACGAATAAAGAAATGATTTTATGCGCACAACGAGTAGAAAAGGTATACGTGCCAAATGCTATAGTAAAAATAAACGAAGACGGTAATTTTTATACGACAATATTAAACGCTAATGCCATAACAAAGGATATTTGTTTCGAAGAATTTGAATTTGAGCCTTACATTAAAGAAACGAACGCTAGTGCTAATATTATTTGTAATTTTAATAAAACGAAAAGCAGAGTAGAAGAAATAAAAGAATCATTAAGGCTAGAACATTTAAACGAAGAAGAAAAAGAATTAATTACTAATTTATGCTTGAATTTTGAAGATATATTTTACTTTGACGGAGATTTCCTAAGTTTCACTAATGAAATAAAACATACTATCGATACAGGCGACGCTAAGCCAATTTTTACTAAATCTTATCGATATCCACAAGTTCACAAGGAAGAAGTAAAAACACAAATTAATAAAATGCTTTCTCAAGGAATAATTAGACCTTCTGTTTCACCATGGTCGTCCCCAGTATGGGTCGTTCCAAAAAAATTAGACGCTTCAGGCAAACAAAAATGGAGAATCGTAATTGATTATCGGAAATTAAATGAATTAACAGTTAATGACAGGTATCCACTGCCTAATATTTCAGATATATTAGATCAGTTGGGTAATTGCCATTATTTTACTACTTTAGATTTGGCTTCTGGTTTTCAACAAATTGAAATGAATCCAGAAGACATTTCGAAAACTGCTTTTTCCGTTGAAAATGGACATTTCGAATATTTACGTATGCCCTTTGGCCTTCGTAATGCGCCCTCAACCTTTCAGAGGGTTATGGATAATATACTAATGGGGATACAAAACGAAAAGTGCTTAGTTTACATGGACGACATTATTATTTATTCTTCCACAATTAATGAACATATTTCTCGTATTACTGAAGTTTTTCAAAGATTAAGAAATTCAAATCTAAAAATACAGCCAGATAAGTGCGAATTCTTACGAAAAGAAGTAATTTATTTAGGACATGTTATTACACCTGAAGGGGTTAAACCAAATCCACAAAAAGTACAAGCTGTTATCGATTTTCCTCAACCTGCCAATACTAAACAAATTAAACAATTTTTGGGTCTTACTGGTTACTACAGGAAGTTTATTCCAAACTTCGCAAAAATGACAAAGCCTTTAACTCGACTTTTAAGAAAAGACGTACCATTTATTTTTGATAAAGATTGTCGTGAATCTGTCGAACAACTTAAAAATGCATTAATAACTTCACCAATTCTAATATATCCTAATTTTGAAAAAGAATTTGTTTTAACTACAGATGCAAGCGCTTTTGCTGTAGGCGCGGTACTTTCGCAAGGACCTGTTGGAAATGATCTTCCCATAGCATACTTTTCAAGAACCTTAAGTCCAGCAGAAATGAAATATAGCGTTATAGAGAAAGAACTATTGGCAATAATTGCTGCCGTAAAAAACTATAGACCTTATCTTTTCGGACGAAAATTCTTATTAGTTACAGATCATAGACCTTTAACCTGGCTTTTCTCAATAAAAGATCCCGGTAGTCATTTAGCACGTTGGCGACTTAAATTAGAAGAATATAATTATCAAATAATTTATAAACCTGGAAAAATTAATCGAAATGCCGACGCTTTATCTCGAATCAAAATCAATCATATAAAAGAAGCTGTTTCCTTTCATACTTCCCTAGACGAACCATCTACTTCCCATGATAATCCTCAAGACATTGACCCGCCTATTGACAATAATGAGACTGACGAAATTGCTATAATCTGTAATGAATTTGACAGATTTTTTGATCTATACAAGACGACTTCAATGATCGACTATTCTAAAATCCAATATACAAATAATCAACTTTTAGACAAAACACACAAGGACATTGTACTAATTTTTCAACAAGACAAATTAACAGACCTTCACGAAAAAGTTATTGATGATTTACTTGAGCTAAATCCTGATTTTAACTATAATAAAGCAAATGTTCTTTCCAGTCAAACCGTAGCTAAAAGAAAATATTATATAATTCCTGTTCCTTTTAATTTTGAAACCGCAATACAAGTACTCTTCATATCTCTTTATTACAGTAAAGATATATTCGAAGAAAATAAAACTTATTACATTGAAAACAATCCAGATTTTCCAATTTTAGAAATGTTTAATTTTTTGTTCTCAGATAAAAATTTCCAACTAACAATTTGTCAGAACATTGTGACTATACCAGACGAAGACCAAATACCTATAATAATAGATCAATTTCATTCAGGCAAGACAAACTTACATCGAGGAATAAACGAAACAATTAGACGCATCAAACAAAAATATAATTGGACAGGACTAACTATTGACGTCGAAACATTTATTCGGCAGTGCGAAATCTGCCAAAAGACAAAAATTTGTAGACAAAACTTGGACAGTCCCTTAGTTATTACCGAAACTCCTAAAACTCCTTTCGAAAGAATAAATATTGACATTCTAGAAATCCCAGTGAAAAATAATATCCTTACCATAAGAGACGAACTGACAAAATTTACCCAGGCTTATGCACTTCCTAATAAAACAGCGAGATCTGTAGCAGACGCTCTTTTACTCTATTTTCAACATTTTGGAACTCCTTTAAGAATCCATTGCGATGTAGGTAAAGAATTTAATAATCAATTAATGAAAGATCTTTGTAAATTATACAATATAAAATTAACTTTCTCTAGTGTTAGTCATCCGCAATCAAATGGCTCCTTAGAAAGATTTCATGCCGCCTTAACTGAAATGATACGCGCGTGTAGTACAGAAAATCCTAACGAACACCCATTTCAAATGCTCCCTTACGCTTGTATAGCATATAACAATTCTATAAATAAAACACACGGCTTTACTCCTTACGAATTGCTATTTGGTCACACCTCGTCTCGACCTCCAGAAGTTTTGTATAATCAGCAAGAATTAATCTCTAAGTACGTTCGCGATTTAAACAATAAAATAAAGCATTATTATGAAGTGGCAAGAAAGCGTACGGATATGCGCAAACAAAAGGCGAAACAGCGATTTGATACACACGTTTCGGAGCAGCCACAATTTCGCGTAGGAGAAAAGGTTTATGTCAAGGAGTCCCAAATAAAAAATAAACTAGCTAACAAATTTAATGGACCCTATAAAATTAAAGAAATTTATACGAATTCAGCCTTGCTACATAACCCAATTACTAACCAAACTACAAAAATGAATTTTGATATGCTAAAGAAATGTCACGAATTACAGGAAGAAGAACTAACGGTTAAAGAATTCTTTTATACTCTAGATCGAAAAATCCCTATTGAAAATAAAAACGTTTCCATTGAACTGGGCAATTTATTTGATGCCCCTGAAAATATTTCATTAGCTCACTGTGTATCTAAAGATTTAGAAATGAATGCAGGAATTGCAAAAGAATTTAAGAATAAATTTGGACACGTAGATGAACTAAAAAATCAAAATAAGTCAATTGGTGAAATAGCAGTACTTCAACTTCCGACAAGAAATATTTATTATTTAATAACTAAAGAATTTTTCTATTATAAACCAACTTATGCTAATTTATTTAATTGCTTAAAGGAATTACGAACAATTTGTCTCGAGAGCACTGATGAAAAAGATAAAATTATAGCTATACCCAAGTTAGCTTGTGGATTAGACAAATTAGATTGGGATACAGTTCTCCCTATGATCATATTTTCAAAAATACTGATATTAAAATAATTTGTTATATCGAACCAAGTTCCTAATTCTGAAACTTCGTTACAGATTTTCTATGTTCGCTACCGCTATGGCACAATATACACTGCGACCAATTAATAACACCATAGGCGTGTTCTATCAAGAGCAATCCGGACTCAAAATTTCTAATGACAAGTGGAGTTTATTGGTATATAAAGACATTTCATCTCTAAAAACAACATTCGCAAATAATAATAAAATTTTAGAAAATATGCAATTTATAATTCAACCAAAAGACGTACGAATGGCCGCCTTTCTAAGCGAAGTTAAGTCACATCTCACTTTACTAAATCAACTTTCCGAAAACATTGCGCTCAAATTTGAAGAATTAGCTATTGATGTAAGAAGATATAAAAGAGGTTTAATTAATGGTTTAGGGTCAGTTTGGAAATTTATTACCGGAAATTTAGACGCTTCAGACGGACAGTATTATAACGATTGTATCGACAAAATTAACAGAGACGAACACGAATTAGAAAAATTAATGAAAAAAACAAATTTTAGTAACTACTTCAGTTATCAAAAACTTTAACGACTCTATCAACAAATTACAAATTGATGAAATTACTTTTAATAATGACATAAAACAAATCGAAAATTACATTTATAACATTTCTGATAATTTTAATTATTACACTGCAAAATTACAAGTTTTAGAGATGGCCGAAAGACTCCTAGAATCCTATACCTTTATCGAAAGCAATTTAAATGACATTCTAAACTCTATTACTTTTGCAAAGTTACATATCATTCACACGTCAGTTATAACTCCTGAAGACCTGGTTCATCATTTGCAAATAATCGCTCAAACTTTAAACAAAAATAATTTGCCCTTAACTCCTCAACTTCTAAATGTTGCAACTTATCTTGATTTTATAGAACTAAAGGTTTTTCAAACAGAAAATAGACTTGTTTTTATATTAGACATTCCTTTAGTAGAACCTCAATGGTATACTCTTTATAGAATTTATCCTATTCCAATTTTCGACAATAAAACTGGATTTTATCACATGGTATCCACTGATACTAAATTTGTAGCAAAAAGCGATGACCCAACTCTCTATGTAATTCTCTATGATATAAAAAATTGTAAAGAACTAGCATTTGATTTAATAATGTGCAAGGATTTATATCCTACTCCTATTGACTCACATTCAAGATGTGAAGCTCAATTATTAGAGGTAAAAACCCATTTACCTAATACTTGTGACATAGTCACAATTTCAATTGAAAGTTACAATGTACAATTGATTCAAGAGAATCAATGGTTAATAATTTTAAGTGAAATATTTCCTATAACTATTAAGTGTAAAAATCAAAATCCTTTGACTATAATGCTAGACAAAACTTCAATTTTAACGTTAAAATCTGAATGCATTGCTTATATTGGAAGTACTAAAATTCAAACGAAAAATTTAAATAAATCTAATCAAACCTATAAATTTCACCCAATTAATATACCATTTGAATGTTGCAAAGAAACTCCAAATAAACTAAAATATCCTGACTTAAAACCTTTACAACTAAATAAATTTAATTATGACGATTTAAATGTCGCAAAGCATAAATTAGACGAATATGCAAAGGATCTTGATAATATTATTAACGAACCAACTGTAAATAAGTATACGCCAATATTGACATATCTATCCATTGCTTTAATCATACTTTTAATTATTGTGTACTTTTATTTTAAATGTAAAAAGTCTAGGAACATTAAAATAGGCATTATTACTACTAATAACGGAGACGATCCTCCACAACTTCCTAGAACACGAAATCGCGTTTTTCAAAATTTAAGAAAATTTGTTACTGTCAAAAGAAGACCTTCGTATAGATTGGACGAACCTCGCGAAGAAGAAGAAATTGAACTAAATTCTAATACTAAAACATATGCCTAATTTAATGTCAAAATTTGTTAACACAAATTTTTAATATAAGGGGGAAGGTGTTATATCCGACCTCAAGCATCACCTTGATCATAACCTTGTTTTTACCCTTGATTCTGTTTACTGTTGGATATTATGTTCTCATTCTCTATTGTTCAAGATGCTTACTACAAAGATATCATTTTCCATTGTATATTGTTCTAGAATGATTACTAGAACATATCATATTCCTTTTGAGAATTGTTAAAACTTGCTTACTGCAAGAATTGCAGAATTTGATCTTCCCTTTGTCTTTATATTCTTTTCCCATGAGAACCACAACACCTCAGCATAACAGATCTGTATAAATAGGACCTAGTAAAGTAAGAGTGTGAATTCTAGTCTTGTCTGTAGTCTAAGCCGAAACTCTGTAACTCGCGTTACTCGAATAAAAGTTTTTTAAAAAGTCTTCGTCTTCACGTCGCCCGTAACATGCATAGTGAAACGTCAGGATCTGGATGTGTAACATTCATATTATTGTTTTTAGAATCTGTTTTTGTAACTTTAACCGATCAACTTTTCTATACAGGATGATTTTTTAGTACCTCGATTTTGCGTCCTAAAACGTAAAGATGTGTCAGTAGACAGCTAAGTGATGCTGCAAATCGGCACAATATAAAAAACAAATTTAGCAAAAACGTAGCTTATTTTAAGAAGAAGAAAACTTTGATGGCACAACTGGATACTTAGTTTCAGAAATTACACAGGGTCTTCGGCTCCCTTGAGGCTATGATGTTTTGTTTATTTCTCCACACAACAGGTGAGAAAATATGACAATTTTGGTGAAATATTTGGTGGGTATGTGGTACTTATTATGTTTATACGCGACTCTTCCCTCAAACTAAGATGTTTTTGCAAGTATGAATTCATAATCGGAAAATTGCTATATTATGAATGATTCCTAAGCTTAAACTTTAACTTATAATTTTTTACATGTATTATACCGCTCAGTTTGTTGAAATAGCTCGCAGGTACTCTCTCTTTCGAAAAGTAACTATAGTAGTTAACACTTAAAAGTCGAAAAAATGTCCATTAGCTTTCAAGGTAGGTCAAATGTCTTTTAATTGCGTACTATATATACAGCTTGCGAGTCCAATTTTTGCGTCTCTCAAGGATTTGCATACATCTTGCGTTGCTTGCGAGTTGCGTCCAATTTTTGCGACTTTCAAGGTTTTGCATACATTCATACAAGGTTTTGCATACAAATTGTGTAAAACTTGTGATGTGTGAGACTTAATAGGTTGTAATTATTTAAATTCGATTATAAATATCGACAACATCGAACTCAAATTGCATAGATTCTAAAATTAAAGTTTGCTTCAATCCTCTTGTATATGAGACAAAATTAGAATAAGAATATTTTTCATTAATAAATAATTAAAAATTTTTACTGTATTTTATTATGCTAAGTTTCCTATTAATGTTAAACATACACGGTGCTACAATCCGAGAACTTCGAATACGTTATTATACCTTATTGTACCGAAGAAGCTATAATTGCTAAGTCATAAATCTTGAAGTGAGAATAATAATTACAGGTCTATAGGTCTAATACCCTCTGCGGCACGTGCCGCGATGATATACCTGGATATTGAAAAAGCATAATCCTGAATGCGACTTTTATAGCTGGATTATCGAGTTGGGAGGTCCTATTAGCACAGACTAACGAGTAATACAGACAATTTCTTAGCGACATGTGTCAAAAGGAGACTCGCTTTTTAGCGAAATATCTTCTAAAGTCATGAATAATTTGCATTTTATTCGATTTTACGTTAATCTACATAGCAAAGAGATTGTATTAGAACCAAATTTATGATTAATATACTGTTTGTCTTTCTGTAAATTGAAATGGAGACTCGCTTATTTTTGATACATGTCCGTAAGGAGGCTTCTGTTGCAAAGCTATTTATTCTGTGCTATTAGGTAAACTGTCAAAATTTTTACTTTATTATATTAGATCCAACATTTGAAATAATACATTGTGTATTCAAACATGTGATGATCACTTGCAAATGTGTTTAGAATTTGACTATCTTCATATTTTGAAAAAATACTTCAAGTAGATTAAGTTCAGCGTCAGATTCGAAATTGTATAACAAATATTTTAAATTTTATTCTAAGTCAGGGAATCTAAGCGTGCACGCTCCTTTTATAATTTGTTTGAAAATCAAGTTTTTAATATTGAATGGAGAGTAGGATTTCTAAACTGACAAAATAATAAGATCGAACATTTTTAACATAGAGCTGGATCTAGCAGATACATTATTGCCGAGCCTCGCGCGAGGGGTTCGTGCTTTTTTAACCACCACCGCAGTTCATTTATTTCCCTGTATTTAGTTATTTATATTACCACAGCTAATATCTAACAAAAATCAAAATAGTAAGATATCACCAACTAAGATGGTGTTAATTCCATGCCGCACCATCAGATTCCTGCACGGTACATATGTACATTACGCAGCCTGACATAAAGCGCTGCCTGAATATGCACATGGCGCGTTGGGCAAGTTCGACACTCAACGTGTTAAGGTTTTTATCGCCAAGAATATTTATTACGTACCTTATTGTACCGAAGAAGCTATAATTGCCAAGTCATAAATCTTGAAGGGAGAGTAAGGTCTATGGGTCTAGGTAATATCCTCTGCTTGGCACGTGCCGCATCCGGACAATATACCGGATGATAAACATGGATATTCAAAAAAGTTATTGCATAATTCTGTTTGAATGTGACTGTTATATTTCGAGTCAGGATATACTTCGAGTTCAATAGGACTGCAAAAATGTTTACTTCATTAGATCGAACATTTTTAACATAGAGCTGGATCTAGCAGATACATTATTGCCGAGCCTCGCGCGGGGGGTTCGAGCTTTTAATAACCACCACCGCCACCCAAAAAAAGGGTGGCGGTTCCCCAACCGACAGACCATTCCTTCCGGAACTGTACAGATCGGACGGAATTGTGACGGAGAAGGGGCGGGGAGCTGATTGGGGTTCCTTGATAACTGACTAATATCTAATAGTGCTGTACCTTTTGAACCCCAGCTCGACCGTTGAGAGGTCCAGGACAAGAACTTATCTATTTCAAACAAGCTCGTGTCGGGAAGTTGCACACTAGACCCATCTGGCGGACCGAGGAAGAAAAAAGAATACAAAATACCGGCGCTCGAATAGTCTCAATAGAAAGCCACCCGCCATTAGTAACGGTTAAAATTTCTCGACTAGTAAAGCAGACGCTGGCACCCAGAGGGCGTTAGCTATATAAAGTTATTTTTTAGATTTAATCACGGTGCTACTCATTAATAATAAACAAGTTATTTTTAGATTTAAACCATCATGGTACTACTCATGTAACAAATAATAAGTTATTTTTTAGATTTAAACAATCATGGTACTACAGACCAAATTAAAATCATCTATGTAGAAAAACTAAATACGCGACATATTCCCACGTTTAAAACTTCAGACAAAATTCTTGAAGCAATCCTTTGCGGTAAATGGCCCCTTTAGAGGGTTTATGATGCGGAGCCCTACGGCGGCCGATTATGGGCGCTCTGCCGTAGTATTGATTTTTTCCTGACAAGTTCTATCATCTGAAATTCACACAACTTGAGGACTATTTTAACTATTATTAACAAATATTTTCATAATTTAAACTTTTTATTTCGCTCATAATCATGCTTCTCAGACATTGCCTCCATGGCCGCAGCCTGAAAGCCATTATTGGGTAGTAAAAAACACATAATTTTCACACAAATTTTTTTCATGCAAATTCGACAACCACTATCCTCTTAAGACTCTCGAATTTTTTACCTGGTCGAACCGCAGAACCAGACCCGTGCATAATATACACAAGGCGTGTTAATAGTTATCCTCTTAAAACTCTGGAATTTTTTACTTCGCTGTTGATCGACCCGCAGCACCAGACCAATCTGTGCATAATATATATACACATGGCAGTCAACGTGTTAATATTTATCCTCTTAAAAGTCTCGAATTTTTTACTCCTCTGTTGATCGAACCGCAGCAGCAGACCAATCTGTGCATAATATATATGCACAAGGCGTGTTAATATTTATCCTCTTAAAAATCTCGAATTTTTTACTTCTCTGTTAATCGAACCGCAGCAGCAGACGAATCTATGCATAATATTATATACACATGGCAGTCAACGTGTTCATATTTATCCTCTTAAAACTCTCGAATTTTTTACTTCTCTGTTGATCGACCCGCAGCACCAGACCAATCTGTGCATAATATATATATACATGGCAGTCAACGTGTTAATATTTATCCTCTTAAAACTCTAGAATTTTTTACTTCTCTGTTGGTCGAACCTCTCACCCCTCAGCATCAAACCAATCGATATACCCCTCAAATCCGAAGTAAAAAACACAGACAATATTTTCTCACCCCTCGGCATCAAACCAATCGATATACCCCTCAAATCCGAAGTAAAAACACAAACAATATTTTGGAAAAACGCATATTCGAGAAATTTGGAGGACCGACTTGAGCAATTGCCCAATTGGATATTATGTAGAATATTTTCTCACTGGATAATTCACTAGTCAATTTTTTATGTTTTGCTGTTTAAATTGTCAGAATATTTGTGTCCGGACATAATTGAAGCAAAATTGCCTAACAACCGGCATTGGATTG
Source organism: Pseudeuparius sepicola (assembly GCA_963920635.1). Classification (NCBI taxonomy): domain Eukaryota; kingdom Metazoa; phylum Arthropoda; class Insecta; order Coleoptera; family Anthribidae; genus Pseudeuparius; species Pseudeuparius sepicola. Next base: position 132,387,365 of record OY987298.1, on the reverse strand, counting down.
ACACAAGTTTATTCAATCACACCCTCTTAGAGAAATAAAAAACACACAAACAAATAATATTTTTTATTTTTACAATTTTACATTTCTAAACTTTTTAGTTAGTTCATACATAATAATCAAGCGTCTCAGCTCTTCGAGTGCCTCCATATATCGCCGCAGTCTCTCGCTCATGCTTCAGAAAATATAATATTTGTAGTCTTGCCAACGGGCCCCAAGCTTGTTAAAAAATACCTTTTGTCGTCACCATTCAATTCGTCAATTCGCTCTCGAGTTAATTGCTCCGTAAAACGCTGAGGCAGGATAGTCTTGAAGTCGGCAAATTCCGCCACTACCTTTTCCCCAAACTTGGTATTTATTCTCTTAAAACACTGGATCTCAAATTTTTTATTTACTTCCAAATCCCGAACATTCACCAGATTTTTCACCAGCAAATTGTTTAAACTATTTAAGAAGGACATGTTGTAAATGATCTGCGTGTCTGATGAGATCTTAGTTGAACCTCTCCTATTTAGCTGTTTTAATAGGAGTGGGCAGAGAGTGGGGAGACGATCAAAACCTAGGAGAGTACCAGACCAGACAGGTTTCGACAAGTCTGGTCTGGTGCTCTCTTAGTATCTCTACTAACGGCCTGAAAATATTTAACCTATTTAAAAGTCACTGATTTTATTATACCTACAACCAGAAAAGCTTTTCGGGAACTCTCAAAGATTATGGATCAGCCTCTCATTGATTTTTGCATCATTCTAATTAGGTTATCGCTCCCATTCATCCCTTCGCTCTTCTTAGGAAATTCGATCAAACAACTCTTGGTGAAGACGCCTAAAAATATATTCCGCCTTCAATGGGGAAATGTGACCTCAACAGGGTATTACAAATGTATAATAGATATATTCGAGGCACATGACCCAGACCAATGTTTTTTTTTATAGATATAGACGGCGTTGACCCAACTGAGCAGAGAAATTTTGCAAATTGTTGTTTTTCCGTTCAAATGGTCGCTTGCTATGTTCTCCACGCTTCTACAAAATATAGTATCTTAATTCCACCCAAAACATTCAATAAATTAGTTCTGCTGTATCATTTGCGCCAATGGACAAGTATACTTAGGAATGAAAAATAATTTTTTGCCTTGGAATTTGTAAAACATGTCTAGATAATCACGAAACCCAACCAACAGATTTTTTTTCCCATTAGTTTGCTCAAAAATTGAAAAAAACGGTCGCAAAAGTAGGGAATGTGACGTCACGATCCCTAATTTCAATAAGTACCTGCTATTTTCTTAGTACTTATTTCGTCTTTTTTTATATAACCAAGCATTCCCAGGCAAATTATTAGATTCAGTTTGTATGCGCCTGATGAGAAATAATCAAATTTCGTAGCATTTCAATGAAATATTTGGATTTTACTGATCCCATTCTGAACTTATTAGATGCCCCCTATAAAATATGACAGATGACATATTACTCAATGCTTTAAAGAAAATCGTCGGCAACGCCGCACTTTGCATATAACCTTACTTTCGCCCGCGGAACGCCGAAACCAAGGTTAATAACCTTAGTGAAAACTAAATAAATTCTGTTCTCAGTTTTAAAAGAATCTTGCTGTGAATACTTTATTTTTTCGGTTTATAATGAAGACAAGATTTGTTAAAGCTTGTCCTGATAACTTGCCTTGCATAGATTTTGATATGGTGTGTCAATTTTATCAATAAAAACGGGGAGCAAAACATGGAGAAATGAAGAGGTATGTTTGTTATTTGATTTGTATATTGTTTTAATATTGCTTAATGATGATGATATAGCTTAAATTCTGGTTTTAGGTAGACTAGAGAATAAATATTATGGTAACAATGTTATTGGAGACACGCAGAGGAAAGAACATAGCAATGAATGCATAATGCCCGGTTAAGGCAAAAATTACCCCCCAGCACAAAATTAATAAGAAAAATGTTAATGATACTGTGGTTAAAAATGAAGAAATTCAACTGAATAGTTGTGGAAGTAGGTATATTATGTTGTAATTACCCAACATAAGCAGATTAGTCCTAAATTATGCACATACCACGATGTACGAGGATCATACATCATGGCACATACGTAGATACAGCTTTTTGTGCTTCTAGTTTAGTTGCTAGTACAGTAAAGAAATACTTATTGTGTATATACCTATAGTTAAGATATGGGGGAGGGGGCGTGGGGGTGTCGCACAGCCCAATGTTGAAATCGATTATCAAAACAAGAAATCATGCGTTTGTAAAAACGATCGTTGATATCTACATGTGAAAACCATGATTCAGAACTAATTTAAATAATCTAAAGTCAATGACTTTTTGCGGGTATTTTTTTTCTTGTATGATCTAATGAAGTATTTAATTAATTAAGTCCGTAGTAGTACACTTTGTCGCATCCATTTTGATGCGGAAAGTTGTACTTTTCTGCACTAGTGACATTAACTTTGTCAACTAATAGAACTAAGCACGCTTGTAAAATTTTTGCACATATTAATGGGAAACTTATTTTAGATGAATGTAAGCTGACTTCCTGGAAATAGCGAAGAATCATGGACAACATCAGTAGATTGTTATATTGGAAAAAGTCAACACAAGTGCAATAAAAAAATATGAAGGTCTACCTTACATGATTTAGTTGACAAAGACATACCGACATACCTCAATAATTATTATACATTGGAGTAGTATGACAGAAGATTTTTGGCAAAAATCAAAACATATTACAAGGAGGGACTGTCTGACATGTTAAAAAACGAAAAATGCCCTGTATCTCCAAAACGAATCAAGATTTTGAGATTCAACTGCTTTCCACTGCCCTCAAAAATCGAGCACAGTACACCTACCTACTCTTTGTCTATCTCTTCGCAGAATAGAAGAAACCCCCCAAAAAAACATCCAGTTTGTTGCACTCTGTGCATGCGACATGAAAACTATTATTTGGTTTTGGAATATTTTCACTAAATTTAATAGATAACTTATTTGGGGTTTTGCCATAGAATGCAAAATAATGTTTTTTTTTTCTTGCAAATTAGAGAAATCTTAATTTTTGGCCGGCTGCTGCATTATATTTTTTTATTTTTAACTTCCATTAACCACAATCACAAAATATGCTTATGAAAATTTATTTTCCAGAAAAAATAGGTATATAATATGTATAATGAAAAAATCCTAAAGAATTATGTCATTTTTTATGAGGATGCTTCGGCAATCACAATATAATTTACCTAAATGGGTCTAAAATAGTTCAAGCTATGACAATAAAGTTTTTCGACTGAAAACTTGGCTTTATTGCGTTTTACATGTTATGTTTCTAACATCACCAAGAACTGGCACCTTCTCCAATATTCTAGCGTTACATTTTTGAACCGATGCAGGTCTAACTACTAACTTAATTCTGTAAGTAAGGGCTCATGAAATTAAAGTAATAAATTTTTTATATTCGGACCAGGTATGTGCTTGACGTCTAGAGGATTGACTTTTCTCAGTTTAGTTTATAACCAATCAATGCTGTTGATTAACACTAGCACAGAATAAATAGCTTCACGTCCATTCGCGTCCATAAAGACGTGTCAAAAATAAGCGAGCCTCCATTTCAATTTACAGGAAAATAACCAATAACTTGTACATAAATTTGGTCCTAATACAATCTCTTTGCAATGTGGATTAATGTAAAATCAAACAAAATGCACAATGTTTATCCCTTTAATAGATATTTCGCGTCAAAGCGAGCATCCTTTTGACACACATGTCCTTATGGACGCTTCTGTTGTGAAGCTATTTATTCTGTGACACTAGGTATTGAGGCTAAAATATCATCAGTTTCTTCAAACAACTAGCAGTCGCTGGAATATACTTGATAACAAGTAAAAAATCGTTTGGCAGAGCCACTAATCTAAAATCGTCAGCTAAAATGTTACCCCTGGTTGGTTCTTTATTGTCTTTAATATATCAGCAAGTCTAGATATCTAATTTGTGCAAGTTCAGTTAGGTACTTACGAATTGTGTCGTTTTATAGATAAAATCGACTTTTTTCCAATAAAAAAAAAAGTTTTGTAAACCAACCAGCATAACGTCCGAATCATCAATACCAATACCTAGTGCTCCCAGCATTCTCCTCAGCAAAATAGAATGGTTCATTTCCGTCATGGATTATTAGAATGAATGGTGAAAATAGTTCAAATCATAAAAAATAAAAGCTTGTAAAACACGCGGGCCGCGGGATCCGATGTTCCGATTTGTGACGCCACAAAATAGGTTATGTTTATGTTCTCGCAGGCTGACAGCTTGGCATTGAGGTGCGGCGTTGCCAAACCTGGTGCCACGGCGGTAAATTTAGGGAAAAATAAAAATCCAACAGGTGGTTACGTATATTGAACTTTAAAAATTAATTGCGGCAAAACGGGGGCGAAAAAAAAAATTAAAAAAAATACAGCAAGTATATCTCACCCAATACTATCCGATGAGCAAATAAAAAAAAGTGGTGTATTAGTCCATTCTTTCTGTAGTCTTAAAATATCGAATATGACTTGAAAATTAACTAAACAATACTGGTAGTTGGTTACAATCCTCAATATTAACGTTACATTTGTGGAGCTTAAGAGAGTTTTGAGGTCCCTGGGCTCGGAGCTGACATGTTTTCACACTGTCTTCGCTTTCAGGGAAATAAGTTACAAAATAAGTAAAAGTATAAAGGACAATAGAGTATCTCTTTGTTATTTTTTAGTTATCATTTTCAAGTAAAAATAATAATACTGGCTTATATTGTCATTTACACACAACGTTGAAAGTCTTTGGACCCCGGATATAAGAGATTTGTGCTATTTTTGTTTTGTTTTTCGTTGGTAGACAAAAACTTCAGTTATATTGTTGATATACAAAATTGTAACGGCGTCAAAAAAATTATGGCGAATCTGTCCCGAGTTATATCTCACCGCCAAGCCATGTCGGCAAACGTTACCCCTCACCGCCTATTCCCATTTCCTAGCCCGCTCGACCACCACCGATAGGCGATAGATGACACCGCGTAATACATCTCACCGGCGGTCACTAGTCTCTGGTCAATAAGAGGCTGGCCGACCGGGGTCCGCCTGATGCCACCTGGTCCCGTCGTCCAGTTCTCTGACAGTAGTACCAGAGAACATTGTTCTCTGATAGTACCGAGCTGTTGTTTACAGCAAAATATTTCGGAAAAAATTTATTTAGTCAATTAAAATGGTTCAAAACATCGATAAAATTATTTTTGGCAGTGTCTAGTCTAAATAGCCGAAAACGGCAAGATAAAACTGAATAAATAGACTTTTGCGATCGAGTACATCCCTGTTGCCAGACGCGCTGATATTTTATGTCCTATTGACCAATCGAGTTATTTCGTGGAACGTCTTCGAACACGCCAGGCGTAAGAGTTACTTGATTTTAGTATAGAGGCCCAAACAACCTTACAAGATCATAAACATTTTGGAAATTAAAGATGTTTGTGGTTTTATTGAAATTTAGAAAGAAACGTGTCAGTTCTGTTCAGTTTGTTTTTAATTGAAAGTACCCAAATATCGTCTTTTTGCGTTAAAATACCAGGACGTGAAATTTCCGTCTTTGATATACAGTTGTTGCTTTGCATGAGGCAGGACATTCTAATCACCACATACACAGGCTGGTTACATATTCCAAGATAATTTATGGAACGAATTATTTAAAGGTATGAAGCTGGTACGTAGGTAATGGGCGACTTCAAGTAATAAAATGAAAGGGAGGATCGGAGGGAGTATCCAGAATCCGCTAACTGCAACATAACTTATTTTCAAAAGTATAAAAAATGAAATAAATATGTTAATCACTCTGCATATAGCTATCTAATATTTTAAGTGAGTTCGTCGTCCAGTTGCATTGTGTTACAGCTTTACAGTAAAGGGCACTTTTGAAATTAATTACGTAGCATGCAATTCCGCTTCTACTGTGCAAAAACGAGCCTCAACTTTCGTGAAACTTGAATAAAATTTCAAGGGCAAAAACTCGCCGCTGGCACTCCTCGTCGGCTATGCTAATTCTAACCCAATTACCTCCTTAATAAATATATGTACCTTCCAGTCTAGCACATTTCACTGCCATGACCTCTCGTGCCTTTTCCCCTTAGTTTACATAGTTGACAAAAGGGGTGCGATTTTCAGAATGCTTAGAAAGTTGATATTATAGAAGTTGGAAGGTGATTTAAAGTAAGCAAGTCTATCTGATAAAAATTTCTCTTAGGTGAGAACTCCCAGGGAACGTTTTTCCTCTATGGTTGTATGTAAACTACTGGCTTTAAAACTGCAGTTGAATAGAACAGAAATGGTGTAGAAAATAAATTCCTAGGAACCCTACTTAACGATATTAGGTAGGTTGCGTTATCGTGACCACATAAGTGAAATTTGCTCTAATCTGTGTAAAGTATCCTTTGCAATATGGAATTTTAAAAAAATGCTCTGACTGAGAGAGCTCTGTTTAATTTTTATTACGGTCAAGTTTATTCAACAATGATCTATAATACTATAGCGAGTCAAGTGATGTGGATAGAAATTTTATTTTGCAAAAAAGTGTTGCGTTTCGTTTTTGGTGAAGCTTGTAAAGGAAACTTGTAAGAACATTTTTAAGGAACACCGGAGTTTATAACGCCTATTTTCTTTACGTCCGATTTTCCCTTCGGATAGGGTAATATAGGTAATATGCATTGCCGGTATGGGTTTCCTTAAAGCCTCTTTTGTTTTTAGAAGAGAAAATCGGACTCCTGACGAAAAGTTGAGAAAATAATTTTCCAAAGTTCAGTAATGGTGTAGTGAGGACAGGAGTTTAAGCAAACATCCAATCAAGTTTTACACAAACAATGTATTGATTAAACAGAGTTCCGCTAAGTTAAATGATATAATTAATTCGGACAGCCGGCTCAGGGAGGCAAGCAAGAAAGTAAGTCAGTTAGATTAAACAGCCGGTTAAAGAGCAACGCGGTAAGTTAAGTTTAAGCGGCAAGCAAGCTCAAAAACGTTCGGGTTAACAAATAGCAAGCATTTAATAGAATAAAAGAAAATTACAAAACTAGTTAATCCTATCCCATCTAAGTTATCTAACTCTGGATAAAGCTAGGGACCACGCAAGACGGATGTTGGACAAAGATCTCTCGTTCCTCCAACAGCTTAATGGATGATAGGACGGGTAAGGTTGGTGGGAACAGTTTTATCCTAAGTCTACTCACCTGGGACTGGAAGTGAGAGAGACTCCAGGGTGGCCGCAGTCTATTTATCCGTCACATTGCTTTTAAGAGATCTCCTAACTATGCGGCATGTTACTACTTTAATAACGTTAAAACGGTATAAAACTTTATACCATTATCTTTTGCCGTTTTTAAAATAGTTAGTTTTCAAAATATTCAATAAATAAAAAATATTGAATCTAATAATAATCTAATATAAATATAAAATCTATTTAATTTGTATTTAAAGGTATAGATGTTCATGTAATAACAAAATATTGTTACTGTTTGCTGTAGCCAAAGGAAACTGACATTATAATAATTATTGTAGAATATGTTAGTTAAGATATTATTGAAATTCAAGATAAAATATTTTTATTTTTAAGTGAACAACTCTCAAATAATTTCTAACGTTGTCGAATTTCAATATGACTTCCCCTTGGTTAACACAAACATTTCTTGTCATTGCATCCATTGTCTATCTTTATCACGCGATAAAAAATCCAAGTCAAATTTAGTATTAAACTTGAAAATTAAATGTTTCACAAACGGTAAAAGATAATGGTATAGAGTTTTATAGCCGTTTTAACCATAATGACGAGTAGATGTCAAAAACTAAAAGTATATGGGGTGTTCCCATAAAAAAATATGTTTTATTTGCCCTGATTTTAAGAACCGCCCTGTATATTCCTAGTGTAGGCCATAAAAAACTGTTTATAATAAGCTAAGACTTTTGTTTGAAATGTTTTTATCTCAAAACTTAAAGAATTTTTTTTGTTGTAATGTTTTTTTTTTCTTGTAATGTCATAAAATAGTTACCTACGTGAATTTTATTCTTTTTAAATCTGCCTATAATGATCATCGTGTCCCAAATAGTTTGTCCTACCCCCTGGATCTCAAGAACCTTAAGAGATAAAAAAAACTGTAATACAAAAGTTGTAAGGTTCGCAGTGCACGTAACCTCTCTTTTATTTTCACATATACAGGCGATTCGTTTTTGCAGGTCAAAAATAAAATATTTAGATTTTGACAATTGCGCATTAATCCTTTGGAATATTTGCATTCTCCATGAAATTTGCTACAGAACTGTTGTTTTGTTTTGTGTTTTGGATGCAGCGTTGCCAAGATTTCGAATTTTTCTTGGAACTTACCGACTTCGTTTTTATGGAAACTGAATGCTGTATCTTTATTTTGATAGATACCAATGATATATTTTAGCCGAAGTATGACAGCACAACCGTGTGTGGTGTGGTATGTCTAAATTGGTTTTTGCATATACAGTGTGTTCATAACAGGCTCTCAAATACAGAAAATTTCAAACAGCAATAACTTTTTTTTTTTTTTTTTCAAATGGAATGACCCATATTTCTATAGTTTGTTGGATGCCGGCGTCCAAGCCCCAGATTTTATGTAAATAACATTTTATACCAGAAACTACCCGTTTTCGAGATATTTAGTATTTAAGAAAATTTCTTTGCATTTTTCATTCAGGTGAGAAGGTTTTATAAAGCAAGCCATAATTATTTTTCCAGAAAGTCGCAGAAATAATTGTCATTTTAGATAATACGGGAAATAAAATTCCTATACCCGAATACAGCTTGTCACACTATAAAGGTCGTTTTCTTTACATTAGTGATTAGGATATGAAATAAAAAGAAGCTTTCAGGGGCAACTGGAATTAATATTTATATTTTCTTAATCGATAAAACAGAAACAAAAAATTATATTTACAATAAGTTTTCGATATGCCTTCCCTCGACGGTAATGCAGGTATTATATCTTGTAACCAAATGATTGATTGCATTGGTTGGTGCGTTTGTTTCGTTTAAAAGGTTTATCTCCCTTGCAATTTTAGTTTTTAGTTGTTCTATATTGTTAGTGCGGTTTTTTTATACGGAATTTTTTAATGTTCCCCACGAGAAATAGTCAAAGTTTCCAAAAGAAAGGCGCGTTATAGACATAGGTACTCTTGGGTACTTAAACTTATCATACTTTTATTTAAAATCTGGATCGAGAGAGGTGGAATGGGCCGCCGCGCCGCCACCAAAATGGTGATTTTCGATTTCAATAGAAAGTAGTTGACAATACAAACGTCCGTCGAAAATAAGAGAAAAATGGTTTTCCGCGTGACACGCTTCGCATCCTGATTGCCCCGTTTCATTATTTTAGTAGATGTACAATAGTCATATAATTCAAATAAAAGGAAAAAGAACTTCATCGCCTTGTATATCTTTTAAACAAGCACCATTTGTATAAGGCTTTAATCGTCATATTTTGCCCCCCCCCCCCGTCTCCGATTTCTCGATTTCTTACATTTCCCAATTAATCTCCCTGTATATTTGGTAAGTGAATGCATGCTCTATTGTGGGAAAGAAGCACACACCATAATATGATACCGTTTTCGAGAAGAACGACCAAAAATTTTGGGTTTATTCCTGCGCCCTCTCTTAAGAAAAATGGTAAGTACCTATACCAATGGTTCAGCAACTTCAGCTGTCGCATATGGCGTTTAGTCAGAATCTTTAAATCGAAGTGGATAGTGTATAGCTTGCTTTGCAAGATATTTATTTATGCTTGTCAGGCTTGAAACCAATCCAATAATGTTAATTGCGTGGGTCATATGTGTGCTCAAACATAATTATGTCCAGGTTTCCACTTCCAGGTTATACACATTTTGGCATCGCTGCCGTGCGCCGCGGCGCGGCTTTCCCAATCAGCGTCCATTCAGCGCATTAATTAATAATTTAAATTGGATACTTCGCGCCTAGACGCTGCCGCCGGGTCGCCCGGCGTCGCCATAATAGGGCCTTTCCGGTCAATAGTTAGCCACACAAAGGCCGCACACTTATTAAGAAAACACCGCTATTAATTGGGTTGCTGTGGCCTGTTCGGATGTCGCCATAAAGACCCTTTTGGGCTTAGGTAAGCGGAAAATTAAGGGCCCATATAAATATGTGCTTTGAGGTGTATACGGTTTGTCTCAAGTTCGACCCTCACATTTGGGCCCTCGGTAACTCCAAGAGATAGAGAGTCGGTAAAATGGGGAAAGTTTTAGACAGTTCTTGTTTGGTCAATTTGATGCCGCCGAGAAATCCCATTTCGTTTTTATTTTTTTTATTGGTTGCAATATTTAAAAGTGTATTTTTACTGTTTACTACGAAAGCGTAGAAGGGCCACAGCAGAGAAAATTTTATAATTTCGTACTTTTCTACGAAATTATGTATAATTTCGTACTTTTCTACGAAATTATGGATAATTTTGTACTTTTCTACGAAATTATGTATAATTTCGTACTTTTCTACGAAATTATGGATAATTTCGTACTTTTCTACGAAATTATGGATAATTTCGTACTTTTCTACGAAATTATACAATATGTCCCCGGATAAGATTCAGGATAGGCGTAAATGACAAAAAAGAGAGTTGGCTCATGATTAAATGGAAATAACTCCCGCTTGGCCCCGCAGACGGATATGCTATAAAAATTAGTAAATTTGGGGATGGTGCGTGCACATGGCGGGATGCTGTTTCCGGTTTCACACTGGCATGCACCTTTCAGTTGTTTCAACAAATTAATCAAGACAGAAATCCTTATTTTTTGTGAAATTAGTACCTATACAATACAGACCAAAAATTATAAGGCACCTTGTTTAGGAATCCTTGATAATATAGCTGTTTAAATATGAAATTTTCAGTTATGAAGAGAAGGTACTTACACAAACGCCTATGCCACTTTGGTACCTCCATGACTCAAAAATAATTTAAATTACACATTTAGTTTGGGCAGTCAGGGAAGAGCCACACGCCGCACAGCTAAGCATAATAACTCGAAAAATATCCAAGCACCACATAGGTACTGGCACCTATCAACATATAATATATCAAAATATTGTGTCAAATGTTGTTTCCTACACCATACGGCGATTTCCGTATCAATTATATTATAATGCCCATAGAGCTTTGACTCCTTGCTGAGGTTCTTTATATTCAAAGGTCTAAGATACCATTATCTCGAATTATCTCGAAAAAAGAAGCATTCTATTATCTCAGGAGCAACAATTTTAAGAGGGTGTTCACACTTTTATTAGTACCTTTGCAACCATTTTCAAGGATACTAAATCAGATGGCGGTGTCAGACAGTCAATAAAAAATCTCTAATAATATGTTTGCATCTTTAGGTATAAACATGTTTAGGTATAAAAATGATCGTAGTACGCCCTGTTTTGGGATGTAAAATGCTTGCAGAGAGCAACTTCTCACCTCACATCATCTCGAAAAAATAAACAATTGAATATCTCAAAACAAAAATGTTATGAGGGTGTTCACTCTTAAGATGGAACACACTGTAAATCAGGTTTTCATATCTGCCAAAATATAGGTTGTTTACTCGTGTTGATCTTTTTAAACTAACACCTTCTCATAGCATCTCTGTTAGGGACCAAACGGAAGTTACTCTATGTTTTTGTCATTTACACCTATTCGTCCGGGGACACACTGTATAATTTCGCAGAAAAGTACGAAATTATCCACAATTTCGTAAAAAAGTACTAAATTATACATAATTTCGTAGAAAAGTACGAAATTATCCATAATTTTATAGAAAAGTACGAAATTATACTTAATTTCATAGAAAAGTACGAAATTATCCATAATTTCGTAAAAAAGTACGAAATTATCCATAATTTTGTAGAAAAGTACGAAATTATACATAATTTCGTAGAAAAGTACAAAATTATACATAATTTCGTAGAAAAGTAGGAAATTATACATAATTTTATAGAAAAATACGAAGTTATCCATAATTTCGTAGAAAAGTACGAAATTATAAAATTTTCTCTGCTGTGGCCCTTCTACGTTTTCGTAGTTAACTAAGTTAGGCCATGACAAATCTGGAAAAATGCAACAAACTGTCAGTGTGAAATTTGAGTGGTCATAGCGGTTGGCCACAATTACGATCCAAAAATAACGTTACCCACTAATTCAATGCGCATTTTGAATACCCACCTAATAAAAACAACCATAAAAAACCTTAAAAGTGAAATATTATCTTAGTCTGTATAAAATGTAGAGGTACTTATGAAAACTGTAACGGCCATGTCTTATATATTTCTTTGCCGAAGCCGCTTATATTTTTGTATGTTACTTACGCTAATACTTATCATAAGACCCTGTAAATCGAGAAGGAGCCCATCAATTTTCTATAAACAACCCATTTGCGGGATATAGCAAGGGTCCGGAAACTTGGCCAGATTTACATCTAGGTGGCGGGTTCGGGCGATCATATCGCCTCGAAAACGTTTAAGAAAAATGTCATTTCCGTCTAACCTCGTCCCGCGCGGAAAGGCGCCGCTTAATGTCAAGCGGTTTGGCGCGTTACCAAATATAATGGATGGGGGGCCGTTCCTCATTTTCTTTTAAATTTATATAGAACGTGACAAATACCTAATGCGCCGTACATGGAGAAAATAAATCATTCTGCGACTCGAGAGCTGTGGTGCAACGCGTATTATATAATCATAAGCATGCCACATACTCTTTGTACATGTTACAGACCGTAGGTAGGTATATGTAAAACAGGCCGTATAAAAAGGACTAGTCCATATGTAAACGGACTGAAGATATTAGTCCATTATGTATAAGAAGCTTGTCCTTCAACAAATGATCTATAGTCGGTTTGCAAAAGGACTAGTCCTATTATATATATACGGTTTATATCTGCAACTGGACCATATATCACAGAGGGATTTAAACAAGGACCAGAATGTATGTGCAATGTTTTCCAGGCGGTTTCGACGTCCACCATTTTAGTACAGGAGTTTATTTTCTATTCTGCATGAGCAGATGAACAAATTTAGATCTTATCAATTTTTCCATATCTTCTATCGTTTAATCTATTACATATGTCACCATCGGTTTAGAACCATCGGTTAGTTATTAAGGGTAAAAAATAATGATTGTGCTTCTATTTACTCACAATAACTTTAATATTACACTTATATGCAACAAATATTACAAGTAGAGTCATTACAATGGTATGACACACAATTTATTAATACATACAGGGTGTCCGGTTAATAATTGTCCATATAGCTACTACACTACACATATTTCGGACCAAAATATAATGATTGGGGCCAATACGCCTTAATAGAAATGTTTGTTTAAGAGATACAGGGCGTTGAAGTTCATTTTTTAAAATTGAATTATGACTAGATCTCCCAAAGTAATGAAGCTGCTGAACTGAAATTTGGCACTGCTGTATTTTTGGAGACGAAGAATAAGCTGAAAATGTCAATTTATTTGTATCTCACAGAAGGCGTCACTTGCACTTTGAATCGTGCTTTTACTCGCAACTTTTTTGAGGTTATCTTTTTGGTCTTACAGGTCAATCATTTTAGTGCATCTGTTCATTCTGTAATAAAAAGGTACTCTTGTTTCATAACAATAAAATCAACTCTTTGCGTTGAAATTGGCTATTTCAAGAAAACAAATGGTGTTTTAACCAATGCTCATTTCGCATTTTTTTGTTTATTTTGAATGTACAGTTGATCTGAAACATTTAAAAGCGGTAGCGGAAAATTTTATGTTTCGAATGTTGGAGTTAACATAGGTGTCTTGGGGCACATTTTGCCTATTTCAACGCAAACAGATGACTTTAACGTAACAAGAGTACCTTCTTGTTGCAGATTGAAAAGATGCACTAAAAAGATGGATCTGCAACAACAAAAACGAAACCACAAAAAAGTTATGAACTCCATTCAAAAACAGCGCAAGTGACGCCCTCTGTGAGATACATAGAAATTGGCATCTTCAGCTTAACCGCAAATGGCAACGAAGACAAAATAATAGTAATTGCCCCCCTCCTACGCACAAGCATGTGGTTGCTTCTGGGGTACTCCTAGTTTGGAGTATTGTGAGGGTGAGAATTATTATTATTATTGTTATTATTATTCTTCGTCCCCAAAAACACAATAGTGCACATTTCAGTTCAGCAGCTTGATTAATTTGGAAAATGTAACCATACTTCAATTTCAACAAACAACATTTCTATTAATGCGTATTGGCCTCAATCGTTATATTTTGGTCCGAAATAGGTGTAGTGTAGTTGCTATATGGACAATTATTAACCGGACACCCTGTATATATTATTAAAGTGTGTTTCATACCATTTCAATAACTCTACTTGTAATGTTTGTTGCATATAAGTGTAATATTAAAGTTATTGTGAGTAACTAGAAGCACAATCATTATTTTTTACCCTTAATAAATAAACATATATAATAGATCATAACTCTTAAAAGGTAGAAGATATGGAAAAATTGATAAAATCTAAATTTGTTCATCTACTCATGCAGAATAGAAAATGTTCTATGCACATTTTGTGTATGAGCCCTCTGGAAGGAGTTATTCTTTATGGAACGAATAAATATCTTGTATGGCGGCCATATTGGATTCATGACGCCATAAAAACCAATCGCCACAACTCGGAGGTAAACACCCGGTACTACGCCATTACGTAGCATACAATAAAGAGATTCCACATAGACGCAACTTTCCTTCACAAAAAAACCCACGGAGTAGGTAAATGTGCATTATGCTCCTCAACTATTTCTGAATTACCCCTTCTTTTTTATATAAGCCCATCAAAGAAGGATATTACTTCTTGCTGGTATGTAGTATTTTGAATGAAGAAAGGTAATTATTTAGTATAATGTACCCTAGATTTTTCTCTGCATAATGCATACTAAAAAGAAGGCATATTCTTCTTTAATGGGCCTATATAAAAAAATAAGGGTAATTCACTACGATTGCACATACAGTCTGAATGTCAATAGTCCTCATGTTAACGGTCTAGAGTCCGTATAAGAAATGCCATGTCATTTACATATAGTCTGCGCCATTTAAGCCGTATATAGATACAGCCTAGACCATATACAGTGTGACCCATTTGTTTTGGGGTCAGTCTGTAAAAAGTGTATCAGTCGTGCGATTTGGCTGATTTTTTTTTTCAAATTGTAGAGCTCGATGAACTGCACATTTTGAACAAACAACCGTTTTTATGAGCAAAATTTTAAGAAACCATATTAGCGTTCTTTTTTGAAAAAATCTGTGTGCGCCAATGGATTGAGCACCCCTCGAAATGGGTATGTACAAAATTTCATCAAAATATTTCAAGTAATAACGATTTTGTAGAAAAATTAAAAATGCAGCCAAGGTACGTCTTTATTTTCAAAAATTCAAAGTTGGCCATGGAAAATAATTGAATTGTAATAATACAACCTTATGCTTATAAACACAAAACATAAAAACAATTAAAATTATAAAATTTTTGTAACTTCTACCAAGCCTCCATTTTCTACAATGCATTTGTCGTTCCTCTTGCGTACATTCAAAATTACATTTCGTATTTGCTGTGGAGTAATTTCCTCACAACTACGGTTTATCCTAGCTTGCAGTTCTTGTAAATTATGGGGTCTTGACTTATAAACATTTTGCTTAAGTGTACCCCAAAGAAAAAAATCTAAAGGAGTTAAGTCCGGAGATCTCGGTGGCCACTCACAGAAAGGACTATTTCGCCCTATCCAACAGTTTTCAAAATTATTATCTAGCCAGTTTCTGATTAAACGAGCATTATGAATAGGACTGCCATCTAACTGTAACTTTAAATTTAAACGGTATCTTAATGGTAACTCATCTAAAGCATTTCTAAATTCAATTTCTAGAAAATTCAAGAAGCCAGCCGCATTCAAATTCCCTTCAAAGAAAAATGGGCCAATTATTCTGTCGCGTAGTATTCCACACCAAACGTTAATTTTTTGTGAATATTGTCTCCTTGCATTTATTATAAACTCTGGATTTTCAGCTGACCAGTGACGGCAGTTTTGACTTGATACTACACCATTTGTAGTAAACGTGGCTTCGTCGGTGAATAAAATTTCATTTAAAAAGTTGCCATTATGGAGATATTCACCTTGCAGCCAATAGCAAAATTCTAATCTTCTCTCCTCATCTCCTGGTTCCAGGGTGTGCAAAAATTTTGGCTTAAACGGTTTTATTTTGTTTTGTCTCAAACATCTCCTTATACTCTCTCTGGGTATATGAAGGTCTAAACTAGCCGTTCGAACACTATTTCGAGGATTGTCACTAAAGTATTGCAGAATTTGATTGTTATTTTCAACAAGTCCACGGCGTCCATTTTGCCTAGTTTTTAATAAATTTTTAGAAATCGATCCAGTTTCATCAAAAATATTGTTTATACGTTGTACAGTACTTCGACTCACTGATCTACCTGGGTGTCTATTGTTAAATTCGGCCGCAGCTTCTGCTGCCGAGCGCTCGTTGTCGCCCACGAGTCGAACAATTTCTATTTTGTCTCTTATGCTTAAATATTCCATAATTATGATAATTAATTGTATTGAGCACAAACAATTTCTGAACTCAATTTAGACAGTTTGACACTTAATAAAAGTAAACAATTCAATTATTTTCCATGGCCAACTTTGAATTTTTGAAAATAAAGACGTACCTTGGCTGCATTTTTAATTTTTCTACAAAATCGTTATTACTTGAAATATTTTGATGAAATTTTGTACATACCCATTTCGAGGGGTGCTCAATCCATTGGCGCACACAGATTTTTTCAAAAAAAAACGCTAATATGGTTTCTTAAAATTTTGCTCATAAAAACGGTCATAGTAGGCTTTGGATTTTATGCGAACCAGGCAATTTTTGTTTAAAATGTGCAGTTCATCGAGCTCTACAATTTAAAAAAAAAATCAGCCAAATCGCACGATTGATACACTTTTTACAGACTGACCCCAAAACAAATGGGTCACACTGTACATACGGTCTGTTCTCATACACGGGCTCTAACATATACATAAATATTGCCATTTGGTATTGCAAGATACTGCAAACTTCATTGCAAATTTATTATTTGGCGATGACCTTATGTTTTTCGGTTTCCTAGTGGTTGATTACAATTTTTATCTAAAATCAGAAACAACGAAGCTAGATGGATTAGAATAAATCGCCAAAATTTGTGTTTTTTTATGGGGATCTCGGAAACCAGCGGTGATAGAGGGAAGGTTAAATGGGGGAACAATTGCAGTTCTGTGGGCCCAATGTCCTACTTTCCATGATAGCTGCCATTGTCGAGATATGACAAAAACTTTTGTTTTTTTTTTAATTGGAAACCAATTTCCGTTTTCAAAATAACCATATTATAAGTATTATATCGTTATTGGAACTCTATGAAGATGACTGTCTTTTTGAGACCATGGCTAACTATGGTTTCCATTTATAAAAACATAAGTTTGTGTCATATTTTGAAAATTGCAGATGGCACGTAAAGTAGGACAAGATGACCGCTTTGGGGGCACAATTCCTTCCAACTTTTAAAATCAGAAACGAGGTAGCTAGATGGATTAAATTAAATCGCCAAAATTTCGTTTTTTCAAAATATCTAGTAAGCTATGACTTTTCTAAAAAATCCACAAGGCGCGTTAAATTGGGCCCACAAAACTGCAATTCTTTCCCATTTAACCTTTCTTCTATCTCTGCTAGTTTCTGAGATTCTCATACAGGTCATAAAAAAAACACACCCCTGCGGATGTATTTAATTTCTATTTTTAGATGCTTTCGCAGGATTTTTAATTCTTCTCCTTCTTCCACTGAGGGAGCTTGACTGATACTTATATTAGATCCTCTCGTTTTTTTGCAGCTTCTCAGGACTTGTTCTTTACGAAAATACTATGTAAGTTTAACTCCTAGGTATGGGGTTTGGTTTAGTTTTTCCAATTTTGTATACCTATGCGTTAGTAATTTCACCTGGGGTAACGCCAATTTCAAGAAGACGATTCATTTTTCCTGTTATGAAATTAAGAAAATTATTATTTGGTGGTATCTACTTGCCCACCAAATATCATTATATAGTTTTATGCACTTCGTTGTGTAAATTTTCATATTTCATCTTCAGTTCGTTGTACTTCTTATCGAGTTCTTCAGTCGCTTTGGACATAGTGTTTCACAAGACTCTTGCAAATTTCTTGTTCTTGTCTTGTTCCTGCTCCAAGAACTCCAAGACAAGACAAGAAATCATTCTTCAATACTCTTGCAATGTTGCAAGAAATCTTGCTAAAAGCAGGAAATTTTGCAAAAATCACTATCTGTAATAATACCTGTAAAACTTTAATTAAAGAAATAATTAATGTCGGTGAAGCTAATATTGATTTATAAAAAATTAGCATAAATATAAAGGATTATTTAAGAATAATTACTGTATCTATTATACTACTATATTATCTAGTAAATATATTTTATTTACAATACCCTTGGTAAGTAATACTAATCCATGTTTCCAAGCATTACAGGTAGGTGTAGGTACTCAAAGATAAATTGAGAATTAACGTACCTATTATGCCGCTTTCACGGGGCAGGAAATCCATATTTCCCGACTCCCGACAAACAAAATCATTCTAATTCTAATTTTTATAAATTCGACAAATTAATAGTTATATGTATGTATAATGTATATACTCTTGAATTAATCCATTACAGTGGATTAATTTATTTTTCATGTTTACTTTAAGTCTGTTTTTGCTAAAATACTTAAATGACACTATACCTATAGACTAGCTGTTTCTCTGGTCGATTGTACCAGCGTCCATTGTACTTCCTAATCCTAATGCTTTGGTTCGTTATATATTAGTGACTTAGTATAGATCAGGGCATTTTGGGAGAGTGGGTTTCGCAGTTTTTGTCCACACATATCGAAAGCCACAGACATCAAAATACCTTTAACAGAACGGAAAATCGTGTCAAAACAAGATTATTATTAAAATTTAAAAAAATATATGCAAATAACAAAATAACGTCGTTGGTGTTATCCACATTATTAAATAATGCAAGATTAAACAAAGCAAAATTCCCTCAGTCAAAACTCCACACGTAGTTTTTAATTAAAACTGTACATGTTTCGAACCGCTAGGGGTTCATCCTCAGCAGTAAATTTTTTTTTGCAAGAGTCTTGCTAACAAGAGTCTTGGTAGCAAGTCTCTTGCTGCGATGACGTCACTAAACAAAAAATGCAAGAACAAGAAGTTGCAAGAAGTCTTGCTTGCAAGACAAGATTTTTTCCAGCAAGAATAGGCCTAGCAAGACAAGAAATCTTGTCTTGTGAAACACTATTTGGACATCAGTTTTAGGTCGAATTAACACTTTATCTTCGAGACTTAATTGATAATATTTTCCTTAATTTCTTGAGTTTGTAATTTGTTAGCTTCCTGACAGAATTTCTATTTGTTTCTTCAACACATTTAATTAGTTTTAAATGGGATTTATTATCCAACATATTTCTGACACACTGTGTACCTACTACTGGTATATTCTATGGATCATCAACAATGAACGAGAATTGAAGGGTTTAGGGAGAATGGCTGCACTCACCCTTTACACTGGACATGGCCAGTCTCTCTATCAGTATCTGTGGAAAAGGTTTTTCTCGCCCTTTACTGTCGACTTTTATGGAGCAAACGAAACGCGTGCTTTGGTAGCCATAATAATAATAATGTTTGAAAAAGAACGGCTTGCTGTGGCTATTGTTCTTATTATACAAACAAGATGAAATATTGCCTTCCACGGTCGCGGAAAAAACACACATTTTTCCTCTGCCATGCCGAAACGTTAAACTTACATAAATTACTGCGTAACAATTCCGAGCTGACTTTTTAATAACATTCCGGGGTGGAACTTTTATTTCCGCCGCTTTCTCGCCCAAATTGCTTGGTAACTTTTGACAGGATGGAAAAAGGCGCCCCGGCGCCGACTTTAAATCAAATGCAATTAAGGTTATGAAAGGGAAAACTAAAATGCGTGCTTAAGCTGTCGCTGGCAGGTTGCGTGATCTGCCGCGAAACAGAAAGAGTTATTTCTCGGGAAAATTGTTAAGGAAAATGTGCCATAATGGGCTCTTAACAGTGGTTTCTTTGCTGCGCCGAACTATAATGGAAACAGGGGTGTGGCGAGCTATAGGACGATTAGGTAAAAACAACTAGACAATTTCCTTATTTTGTAAGGCATGGTTAATAGCTAGGGAAAATATACCAACCACTACATTTATGTTCATGGTGACATCTATAAACTAACTAAACATAATATACAGGGTGTTCCTAAATATCATGTACATACGGAAGGGGGTAATTCTTTGGCCCATTTTAAGAAAAAACTTCGTATGAACGTATGTCGTAAACGTCCTAACTTTTGAGTTCATTTTTTTAAATTGAATTTTGGCTACATCTCCAGAAACAATCAAGCTGCCGAACTCAAATTTGGCACTGCTATGTTTTTGGGGATGCAGAATAAGCTGAAAATGTCAATTTCACCGTATCTCACAGAGGGCGCCACTTGCGCTGTTTTTTTTTTTGATCACGCTTTTACTCGTAACTTTTTTGGAGTTATCTTTTTGGTCCTGCAGGTCCATCATTTTAGTGCATCTTTTCATTCTGCAAGAAAAAGGTACTCTTGTTTCATAACGATTAAATCAACCGTTTGCGTTGAAATTACCAAAACATGCCCCAAAACCCCTGTTGATTCCAATATTCGAAACATAAAATTTTCACCTACTGCTTTCAAATGTTACAGATCAACTGTACATTCAAAATAATGAAAAAAATGCCAAATGGGCATTGGTCAAAACACCATTGGTTTTCTTGAAATAGAGTGTCCAAATTTTGTCAAATTCAATCCTTTCCATTTTGAAAGCGAATAATTTTTGGGACATTGTTCATAGGGATTTTTTTCTCAGTTTAAATGGTACAGTTGATCTGTATCACTTGAAGGTGGTAGGTGAAAATTTTATGTTTCGAATATTGAAGTCAACTTGTGTTTTGGAGAACATTTCGGCAATTTCAACGCAAACGGTTGATTTAATCGTTATGAAACAAGAGTACCTTTTTCTTGCAGAATGAAAAGATGCACTAAAATGATGGACCTGCAGAACCAAAAAGATAACCTCAAAAAAGTTACGAGTAAAAGCGTGATCAAAAAACAGCTTATTCTCCATCCCCAAAAACATAGCAGTGCCAAATTTCAGTTCAGCAGCTTGATTATTTCGGGAGATGTAGCCAAAATTCAATTTAAAAAAATGAACTTTAACGCCCTGTATCTCAAAAGTTAGGCCGTTTACGACATACGTTCATATGAAGTTTTTTTCTTAAAATGGACCAAAGAATTACCCCCTTCCGTATGTACATGATATTTAGGAACACCCTGTATAATATGAACATGATACCTCGGAAACATTCCTCGCAAATCACACCTATATAAGCGTTGACTGATATATTATTAAAGACTGCTCACGGCTGTCACGTCTGGCACATTTTTGGCTCACCATGCGCTTTCCTGAGATAAAATACAATGCAGAATACATTGTTAGCCATCAGAGCCATCTGTTTTCCAGGACATAGAGCTATAGCCGTGAGAAGTCTTTATAAATACGTCAGTCAACGCTATATAAGTGTGTATTTTAGGAAACTTTAAGACTCTATCGTCAATAATCCTAGGCACTTTTGAGCGAAAGATATGGGCATATAGAGGTCGATGATATACAGGGTGAGTTTTTTCCGATGCCCACTATGGGGATCTCGAAAACTAGCAGAGTTAGAACAAAGGTTAAATGGAGAAAGAATTGCAGTTTTGAGTGCTCAATATAATACTCCTTTTGGATTTTTAAAAAAGTGCATGGCTCACTAGATATTTTGAAAAGAGTGATTTTTTGCTGTTTCATCAGATCTCTGTAGCTCCGTTATTTCTGATTATACAGAAAAACTGTAGAGACAAAAATTGTAGATAATTTTGGGCTTAATAAGATAATATAATCCAATATTTTATTTTGTTTGTGATTTTTGAGATATGACATAAACTTGTGTTTTTTTAAATGTAAATCAAAGTTGGCTGAGGCCCTGTAAAATCGGCCATTTTTTGAGCTTTCCAAAGATATAATACTTGGCATAGTTATTATAAAAAATAAAAGAGCTATGGCTGATTTCCTGTTTTTTTTTTTAAATTTGCACATAGTCAGCCATGGAATATTTTCATAATTTTACGTTCTATTTTATAATTAGACATACATCAAACTTTCTAATATTTTGTTTTTAGCCGGTAACAAAATGTAACAAAATAAAACAAAAATAAAAAATTCAAATTCAAATTAATATTATTTAAAGTCACCTTTTAAAATAAAAAAGGTGTTCCAACAATCCACCATTATTATTTATGCAAGTATTGCATCTTTTTAAAACTAAATTTGTCGCCTTTCTTAGAGAGCGCCTGTCAATACTGGCAATTGCTTCTAAAACAGCTGCTCTTAATTCAACAATTGCCTCATGGTTTATTTTGTACTGTTCCCCACAAAAAGAAATTCAAAACAGACAAATCGGGGGATCGGGGCTGCCAGGAAGTAGGTCTATTTCTCCCTATCCAACTACTTGGATAGAGCTGATCTAGGTAATTCCTTACGGGCAAATAATTATGTGGTGGAGCTCCATCATGATAATTTTTGTTTTATTTTGTTGCATTTTGTTACGAGCTTAAAATAAAATATTTGAAAGTTTGAAGTATGTCTTTTTATAAAATAGAACGTAATTATGAAAATATTCCAAGGCTGACTATGTGAAAATTTAAAAGAAATCAGAAAATTAGCCAGAGCTATTTTATTTTTTATAATAACTATGCCGAGTATTATATTTTTAGAAAGCTCAAAAAATGGCCGATTTGATAAGGTCACAGCGAACTATGATTTACAATTAAAAAAACACAAGTATAATAAGACTATCTTATTAATCCCAAAATTATCTACAATTTTTGTCTCTACAGTTTTTCTGTGTAATCAAAAATAACGGAGCTACAAAGATCTGATAAAATAGCAAAAAATCACTCTTTTCAAAATATCTAGTGAGCCATGAACTTTTTTAAAAATCCAAAAGGGGCATTAGATTGAGCATTCAAAACTGCATTTAACCTTTGTTCTAGCTCTGCTAGTTTCCGAGATCCCCATAGTGGGCATCGAAAAAAACTCTGTACCTATATATACCAATCTGTTCCCCGAACAACATAATATTAAAAAATGTCCTCTCGGGATGTACCGGCAAATTTCTTATTAATTAAAAACTACCAATTTATGTATGCACCAACAGCAAAAATACCTATAACATGAATTGACTGCATCCAAATGAAATGAAAGAAAAGCCAGGACATAGAGGAGAAAATTCGCTGTGAATCCATAGCGAAAATCCACGTTGAAAAACTTATGGTTATGTCAATGTAATGTTAAACCAACAAGAAAAAACGCGATTTCGTCAGCTTGACAAAAATATAACCTTTCAAATTCAACACATTAAAACTGAAACGTCGTCCATATATTTCGATTGAGCTTAACAACTATGGGTCAAATCTCAATAGTTACTGAGATACAGGGCGTTGAAGTTCTTTTTGGAAATTTGCAGATTTTATAATTTTTGACAAAAAAAGAAATAGCCTGAATTACCTTCTCAAACACCCTATATAATAATCGGATTTAACAAATTACTTGAGACACCGTGTACAGGCGAAGGACTAGACGTTATCTGTATTTTAAAATGTAAAGAGTGAATGCTGTTTTAAAAATAAATAATGAAAAGTAAATGTGAATGGATGGAATGGATATTAATGAACTTACAAAAGTGCGAGATGATTGGAACAATGCAATAATTATTATTATTATTATGTGGCATTCCACAAAGACGTGAGAAGAATGGCGCTGGCTAAATTGTCCACATTTGATAGAGGCCAATGAAGGAAACAACAACAAATACAAAAAATTTTTTTCTAGGTTATCTTCCAAAAAAATGTTAGTGAAGAATCATGGGCCTTATTCGGCGATACGTCTGGAAAGGCATTTCCATATTACTTCGTTGCGTAGTTTCTCTTATCATCTGGCTCGAATTCCAAAAATCCAACCGCTCTTTCTCGTCGCCGCAACCCCCCAAATTTCTAACGGAGGCGGCACGCTAATTCCATTAAACCCCTTACATTCCCGACCTCGTCCGATTCCGAAGCGGCGTGCGTGCTCCTCGATTAAGCTCGTGACGACCTCCCGCGTCCCTGGCGGTTTTGCGCAACGGCCTTGCGACAGGCCCGAAATGGTAATATTCTACGTGAGGAACGGGGAATGTCTTAAAACGGGGCATTTTTTCGTTTCGGCCGTTCGAACGAGATGGCACTGACGGAAGGCAATATACAGGGTGATTTATTCATAACTACATTAATTTTAACAGTGGGTAGGGAAAAATGCTATGAATGCGAAATCGCAATTAAAAAAATTCCAACTTTTTTTTAAAGCCGGAATTATTTTTTTTCTAAACCGCATTTTTACCTATTTGGCCCTCTATTTACGGCTGCCACTGGATTGCTTTCAGGGCGCATGAGGCATCGGACGACGCTTGCCGTTGCGCGCGTCAACATTGTTGCCAGATGTACGTAACTTTCGTAAATTTAAAGGAATGTTTTCAGTACATAATTATTTGTATTGTAGGCGAATGTTCCGCCAAATGCTTGCGGAAATTATGGACAAATGTTAACGCTTACCTCTTGTAACGGTTAGTTTTGCCCTGAGACACCTTAAGGCGAGCCTTAAGGGATAAATGCCAACGAGAAAAATAAATGAAACGACTGCTTACGTGACCTTTTGATTTTTGGATGCTTTATTAAGTAGGTACCTATTCAACTAGGGGGCTTACATGATTTCGTGGACCTCGACACCACTGAAGACGATTTTTTCTCGATAAAACGAACTTCACTCACTTTCGCTTGGGGCACTAATATTTCCGCTCACTAGTTCACTGATAATCCTTTTTACTACACCAAGACGCTCCTAGAGTAAGTAGTTGTGTTCTGTGATTGTTCTGCTTCCTCTGAAATAAGAACGTCAAAATTAGCCAACATCTCTGGGATACAGTTGCTTAAAATTACCTTACTTTCCGCTTAAGTTGGTTACCATCACCAACGATACACTTCTAATTCCTTTATTTCTCGTTATGTTTGCTTTTCATTGTTACTAGGGATCCATATTTGCAATAGAATCGTTTCCGTGGGGGTGGTCCTCCTCTGTGACATTGGTTCAGTCGTAAGTACTTGAATCTTTCTAATTTCCACCTTTCGATCTTTACAGCTTTTTCTAGTTTCTTTTCCTGCCGTTAGGTATGTTACCGGGTATAGCCTGATGTGTAACCTACCGAGTCTTAGTATTATTTCTGGGCGAGTTAGGGATGATGGGTTGCTAAAAGTCCTTAGCTTTCTTGACTTCTGTTTGTCACAACCCTTGTCGTGCAGTCGTTAGTAGGAGTAGGAGGATGTGTGTAGCCCGAACTCCGCAAAAGGAGCTTGGCGATTGCCCGTGGCCGAGAATTTCCGGCACGCGGCGCGTTGGTGTTTGCGGCATTGATCCTTGCCAAGTTTCTGCAGAGTGCACTGTGAATTTCCTCGCACTCCGCCTCACTAATCGCACATGTGATGTTATTGTTTCCCGTATTTCACAGTGCACATTCTCCGTATTTTGGTTTGGATATTTTTAAAGGTTATGTCCCATGTCGCATTCATTGACACTACTTCGTTCGTAGAAAGCATTCCCGTAATGAAACGTCGTTGTGGTTTCGTACTTAGTTTCGCTACCTGCCGATAGGTGGCGCGCTTCTAAATAGTTCCGCGGTAGCTTGACTGACATTCTGCAGGCATTCTCCATGAAGGATCATTATTATGTCTATCATTTCCGCATTTGTCTAGAGAACCGTTTTGGTAAAAAAGCAAAAATGTTGCACAAAGAGTACCGAATATACCTACAGAATGTAGGCAACTCTGGTTTCTGTAGTACGTGCTGCCATCTATTAGAAAGGTTCGCTAGTTACCGTGTCATAAAGCGCGCTGTAGACTTTCGGTTTTGAACACACAGAGGGTGACTGAGAGCTCAACCACAGATTCGGCGACGTTAATACCAACGAGATGGCGCCACATACAATAGAAACCGGCAGCAGATCCTTGACAATGACAAGTTTGACGTAATAAATAATAGTTGTGGAATGCGGATGGGACGCCTGCGTTGTTTTTAATAAAACTTTTGTCTTAAATCTCAAAATCTAGCGAATTTCGGAGACAGTTTCAGTCTTTTGAGGTTTCAGTATTTTCCACCCTCTGTAGACACTGAGTGCGTTTTGTGCGTGTGATTGTAAGGCCTTTTGTATTGTTATAGCGGGTACTGTGAAAAGTGTAGTGATAAGGGTCTCTCGAGTTAGATGCTGAACACGCCAAGTCCAAGGTGTGCTAACACCCTGTTATTGGCATATCAACTAGGTAAATAATTCATAAACTGAATATTTTTTCGTAATTAAATTATCAATAAATAATGGCAACGTCGCGGCCGGTGCCATGTGCTGCAGCATAACGTCGTAGCCACATGCGTTCAGGTGCGCCTCGTTACGCGGGATTTGGGATAAATTGCCCCATTATTTAAACATGCAGCAAAAAAATTTTTTTTTTTGCGTTTTCGGTATATATGTACCTCCCTGATAAAATTAATGTATTTATGAATAAATCACCCTGTATATATGAGACAAGCGCGTCGCGGGTTCGGTTGATGCGCGCTTGTTGAAATTTAATCGCCTTGTGTCAGGTTTATGTTTAATACAACATCTAAGTGCACGGCCACACATAAGGCGGACGGCGGACCGGAGAGCAGAGCGGAAAGCGGAGAGTAGTGCGGGTAGTGTCCAGACAGTCAGCGGATTGTGACAGCTTTGAAAGGCGCAGACAGGTTGGAAATAAAGTGGAAACATTGAAAACTTCATAGAAACAGATATAAAAATGTCGATTTCTACATTATTTGTATAAATGAAATAAACCTAATCAGGGAAACACTTGGTGAATTCCATCATCTGTACAAAAATAATTTTAAAAATCTCGACGCAAAGATTGTTTAAAACAGCTCGGTCGTGGTGATTTGCATGAGTTATGTCCCATAGGGGTTTGCGACTAAAAACTTCACCAATTAGCATTTATTTTCGCGATCCATATTGTTTGTTATTAAGTAGGTATCTAAGAACACATCGCTCTATTTTCGAAGTTAATTACTCGCCAATACGCCGGAAAATGTCAAACTGACTTGAACGCTCCGCTACCCGCTTTACTCTCCGCTCTCCTCTCCGCGGTATGTGTGGACACTATACTAGGCTTTCTATTGTTTTGAAAGCTCCGCTACCATCTCCGCTCTGCTCTTCGGTCCACCGTCCGCCTTATTATGTGTAGCCGTGCACTAATATAGCCCGGCACCACGTGTCAATTATTCTGTGGGGTAGTTTCGGATTCCTCGGGAAAATGCATAATTTTAAATTTTAGTTGTTTTTTTTTATTTCAAAATCAAGTAAATAATCGGTTAATACACACAAAGTGAAGGACTAGTTAATCCGATTTTAAAATGTATAAAGAGTGAATGTTGTTTTAAAAAATACCAGTGTATGTGAGAGAATAGAATGGATATTATTGGATTTACAAAAGTGAAAGATTGATGACCCACGTGGACCAATTAAGTTTGTATGGAAAAGGAGGAATACAGAAGAAGATCAATACATATTTAATTACATTGAGTTGCACCCTGTAATGAAAAATTTGTAATTTGGAACCAGAATAATAGACTGGTAGGAAGATACTAACGTTTGTCTGCAAGGAGGATGCGATGAGGAAACTCAGACGCACTTATGGTGTATTCGCCAAAGACTTGAGAACAGTGGTGTTGACTAAATTATCTACATTGGACAGAGGTCAATACATTATAAAATACAAGTTCCTACTGTTCTAGGTTATTGTAAAAAAAAACGTTAATGAAAGGCTAGTCTGGTCATATAGAAAACTGCACGCAGGCGGATTATAGAAGTTTAGTAGACTCCTCTGGAATATTTCATTTTTGCCAGTTCCTCTTAGTTTCGAAATAAAAAATTATCCAAAAATTTTTTAAGGTTGTTTCTTTTGCTCTCGAAATATGGCGCTAGATACAATCGATGTGCTGAAAGTCCTCTGTAGTTAAGTTTACACAATCTTCCTAATCATTATTATTTGTGAATTGTCGATTTTTTACAAATCTAACCTAACTCCCTCTCCTTGGTATACAGTTCAAACTGAAATAATTTTTATTTTGAGATTTTAGTTTTAACGTTATATAACAAGTCTTTTATTGTTATCTATATCTATTAAAACCAAAAATTACCTTTATTGTTCTACCTACCAAAATAATAAACCTATGTAATATTTATAATGTAGAGGTACGAAATATAGAAAAGTCTATGATAGTTAAAAAATCTGGTTGATATATTTAGATACCAGATACTTTCCAGATTCCTCTCCTGAAGATGTTAGTGGTTCGTGTTCTGTTTTATTTCTTTCCTACCCAGCTTGAAGAAGACCCAATAAACTGTGAAAAAATCTTACAAGGTCCACGTATTCGCCTTCGATTAAAACCTGACGTTCTGCCCCATATTTTTTCACCAAAACTAGCATCCCAAATTCCAAAAAAGATGAGAAGAGGCATTTTAAAAAAACCAATAATTTATCGAGGAATAACATAATGACGAGGACAAATACATAAATAGATATATCCATGATACCTACTTAGTATCATGGAAAATGTCTATATTTACATAACTTGTAAGCAAAAATATTTACTACCTAATGTAATATTAAAAATATATCAATTTACCCACCCTTGTAGTTTCTGGTGGAAATAGATCTAAACTTTTTATTTGATATCGGTGCAAGACATGTATTGTCACCATAATAGGAAGATTCTTGGAATAAGCTTTTTCAAAACTCCACTCCATACTTTCTGCAGCTCATTATTAAACTTCAATAAATAGGTCACTTTCACAAACATTAAATGGAAAATATGTTTTCAAATAAACAAAATATGTACACGGAAATACTATGTGGGACTTAGGTACTTACATTATTTATTTATAAAACATATTAATGGGTACCTACCCTCCAGGCCTTTATATCTAACAACAAGGACACTTGAAGCAAGCAGTTTTATTCTTAGAATCCAGCCTCATCCAGCAGATAGCAGGTAACCATACTTCAAGCTGTCATACTGTCATATACTGTCAGCCTACAAATCACTAACCAATTAGGTACCCTGAAGTTGCCGCACGCCGTTGTGATACAGACCAATGGATACATTATGATGTCGGTAAAGAAGATTACTACTACCTTAAATTTTAATATCTCTATGATTTTGGATATTTATCGCCTTTTAACGAACTAGATGACTGTAGTTCACCATTGCAATCATCAAATGTTTAAAATTTAATCGTACTGCCCATTCGGCGAAGGTCTCATTCGGCGCTGCCTCTGAAAACATTTCCATATTTCATTACGCAATTTCTGTGGTGTCTTCTGGCTCGAATTCCGGAAATTCGACCGCTCTCTCTCGACCCCATCCCCCGAATTTCGAACGCAGCCGGCACGCTAATTCCATTAAATCCCCCTCACATTCCCTACCTCGTCCGATTCCAGAGCGGTGTGCGTACGCCTCGATTAAAAGCTCCTGACGACGCGACGTCCCGCGTCCCTGGCGGTGTTACGCAACGGCCTTCCGACAGGCCCGAAATGGTAATATTCTACGTGAGGAACGGGGAATGCGTTACGCGGCCTTTTTTCGATGCGGCCGATCGAATGGGAGACAGCACTGACGGCAGTCGTCTATGAGACAAGCGCGTTGCGGTTTCCCTTGGTTATGGAGGGTATTAGAGGTAAGGAGGACCGCATCTCTGTGTTATAAAATTGTCCCTCAAAACCATTAAATTAAGATGGCGCTGCTGCTGCCCCTGGGTACCAAATCTACACTCCGACCTTTGCTACTTTCCACTCTGCTAGAGATGTGTCAATCGTGAACCACTGTGATTCGATCACTTTGAAGATTGATTGACCGAATCTCAACATATCGAAACGATCCAATCATGAAGCAGTCGGTTATTGCCGACACTCCACAGTCCACACATCGAACGGCCGACGATGGAACGAATTAGGACCGAATGAAATTATTCGATATTTTTTGAAATCGGTCATCGATCGATTTGGTCGTAGTAAAATGAACGAATTACCCATCTGTATACTACAACCGCTAAGTTCGGGTCATACCCGGGAAGAACACGAGCGCCATCCCTATTTAATGCTTTTAGACGACCGTTTTTGAACCTAACACCCATATAAGATGGTCCTCCTTACCTCTACCCTCCATACCCTTGGTGTAAAATATGACATTTAAAATATTTCTAAAAATGTTTTTATCGTTGATTGATATATTATTAAAGACTACTCACGGCTGTCACGTCTGACACATTTTTGGTTCACCTTGCGCTTTCCAGAGATAAAATACAATGCAGAATACATTGTTAGCCATCAGAGTCATCTGTTTTCCACGACATGAAGCTATAGCCATGAGAAGTCTTTACAAATACGTCAGTCAACGGTTTTATTTCTGAATATTTCGAAAAATTTGGCATATGACTGTTGTTTCCGATTCAATTTTATACCGCTATGCCAGATTAAAGACTTCTAGGTTTGTTTGTTTTTCTAAGTTTCATTACAATGAATTTTAGTAAACCTCTGTAAAATCAATCAATTTTCAAAGGAAAATTCCCAACTTAAAATTCGAAAAGTAAGAAAATCCACTACTACCTACATATATTTGTAACAAAGGATAGCATAAAAACACCCGCCACTTATTTTCACGGAAACTTACGGGCCACCGCGCTCGTTTCGCTCTGCGTCGGTAGACGTCCGAACTTGGCATATACGCGCTTGAGATTTTTCCGATTTAGAACTATTTTAGTTATAGTTATATCTAAAAATAATAATAAACAAAAGGCTTTTATGTGCTTTTGACATATAGGTATTTAATAAAATATAAATATATACAGCCAAGCCAACCCGATATGTTCATCCCCTTAATCTCTAGCAACCTCAACTTTAAAATTTCAAATGGAACTACCCCCCTTGTGGCGCATCGTTTTAAAGCCCTTTTTATTGCTAATACAGTGATGCTTCGTTTTTAGAGATCTGTTGAGATTTGACAGAATTATTGTCTAAAAACGGAAAGTTGACAATCCACTATACGCGCATAGTAATTTCTACACAAATGCCCGTCACTAATATAATAAGTTTTTTATCTACTACACACGACCAAATTACCTTGTTTTTTATTGACGTGCTCGATCAGTTTACAAAAAAGTCACAAATGAAAAGGCTGAAGCAAAACAAAAAAGTTCATATACGAACTCAAACCTGATATCTTTTTAAAATGTGTAACAAAAAGTCACTGTCACAAAAAAGTTCCTCTTTTTGCCTATAACCACGAAATCGTTAGTTTTAGCCTGCTATTGAAAGTGGAAACGTATTTTCGAAATGGTTTATTCTAGCGCGGAAAGGGTAGAAATTGTTGCAATTTGTTATCGGAATCATGATTGCGCTAAAGCTACAGCACAAATTGCAACAATTTCTAACCTTTCCGCGATAGAGTAACCATTTCAAAAACACGTTTACACTTTCAATAGCAGGCTGAAACTAGCGATTTCGTAGTTACAAGCAAAAATGCGAGGACTTCTTTGTGACAGCGACTTTTTGTTATTTTAAAAATATAATATAAGGTTTGAATTCGTATGAACTTCTTTTGTTTGGCTTCAGCACTGATCGACACGTCAATAAAAACTAGGTACTAATTTGGTCGTGTGTAGTAAATAAAAAACTTATTAGTGTTGAGCATTTGTGTAAGAAATTACTACGCGTACAGTGGATTGTTAACTTTCCGAATTTTGAAATATATTTCGGTTTTCTAATTTGGGGGGGGGTCTAGTTTTCGTTGGGAAACCCTGTATACTTCTCCGGTATAGTTTGATTTGCATCCCGGCACACAGCACCGATCTGGCATTTTTTAAATAGAACCAAAACTCTTGTAGCTCTCTGTCCTGTATCTAAAATAAGTTACCTAATACCGTTGATTGTCGACGCTAATACATACTAGCACAGACCTATATACTATATAGGTCTGTGATACTAGTAAAAGGATTGGGCTGATCCCGCACAGACGTGCTACGGTGACGTCACAGCGGCGACGGCTCGCTGCGCGGTGGCCCGTAAGTTTCCGTGGGCCCCGGTTCAACCCATCGCGGTGGACGAGCACTAACCGCAAATAAGTTCTCCCTACTAATCGATTAGGTAGGTGGGGAATCCCTCAGTGGAGGCGTGGCGTCGACCCTACTATCCAATTTGCCCGTGCTTCACCCCACCACTTCCCACTACTTCATTCCCTGATTTATAATATTTTATTCTAATCACAACCAATTTACTACTCGCTCGTGCCTCTTCCTACCCTGGTTGTAATATTTTATTGCTCTCAAGTAGTAACAACGTAGCATTTATACGTTTTCCTTTTCTACTTATTTTATTTCTCATTATGTATATATGTTACAGACCGTATATGTAAAACAGGCCGTATACAAAAGGACCAGCCCATATGTAAACGGACTGAAGATATTAGTCCATATGTATAAGAAGCTTGTCCGTCAACAAACGGTCTAGTCGTTTTGCAAAAGGACTAGTCCTATTATATACGGTCTATCTGCAACTGGACAATATATCACAGATTTAAACAAAGACAGAATATACCTATGTGCAATCAAAGAAGGATATTACTTCTTGCTGGTACGTATAATTTTGAAGGGAAAAAGGTAATTATTTAGTATAATGTATAGGTACCCTAGATTTTTTTCTGCAAAATACGTGGTAAGAAGAAGGCATATCCTCCTTTAATATAAAAATGAAGGGTAATTCACTACGATTGCACATACAGTCTGAATGTCAATAGTCCGTATGTTAACGGTCTAGTGAGTATATGAAATGCCATGTCATTTACATACGGTCTGCGCCATTTAGGCCGTATAGATACAGCCTAGAGCGTATATACATACGGTCTGTTTTCATATCCGGGCTGTAACATATATTAAATTCTTACACACTGTTCACCAGACTTCCAGATCAGTAAACGGTAAACACAGTAAAAAATTTACTGAAATTCATTTGAATGAATTACCTATGTACTCGTACGTACATACCTATCTAAAATCGAAGTAACTATAATAAGTAACTTGGCCAGTCATTTCAAAAAATTGCTCATTTAGGGTGGTTTTTAAAGTGGTATGTATTTTTAAAGTGGTATATATTTTGCCATGTTTTACTTTAGAAAAAAATATATAAACATTCCTATTTGATTTCAAAAACGAGACCACTGTGAAATTATTTCAATAATTAGGAATTCGAATGAAAACACTTGTTAAATTGAAGTGATTTCTATTTAAAAATCAAATTACCTGCCACCAAGTCGAATGCGGCCAAGTCATTTTGAGCTCCTTTCGCGGAAAAATAGAAATATATTTTTTTCTAAAGTAAAACGTCGCGAATGTTTTACCACTTTAAAAACTACTCAAAATGATCAATTTTTTAAAATAACTGGCAGGTTGGCCTGATGCATTTTTTACAGTATGAACAGTCGAAGTTAAGCTAATAAAAAAATTAACTCGGGCAAAAATGTTTTATTTTTCCTCCAAAGGGTATAGAACCATTAAAAGTTGCGTAGCAAAAATTAAAATCTTACAATATGGAATTTTGTAGTTGTAGAGTAAGGTGTCATTTATCGCGAAATTATTAAAAGTGACAATATTTCGAAAATTAACGATTTTTTACTAAGGTCATATTATGATTTTCTGGTTAGCCATGCGCTGGTCTATCAGCTCTCCAAGGGATAACAATGACTTTTGGGACATCTTGAATAGTTCGGATGAAAAAAACTCTGCAGAGAATATTTCGAGGAATAAAAATAGAAAAATAGAAAGGAAACTTTTCATTCGTCCATTCTCGGAATTCAGAGAGGAAAAGGAAAGAGTATCATTTGCCTTAGACAAAAATATATCTTTTCAATTTGATGCATGCACCCTTGCTTTTGCGGCTTGCGAAAAGCTCGAATTTAAAAAGCTGAAGCTAAAGCCTTGATGAAATAAGTTCATTAGAAAAGATTACCATTCCGTTCTAAACTTTCAACTGTGCTGTATGGGAAAATGTCATACAGCTGAATAAAAAACTCAAGTCTGTTTTCAAATTTCACAGGCACAAAAAAATTATAAAAGGACTTTTTTGTTTATGCAATGAAATTATACACAAGATACTAATAAGAAAATTTTGAAAGCCATACCACCACTTCATAAAACTTTTGATCTGTGTCAAATCAAGTAAGGTCAGATTTAATGGACCATGTTATTTTTTCAAACAGAGGTCACTTATTTTTTTAGTAGAATATGGCCTTATTGAATAGGTACGGGTGCTACTTCTTGAATAATCCTGCATTTCATGATTAAATGTAATAAAATAACCAGATATTGACTAAACACGAAGCTCTAAAGTTTGCCATATAAAATTTTTCTCTTGGTTTCCGTCGTTTTGAAGATACAAAGTGTCACTTTGAGAAAAAAGAAATATTGGAATGTTTAGTAAGCTAACAAAGATATTCCAATCAAATTTGGTAGGCCTTATCCCCGGAGAGAGATCTACAAAGAGTGATAATTTTAGACATCTTAAGTCGTGATATAACAATTGGCTATTTATTTAACATTAACTTTTTCTTCACTGAATGTGCTGCGCCTGAATTCTTTGGAGCTAGCGCCGCCTGCCTTTTCATTACAAATAGGATAGATATTTTATGTATTAATTTGCGAGTATCTTATATTTTAAGAATATTACCAAAAGTTGGCTGTTCTAATTCCGATTCCAAAGTTACTTTCTTTAAAACTGAAAATTTTAGTAACATATTCGTAATTTGAATCTTATTATTACTATAAACTGTTGTTGAAAGCCCTTTACAAAATTTATAAAATATGGCAGTAATCTACTTGCGGGCATTTGTTGTGATACCTTGCTAAAAGGCAATATACGTATCCTACTTGCCAACAGGGCTAAATAAAATGGAGAGTAAATAATATATTATTATGTATTCCAATTATAAAAAAAATGTTCCAGTTACTGTGCTTCTTTGGTCATAATTGAGATTAACTTCATATTTTTTATGTATATCTTCTCCAAATGAAGCACCTATCGAAAAACGGAAACTCCAAAGTAATTTCAGTATCCTATGCAGATAATTAATTCAAAGAAAAGTAGCTTCATTATAAGGTCTTTTGACTACACAAAGTTAATATTAAGGAGCATAGTTTAAAAGTGCGGGAAAAGCCAGGAAATTGGGAAAGCATAATTCTTGAACTATTTTACAAGGAGTAGGTAATATTGAACGTATAGATATCCTGCTTTAAAATAAACTGTATAAATAATATGCTTTCAATAAGCTTTCAATGAGATTTTTCCATACATAAAATAATTTTTAACTTAATTTTCATTTAATGAAAAACACTGCACAAAAGTTCTGTGGATGAAATGATTAGAAAAAATATAAACTTGTCAGAACAGAACGCCCTACTTTTCCTACCAGATCAACAAGAAGGGACGAACATTTTTTCCATTGTGCTCTCGATTTTTTTCAAAACTTTATTATCGTTAGAGATCAAATTTGCCGTGTTTTATTGCTCTGCTAAGGTGAAAAGAATAATTAATACTACAAAATATAATTTCCATTGCCTTGTAACGGATTTTTCCATTTCAAAATCCGTTACTCGTTTTTTTATATTTTGTTATTAACATAAAGTCATTATTTTTGAACATATCTCATAATATCTTATACTAAATAACTAATTTATTCTTCGTACAGTTTCAATTCATTTATAACATTGTATTCAATTTTATTACCACTTTTTCAAATTTTAAAATTTCAAATAATTCAAATTTTCGCGCGCTATATACGGAAATGGCCGTGTACTAGCCTCGAACCCTGGCATATTCAAAATGCAAAAATTCAAGTGTGTGTTTACATTTCAGCAGGTATGTAGTTAAAGATCTGTATTATGAATTACTCGATTTTTCGGTTCTGTTGATGCATAATGTGAACATAAATACTGTTTAGTTGATTAAATGCGTGTCTTGCTAAAACCTGATTGGTCGCATGACGTAGGTCCTGCCAGCGATCGGCCGGTAGGGTCCGACCTGAGAAGAGTTTGCTCCCGTCTTCGTGTGTGTCGAGTCGCGCAGAGGCATCTGCCCATTTCCCGCCAAATTTTCGGCATTTTCGGCTTTTATCTAGTTGAATTTTTGCCATCGGTGATTTATTTGAGTGGTTTTGTGTCTTAATATCGGGGATTGACTTCGTGTGACTAATATTTTTGCGTTTTTCTCTTTTCTATGTCCACGGCGTCGTGAGGCAGCGACGCTTGCCCGAGGCATTTCCTTTTTGGCTGCGTAGCTGAGGAAGCGCGGGACACAGCAAGCAGGTGGTGGCTGTTTCTCCTGGAAAACCCCACAGGTGAGTAATTTCTTTTGATTTTTGCTTAGTTCAGCAACTTTACTACTCACCTGTGGCGTTTTTTTTTTTTAGACGTGCTATTTTTTTGAAGGACTCATTTCGTCCAAGGCCCCGGCCATCTTTAACTCAGAAACATAGCATTGTCCTTTTTTTGAATACCCACCATCTTGCGGCTGTTATCTTGTTGAATATTTTCAAGTTTTGGTCACATTGGTCACACGTTACTTCCTTATTTTTCGAGTTAGGTCTCGATTCTGTGGTACCGGGCCACTCAAGTAAATCTGATACCGATATTTTCACTTTCCTAATAAATTCATATTGCCTTTAGTTTATCAGCTTTCTTAGTTTCTCTATTTTACCGTTCAAGTCTCAAATAAACTTTCCGCGTTAAATAAGTATTAAAATATCTTAAATTTCAAGAATTCGGGCTGGAGCATTCTCAAAATTTTTTCTTATTAAATATTAAGCACTTTGCTATTCCGGACAGTTCAATAACATTATCTATAAAATTTGAAAAAAAAAACTATGCATAGTTCCCCTTAAATTAGTATAGTTCTAATCGTTTAATTTTCATCATTTGTCAATATTTAATAACTTTAGTATCATAATTCAATTTTAAATATTAATCTAACCTATTGGTTTATAAATTTCTGTAAAAGGCTTAGACCTTGTCTAATGCTACTTTCTTTCTGATCTGTTCATGCTTGCACACCATCTCTGAGGACGCTACGATCACAGCCCTCTGACGGCGGAACAACGTGACGAGAGTTGCGTAGGCATCGAGTGGAGTTGTGTTGGCATAGGTGTCGACTCCTGGTCAGCTCTACTTCGGCGACGCCCTGAGATATCTGCTAGCCTCAACATCTGCAACGCCTATTTGAGCAGACAAGGACCGGAGGAAGCCCTAGCCACGCCCCACACTTCTACGAGCCTCGTTTGAGCGTAAGCGACTGAAGACGCAGTTCAAACTTAAGATTCAGAGTGAAGCATAATAGAAGCTGAACAGTCAGTTTAATTGTAAAGCTAATTTAATCTTTTTATTTGTTCTTAAACCAATTTTTATAAAAAATTTAACTTTAAATTTTTAACTAAAAATTTAACTCTATTTTCTAATTTATTGTATTTAAATATTTGCTCAATATTAACCTTATCCTAAAGTCGATTCATTTTATATCATTAAAGTTGTACAATCCAAAATTGTAACATCACAAAACGTGATAAATAAATCTTGTATATTTAACGAAGGTAACAGGATTTTATTGGACAGACCCAAGTATAGCAGACCTAGGATTGTTATAGCCTCCTTGTGATGTGGGCGGAAAGCACAACTATATTATAAGATAAGAATACGGGACAAATTGCATTTGGTGCAGAATATACACAAAATAAGTTGATAATAAGTGGCTGGGCTTTTTTTTTTACTTTAACTAGTAACAGCTTCAGCAACAAAATTTTAGACTAATATGACAGGTAAATAGAAATATTGAATTTACAGCCTACTTCAGTGTCAGCTTTATTATCATGGCTGACTTGATTTGAACATCAGACACTGACCATGACGCGATGTATCTAATTTGATGGAGCTTCTCTAATAAATATCTCGGAAATCGTTGGAGATAAATAGGTCTAATTATATATCGTTGGAATCAGAATTAAAAAAGGAATCCTATAATGGTTAAATGAAATGTGTAAGTTGTAAAATAGAGAAAAT
Organism: Pseudeuparius sepicola; assembly: GCA_963920635.1. NCBI lineage: Eukaryota > Metazoa > Arthropoda > Insecta > Coleoptera > Anthribidae > Pseudeuparius > Pseudeuparius sepicola. The sequence continues at coordinate 132,348,898 of OY987298.1, read as the reverse complement.
TACTTTCATTTCCGCCATAACTGGAAGTTATTTAAAAAACTAAATATTCAGGAATACTACTTAAAGGTTCTTTAATGGTTGTGTAAGTAAAAAATTATTTATTTATTTTGCAAAAAAGGTTTATTCGCGATAACTTTTTTGCCGACCCCCGTATACGAAATCCGAGTTCACCCGCGAATTCCCCTTAATTTTTACTACAACCTCATTTTTTAAATGATGATTTTATGTTAAAATGTCTACAAGTAACACACTTTTTCCGCTTGAACGGGCCACCCTGTACCTATATAAATATAGATTAAGGAGTGGTTAGTCGTGACTGACTATGTTAAGAAGAAAAAAGATGAATCTTGTTTGTGGGGATGCAGTCAATTATTGGCCAGTATAAAGAAAACTATTTGTTATCTGTCAAGCTTTCGGAATATTTTTTATTCCTTCTTCAGGACAACTACAATAAATATTACATTTAGTTAAATAAATAAAATTATAGAGTTTACAATGTACTTACTAACGTTAGGTTTGTTTGAAGAAGCTAACATAGTCCATGATTAATATAAGAATCTTAATAAAATATCTATATATAATTTTTACAAGGCATTATTATAAAAAAAAAATAAAAAAAAATTGTGACGGATTTCGAAATAGATTATCAAGTTTTTGATAACAACGTATTTATTAGAATCAAATCAAATCAAATTTATTCATAATTATGGTAGTATAAAACATAGCACATACACATAGATTTAGATACACCTAAGCGAAAAAGTTATATCCACTTGTGTGTGCATCCATATTTAACATACTAATAAAAAATAACATTTTGCAATAATTTTACAATAGGACAACTTAGAAACTAATATACAGATAAATGTATCACAAAAAGGAACAGATTAAACCAAAATAAATGAAGAATTGAAGACTCGTTTCTAAATAATTTTCTTTTGTTTATAATTGCAAAACTTTTGTGTCATTATAATTCATTGTGTGATTAAATTGATAAGTATGTTCAACTAAGCACTCGAATTTATTTTATTTAATTTACAATCGCTTTTATGTGATGTTATACGGTCTTTTAAATGCCCAGATGTTTGACCAATATATACTTTATTACAATTTACGCAAGAAATTTCATAAACAACTCCCGACTTCTCAAATAAATTTATTGGTGTTTTAACTTTTGAAAAACATTTAGAAATTGTAAATACATTACTTCTTGCGAATTTCATATTTTCATCTTTAAATAGATTTATAAGTTTTGGTTTTGTTTATTGTAGTTGTACTGAAGAAGGAATAACAAATATTCCGAAAGCTTGACAGATAACAAATAGTTTTCTTTATACTGGCCAATAATTGACTGCATCCCCACAAAAAAGATTCATCTTTTTTCTTCTATATACCTAAATATAGTAGAAAAAATATCCACAGCCTACTTCATTACCTTATTAGAAAGAAAATGGTCGTTGGCAGGTGCTACAAATAAACCTAGAGAGCCCGTACATTATTTGGTGTTACAACATTGGTAGTATTTGTTTTATTGGAAAATAATAATAAAAATAATTTTGCGTACCTACAGAATTCCACTAAAAATCTGTATTTCAAAATTTGCAAGAAAATATAAAGTATAACACAAATTAATTTCGCGTTACCGAAAAAATGCGCAGCATAGAAAGACTTTTTGTTTTCTGTTTTCGCTGAAGTTAATTTTTATAACCTTTTTTGTTTAAATTCACATTCGCTATAAACAGTTGAACTTCAGTGGATTGGTACACAAATTACTATACTATTTGATCATCAATATAACACACACAAACTACATAATACCGTTGAGGGAATGAATAATAATGCTTAATATTGTATAATATGGACTAAAAATATGAATGCTCCAATTAACATATGAATTGTGCTGCGTGCTGCATTTCCGACTGCAATCATAATAATTACAATATATTGATATTATTTATCCCCCGAAATGTCCAGAAACTTGATCCAACTCTCGACAGTTAGCTGATTTTTTGTAGCATGCGTTGCTTAACATATCCACGATTTTTTAATATTGTTTAGCATCTAAGCCTGTCATACACAGTTATAAAATAGGTACCTACCCATCTTCTCCTTCAACAAAGCATCTTCCAATTTGTTGATTACTACTTTGTTTATGACCGGCAAGGTTTCAACCATAAGCCATTTGTAAGAAAATGTTTCCACACTTTATAACATCAGTCACCGTTTTGGATTTTGACTTATAGACCGTCAGACAGTGACAGATTTTCCTTACTGATTTTCTCATTTATGCCTTGGAGAGGGTTATAAGGTAAATCCATGCTGACTCGGAAAAGAGTAATTTTAAGTTTGGCCCCCGGGGAAAACCTATGGAAAATTCGATTTTTCAAAACAGAAAAAAATTCTCACTTATGCCATGTTCACCGTATGATTTCTTATACTATTCCCACCTCGAAAACCCAAAGGCATAAGTGTAGCGTGTGGAAAAAGAGTTGAATTAAGGGTTTGGCAGATCACACAAAAAATGACTTGGTTTACTGACTCCGTCAGTTATGCCGTTCGAAATGGTGAAAACACTAGCCCAAAAATTGATTGGCAGTAGTGACGCGTGGGGAAAAATGCACTTTTGGGTCGGAAAATAAATCGGAAATTTTTTTTTCGTCAACTGATTTTGTCAGGGATGAAATGAATTGCAATAAAACTTTCTATAGTTTCAGAGGCATAAGTGTAGAAATCAGTTGACGAAAGAAAATTTTATTCCGACTTATTTTCCGACCCAAAAGTGCATTTTTCCCCACGCGTCACTTCTGCCAATAATTTTTTGGGCTAGTGAGGATATAAGTTTTCACCATTTCGAACGGTATAACTGACTGAGTCAGTAAACCAAGTCATTTTTTGTGTAATCTGCCAAACCCTTAATTCAAACCTTTTTCCACACGCTACATTTATGCCTTTGGGTTTTCGAGGTTGGAATAGTATAAGAAATCATATGGTGAACATGGCACACGTGAGAATTAGTACCTTTTTTTCTCAGCATTGATTTATCTTTCAACCCTCTACAAGGCATAAATGAGAAAATCAGTAAGGAAAATCAGTCACTGTCTGACGGTCTATTATACGAACGATATTAGAACACATGGCGACCATCGGCTTCCAAACATCAAAGGCGCCACCGTCGAGTTTATATTCTCCCCTTCCTTGTTCTCTGGCACTGTCAAAGTTCACAGATTCTTTAAACTTTGGCTCTGTGGACCCCGCGCCCTGCCGCGCCGCGGCTCTGCAGTGCTGCGTCAACTTGTCTCGACAGTCGACAAGCTTTACACGTAATAAATAGTGCAAGAGTCTTGCTAACAAGAGTCTTGCGATGACGTCACTAAACAAAAAAATGCAAGAACAAGAAATTGCAAGAAATCTTGCTTGCAAGACAAGATTTTTTCCAACAAGAGTCGTGCAAGACAAGAATGAATTTAATTTCTTGTCTTGCCTTGCAAGACAAGGCAAGAATGGGCCTTACAAGACAAGAAATCTTGTCTTGTGAAACACTGAATTGAAATGCGGTGTCTTTTTAGAAAATAGGATATCGGTGCAAATACAATATCGACATCGACAAACTTGTCGTCAACGGCGATCGAAATAGGGATTTAAAATGCAGCAAATTGTGCGCCGGGGATGTATAGTTAAATTACGTCCACTGCACCTATAGCTATACCTACAAGTATGAACGGCTGCGACACGCTCGCTATACTATTTTCTTCAAACTTTCCATACAGTATCAGATTCCGTGCGTCTTCCTTTGTAGACTCCTCACAAAAAAAAAGAAGGTCCGGCCGGCCGAAGCCAGCATTGTGCCGCGTCGTCTCAAACAATGGCGGCCTAATGGCGGCCATTGTCGCAGCGCCAATTCGGGTATCGGTGGCTGACGAGGCCGTGATTGCTTCCTGGACCGGAAGCCAATCCCCATTTTGCGCTCCCGGCACGGTTTACTTAATAATGCCGTTTGTGCGTGCCGGACTGATTGAAACCGAACACCCGGCGAGATAATAGAAGTATATTGTCGCGTTGAGCTATTGGTTGGCGGCGGCACGCGAAATCGGAGGTACCTATCTATAGAATATTGACACAGTGTGTGTGCACAAATCGTGACACGAATAGGACTGCAAAATGTAATTTGAATCCCTGAAGGAAATACAATGCGATTTCACTGAGATCGGACCCAGAAGTTAACTTTCAATAAGAAATTGTGGCACAACTTTCTTACATTTCTTGTACAAACATGTGGCAACGCCGCAACGGGATGATTCAACGGATCGGCTTTTTTGACGAACTTCTCGACACTTTGGTTAGTTTCAATTTTCTAATAAATTTTATTTGAATTATAATTAGATATATTTGTGAATTTCGCTTCAAAATTTGATATGCTTGTGTTTGTTCAACAGACAGTAATAAACAGAAACTTTACCAAAAATAATAAGCAATGTTTGGATTGTTTAATATTGTTGCAATAATTTCTGTTGTTGCAAAAGCTCCTTTAGTTATAAAGAAACTTTATCTTCTTTATGAAATTGGGCCTTAATCGTTTTATTCTTAAACTTTCGTTCTTTGAAAAGTGGAAAACGGCGACACATATAAAAGCAAGTCAAAAGACGCTTTTTGTTAAGCGTTAAATGCTCCATCCAAAGCTACCCACTGTAATTTAATACAGGGTCGTATTAACTTTTTTCGTTAATTATTACGACTTACCCATATTTCCGCCACTGGCTCAATCTAGAGTTTGAAAATAACACATTTAAAAGTAGACAGGATGATTTTTTAGGACTATACCACCGTGGGATTTTCTGGCTTATTTTGCGCCCTACAAAAAAAGCGTAAGAAACAAAAAATGTGGCAATTTTGGACAGCTAAGTGGCGCTGTAAAAGAAATCGGCATACATGGCCAACTTGTCGCGCAATATTTAAAAAACCTCAAATTGAGCAAAACTATTAATAGCAGTGTAATGCTTATTTTAAGAGACAGAGAAGAACTTTTATATTAAAAATTGATGGCACTAAGAAGCTTTATGCAACTTTGTACTCAGATAGTTTCCGAAAATTACACAGGGTCTTCGGCTCTCTTGAGGCTATATTTTTTTTGGTTTATTTGTTATTAAGCGATTTTCTTGCTTATTTTGGGCCGCACAGAAAATACGTAAAAAAATAAAATATGGCAATTTTGGTCAGCGAGACGACGTTAAAAAAGGAATGGGCCTCCATGCCCAACTGTTCGCGCTGTATACTAAAAAAACTTAAAATCGACAAAAATTTTCATGGACTGAAGAGAGCGAAATACCCTGTATAATTTGCTGAAACTATCTGAGCACCTGGATGGATAAAGCTTCTCAGTGCCATCAATTTTCAATCTAAAAGTTTTCCTCTGTCTGTTAAAATAAACATTCCACGGCTATTAATAATTTTGCTAAATTTAAGGTTTTTTAAATATTTCGCGACAAGTTGGTCACGGAAGAAGATTTCTTTTGCAGCACCACTTAACTGTCCAAAATTTCAACATTTTTGTTCCTCACGTTTTTTTATAGGGCGTAAAATAAGCAAGAAAATCGCGGTGGTAGTCCTAAAAAATCATCCTGTATATCCTAGCCAAGTATGATGTGCACCAAATTTCGTTAAGAAAGCTCTACAAAATAAAGAAGGTATGAGAAAAAGACGTTTTTCTACAAGCGTGTGGAAAAGTGTCTTACTTTTCCGCACGCTTGTAGAAAAAATAGTGTTCCTAACTCTTACGGAAAGTGTCTTTTCCACACTCGATTTCTGCAATCGCGTGCGGAAAAGTGGCACTTTCCGCACTTGTTAGGAAATATACTATTTTTTAGAGAATTTTTACACCCCATATACCGAAAACGAAGAATTTTGGGCATGTTTATGCGAACTTTTTCTTAGAATTGGCTGAAGGTCACCACCCTCAAATATTTTAAAGTACTTATGTTACACCCTAGAGGCCCCCTCCGTATTCAAGTGAAAAGTCAAGAAATTTTTTTTATTGTATTAACCGAGGAATTAACCCATTAACCGCCTGTCTTCAAGCAAAAAATATAGCTACTTCAAGGTATTATTACAATTTGACTTGCAACCAGGTATACAACTGGATTCTAGGCATACTGAGGCTTCAGTTGAATACCAATTAGCGCATCGTTTGTTGATGTATATACAGTATATACGTAGTCACAATATCTAAAATATTTTCAAATTTCCGCGTTGACAAAAGCCAAAAGCCTTAATTTTGACGGTTCAGTTTCAGATTTGTTTATGTAAGTCAATACTTTGGATGGATATTTGGATTCTACCAAAACCGATTAAGTTTACTTCATACTAGTTAATCTTCATAGAACATCAATTAAATTCGGTGTGAGTTTGGTTCTGGGGAATGTGCTACTCCCTGGGTAATGCATTTCATACGCATATAACATGCACCAGGCATTTTGCTGGTGCAGATTAATTTAGTAAGTTTAAGTGCTTTCGGAATACCTAGACATATAGCTATATAAATCAAGAGAAATAAAGAGAGAGTTTTCAGCCGGTTGCATCTTTACTTCATTGGTGATGCTATTCCACCTTTATAGAATTTTTTACATTATTTTTATAGCTTATATTTATAATAATATACGCATAAACCTTTACAAAACTTAAATATAATTCATCAATTGACTGTGCTACTTTTCATCTCTCGAAGAAAAACTCTAAATATGTCCGAAATATTACAATTCTTTGTTTACCAACCAAATTTCATATGTTATGTTGGTGTCGGTTAGCGAACATTTTTATGTTAGGTATACCTAAATTTAAAGCAACATAATATTTTGGCAATCTAGCTTTGTTAGCAAGCAATATTTTTCATCGATTGTAGCTGTAGCTAACTGTGTCAAATATATTTGAATATATTCGCATCTACTGTCATCGTTCACTGATGTATTAATAAATAATACTGCTACTACTTATTAAAAATAATCACGATTGACACTGTTTTAGCTAGTTTATCTTATGGATTCCATTGCGAGTCGTTTTCGGTACGTAAGGCTGCTTGGAACAAAGTTACAGCTTTCTGCTTTCTAAAAAGCAGATGGAAAGATGAGGATTTTTCGATAGCTAGCAATAACTGTAGTGATAATGTTAATCAGAAAATATTAATCTCTTAGAAGACTTAAAATTTAATTAAAACCATTCTTCCTGTGATTAAAAATGTCTGTTATGTGCAAAACTTTAAAGCACCTGCGGATATTGCAGCACATGGACGGAATTTCGATTGAAAAATTCTCCAACTCTTCTAGAATCAAAATTCCACCTTTTATCCTACATCAAAAATTGCAAAGCCAGGGAACAAGTAATAACCAACTTGTGATCCTGCCACAGCCAACTTTATAAATTTAAACTGGGGCATAGTCAGTCGGCACTATTCTACACCTATACAAGTATTAGGAGGGCAAACTTAGCAAACAATCGAGCCGGTGTACTGAAATATGGAATAAGAAAGTCTCGGAGTCATCTACAAGTTTCCAGGAAATATCTAACTTTAAATTAAACAAGTTGGAACTTCAGCACCAGGTATATATTTCTCGATGTGGCCGTATCTAAGATTTTATATTATGCTGGTTTTCTTTTAGAAATGATTCCAGTGTGTGCGCGACTATATTTTGAAATTGAAAATCTAAATTTCGAAGTTCATACAAGTCGGATGGATATAGAAGTTTAAATGAAATAAGTTAAAACTCCGTACTTATTTTACCACGTTTTACTAACTCCATTTCTTGGCCTCCTGTTAGTGTGCAATCGATTTTTAAACTAATTTCCCGATGAGATACAGACTTGAAACTTTCATTGTGTTTTTGTTATTATGAAAAAATTATAAGTAGTAAATAAAAATATTTGACTAGTGGAAATTTGTGAACAGATAAGCAGATGACATAAGCTGGCAATAAAAAAAACTTGTTAAATAGGCGTTAAGAAGAAAGGATGACAAACAAACATACAGAAAAGAAAGCGACAACTAGAACCTTCAGCATAGTAAGTTGGTACCTAACTAAGAATGATCTGGAATTAATTTGTTTTAATATTGAAATAAAAATCTTCTGACATTAATTTTGATTCATCTTTACTTTACTTTTCAGAAAAAAAAAACTATTAAACAGATTGATATATTATTGGTACGTAAGTATAACAATTTTCTATTTCAAATATGATCAGGTGAAGAGAAAATCGATTGCAAAATTTCAAACAAAAGACTAAAAATCAGAAAATAATAAAATTTGAATAACAAATTTAATATACCACGTTTTTAAAAAGTACCTACCGAAAGTATAATAAAATTATAATAATATAAAAAACGGACTAAAAGTATAATAGTTATTTATGTACCAAGGCACTGAAGTTCAACTTTTCATGACTAATGATGTGGAATTTAGTTGCCGAGACCTCTGGCCGAGGCAAATAAACCACATGAGTCATAAAAAGAACTTCAGTGCCGAGGTAAATATTTTTTTTTTTGAAATCGAAAAAAAATTATTTTATTACGCAAGAAAATAAACATACGGGATCACCCGTCCATGAACCAATTGCGCGGGGCGTTGCTTGACTTTGACGATCGCTCTACCTAGTTAGTTAGTTAGTTACAACATCTCTTTATTTTCTTCTAAATTTAGACAAGGAAGTTAATTTACTGTCTTGCTTTACAATGCTTTGTTGCTATTGCGTGGCAACCGGTCAAGTATGACAAGACACGGCGCCTTTGAACATAAAAACCAAACTGCTGCTTGTTGTGCAGCCTCCATAACAAATCTATTCATATTCAAACCCACTAAAATATGTATACTGAAGGATTGCGCTGCTATAGGTAACAATTTCCCAATGTGTACGAAAAGTTAAATGGGCTTTTATTGGTCACTTTTGACGGGCGATGGCTCCGCGTCTGACGTTTGATGTTTACATCTGGACAAGGCTTACTTATCGAAAAAAATCGTACAATAACGGGCTACTTCAGTGCCGATTTCTGAGCTTTTAATGACGATTTTGGGACACTTCATTGCCGATTTCAAGAAAAATATTTTTTTCCTATCCCCATAAAATTCGAAAAACGTGGGGCACATGCAATAGATAATTGATGCATACACTTAAGTCACTTAAGTCACTAGTGTTTGTATAACTTAACCTCACAATTCAATTATTCTGCATTACATAATTATCCAGGTAAGTACAGGACCAAATTTTCGATTGTAATAAATTATTCAAAGATATTGTTTCTTAAATTATTTACTAGCAGCTTATAGGAAAATAAATACTAAATTCTCTTACACACTACTAACTTCCTATAATTGACATTCCTATCAACTATTAAAAAAAATTAGGCGTGCTTCAGAGGTTCAACCTTACCTCGGATTTTTTTGTACATAAGGTCCTATTCGAAGCATAATTCAAAAGTTGAATTAATTAAATAGGTTTATACTCTTTACATTTTCAACAGCTATTGTTAAATCCACTATTGTATAAACTCTTTAACAAAATACATTGTCCAACCTATATATTTCTGAGAAAATATTTTCTCAAAACATTAACCTTCAGATATTCATTCGTTAATTGGGGTAACAATTTTTAGCTATTAAAGTTTTTGTTCGATCTAAAAATCCCCATGCTATGATGTTTATGAAATGAATAGGGACGTAATTAAATGGAAGGTCTTTCAAAAGCTGCTTACAAAATTTTAAAGCGGAATATCACCGATGTGTAGACATTAAGTTACGTCAAAAATTCCGCTAACTGCAACAACTAAAGGTAATACATTTTCGAGGATTTTGTGGACATTGTTTCGTTTTCAATAAGAATGATAATAAGAGTGGATACAATTAGTAATTATTATTGCAAGATTAAACTGACAATAATTATCCTATGTAATATCACAAGTGCCGGAAATTTTATCGGTAATTTTTTCGAAAGCGCTATTTTGCCTAGAAAGATCACGATGAGTATAAATTGGTCTTTTATATTCTGATAAAATACCGAGAGCGAAGCTCGACGGATTTTATCTCTGAAAATAAAAGCCCAATTTGTACGAGCGGTTTTGCTCATGGGCAAAATAGCGCTTGAGAATAAAATTATTTAGAAAAATTTCCGGCACGAGTGGTATTTGTCGAGATTATTTCACGAATACGATTTAATAATTTCTGTATTAATTTTTTTATGTTTACATTTCCAAAACGACTCATTTTGAACGAGTTGATTGACAGCTTCGACTGTAGCATTCGACGCTTGGATATCCAAGGCAAATGCAATTATACCTACACCCTGTCAGAGTTGGTTTATTTTCTGAATGTGTGTCATAAATTTAAACGGAGACCGAGGTCTAATAAGAACAATTTAGCAGTGTAAAAAGTTATATAAATTCATTGATACAAAGCTTAATAATACCACAACAAAATTTATAAGCTGCATAATTTAGAACAGTGTAAAACACCAATCGTGTTTGTATCGAACAGATTCGTGGTTGCTAAGCAACGAAGTGGTAATTGCACTAGCGGTATTACCGCGATAATTTGCACTAGTGCAATTATCGCTAGCAGAGGCATATGATTGGTTGGATTTTTATGGAAGGAGCTACTTTATTGGATGCAAGCAGTATGAGGGAAATAATCTATCTAAAATGCCAAATTTAAACTGACAATTACACATAATCACATGTTTTGGTCTTTCCGAGGTTTTTTCGCCGTGCCTTCAGCGTTTTCGTAAAAATATCTTCCGCAGTTTGGGTAATATTTTTGAAAAACTAGCATTATTTCTGTAGTAGTAGCTATCCCCGAAGTTTCGTGGATATAATAAAACGTAATCACTCTGCATATATACGCAATTGCCGACATAATTTTGTTCAGCATTTAACGTAATGCTCTCGAGAGGTTTCTCATTGAAACTTTCGAGATAAGAGTCTCATCCCCGTACAGAAATGTAACAAGAAAACGGGCAGGAAGCCTTTTGTCCAACTCAGAGACGAAGCCTCCACATTCCAATATCTGGGGCTATTGTTTGTCTCTAGGCACAGCGAAGTCGATACACGAGAAAAGGTAAAGATTTATTCTTTGGGTATGATGAAAAAGCAAATTTAAACTTATCGATTTGAAGACTGCATTTAACTTATTCTTTACTATGCTTCCAACCATAGGACTTACATTCTTTATTTCACTAATTAAATACATCGGTACCTACTTTATTTCATTTAATATGCCGCAAGAGTCAAACTATAGAAGCATTTTTCTTTTCAATTAGAATAAATAACGCCCCTTTAAAATTATTGCGTATCTAAGTTACGTATCTAATGTTGGTTTTTAATTTATCACAGCTAATGAGATGCCACATTCGGCGGCAAAGAGAAAAGCCCCACAAAGAAGAAACGTAATAAGAAAACGGGAATGAAATATCCTCTACCTAGCAGCGTTTCCGCTTTAGATTTTTCGGTTAACCTAGTTTCCACCTTCCACACAAGGAATAATCCTTGCCCTTTACTCTGGCAGAGATTAAAGGATTCCTTTTCCATATCCTTTTCTTAGAAAAATGCCTATCCCACACACTCATATAATACCTATAATATTACACTTTCATACCACGCTCCTAGAATCCATCACGCGTTCCGGTGGCGGCTCGTCCGGGGAGGCAGAAGAAGCAGTGCCTCCACTTTAAGAATGAAATAAAAAAATAAATTACCTACAAATCACTTTATAATATACAATATAGAATTATAATAGATATAATGTAATGTAGTGTAATGATATGATGTGATGGGATGGGATGGGATGGGATGGGATTTGATGGGATGGGATGGGATGGGATGGGATGGGATGGGATGGGATGGGATGGGATGGGATGGGATGGGATGGGATTTGATGGGATGGGATGGGATGGGATGGGATGGGATGGGATGGGATGGGATGGGATGCGATGCGATGCGATGCGATGCGATGCGATGCGATGCGATGCGATGCGATGCGATGCGATGCGATACGATACGATACGATCTAGACTCGGACTTAAGGCTATAGAATATACCCCACCCATATTTAAGTAAAACATAATAGCTCATCTACCTCAAGTTGTTTTATATTTTAGAAAGCTTATTTACACTTATTCCCTGTTACCCATATTTTTAACTGGTGAAATAAGTTCGCGGAATCTCTGCATATTTTCCGTGGTTTTGCCGCACAAAATATGTCTTGTAGAAAAATACATACCTATTTTCTTTTATTATTACATTTTGTAGTTGATACTTGTAATTATTATCACTACTACCTGACCTGATACCTAGACAGTTTGGCTTGTTTCTGGCAAATAAATTTGAAATGAAGGTCTTAAACCTCTTCTTGGATGAATATATATCATATTCAAATTTTGTTATAAGGGAACAAAAAATCTATAGGCAATGCCGAGGAAAATACGATATTTCTTTACCAAGTTCCCTTTTACTACTTTATGAAAAAGATGTGCATCCCCATTTAAAATTGGCACGAGCCGCCACTGGCAGGTTCTCTCTCCTAGAATAAGGGGAGACTTATTTTTGGCTCTTTCGCGAAAGAGAATAAAGCAAAGCTCTGACTAGTGAACTTCTATGCACAGTTGAGCAATTATAAACAAATCCGTCGAAGCATCTCGCAAGGCCGACTTTTCGCGAAACCTAAATCTCAGGACCTAGACTTTCCACAAAGTAGTCGTCTCGCGAGTCAGACTTTTGATATGAAAACGTTGCATTGCATAGGTGACCTAGGCTCAATACAGGGTGGTTTATTCATAACTACATTAATTTTAACAGTGGGCAGGGAAAAATACCCAGAATGCGAAATCGCAATTAAAAAAAAACAACTTTTTTTAAAAGCCGGAATTATTTTTTCTATACCGCATTTTTACCTATTTGTTCCCCTATTTACGGCTGCAACTGACTTGCTTTCAGGGCGCATGAGGCATCGGACGACGCTTGCCGTCGTGCGCGTCAGCTTTGTTGCCAGATGTACGAAATTTTCGTAAATGTAAAGGAATATTTTCAGTGCATAATTATTTGTATTGCTCAGGTGATAACAGTACCTACGAGTAAGTTTTGTACCTAAGATAAAGTAAAAGTTGATTATGAATAAAATGTAGTAATAATACAAAATACATTAAGTTTTTTTTATCTACCGAAATATTACTGATGAATCGGGTTTGGGAGATAGGTAAGAACAGAAGGATAAGAGTTTCGATATTGCCTAGAACATCAAGAAATCTCCGTTTTATTCAACCAGTACAACCCTACAGAGGAGGCAGGATCATAGTCTGTGAACAAGCAATATTACGATTCCTGTCTATACATTCGGCTCATTGCAATTTCAGCATCGTCACATTGACTGGACAAGAAGTCATGACAAAAATAATGTATGCTGTGAATTACTTCCATGACCATGTACATAGTATTACTTAATATACCTATAAGAGCGTGTATTTAAAGCCACGAAGAGACGTATCTGCGTGTTACGCCATACATGAGAAACAATTTGGCAGCTTTGATATGTGATATATGATTTAGCCCCTTTCGCATGCAAATAATGCGCCATATCTACATACCTATATTTACTACTGCGACGAAGCTTAAACCAATACAGTTACGTCACTTCGTAAGGTGGAAAGTACGCAGTGGAAAAGCATTTTAACGGCGTACCTAACTCAATTTTGCATGTTTTTTTATTTACTCGCGTATACAGTGTCCTCCAAAAAGTTCGCACCATAGAGGGGAAATTTTTAATGAACGTTATATTTCGAAATTTAATTTCGGGGTTACCTTTTGCTTTAAAAAAGATGAAAAATGATCCACTCAAACGTGGTCATGTGACTTTCGTTATCTGTCAAAAATGACATTTAAAAAATATATCGCCAAAAATGGCTTTAGTTCTTAAAATATCGAAAAGTTTTACTTGAAAAAGTTGTTTGTTTTTCAATTTTACGTAAGTGTGCCAAATTAGAACGCTCTCCTAAAATATTTAGTTTTTTGCCAATTTTTAATATTTATGAAGTTTCTGAAAATTTTAAAAACCCGAAACTTCGTAAAAACCATTTTATATCACTAGCTTTATCATTCTATTAATTTTTTATTACTAATTAGAAAATGATATTTACGCTTTAAAATTCTGTTATATTTGTTGCAAAGTTGATGTATACCGTCTAGCATTTGGGGTATAAATTTAGTTACCTACATTACGTTTCCCGGTTCTAAGTTGATGCCAAAATAATAATAAATTTAAATATCATCAAACTATTTTACGTATTTAAGCAAAATTCTTGACTTTTATGGAACAAATAATTGTTACCTTTAAGTTTAATTTTACATTAATCAATATTGATGAGTAGGCCAGTAGAGTGGTTTGATAACTGTCAAATAAAAACAAGTGTCAAATAAAAATAAATTACTTCTATTCTCTCCATGGCATACTCATCAATATCGATTAATATGAAATTAAACTTAACGGTAATAATTATTTGTTCCATAAAAGTGAAGAATTTTGCTTAGATACGTAAAATAGTTTGATGATATTTTAATTTATTATTATTTTGGCATCAATTTAGAACTGGGAAACGTAATGTAACTAAATTTATACCCCAAATGCTAGACGGTACAACAACGTTGCAACAAACATAACAGAATATCAAAGCGTAAATATCATTTTCTTTTGAAAAATACCTATTCTTATCGGTAATTAGTAATAAAAAATTAATAGAATAATAAGGCTAGTGATAGTAAATACTTTTTAAGAAGTTTCGAGTTTTTAAAATTTTCAGAAATTTCATAAATATTAAAAATTGGCAAAAACTAAATATTTTAGTAGAGCGTTCAAATTTGGTACACTTACGTAGAATTAAAAGGAAACAACCTTTTCAAGTAGAACCTTTTGATATTTTAACAAATAAACCAATTTTTGGCGATATATTTTTTTAAATGTCATTTTTGACAGATAACGAAAGTCACATGGCCACGTTTGAGTGGGTCATTTTTCATATTTTTAAAGCAAAAGGTAAACCCGAAATTAAATTTCAAAATAAAACGTTAATTAAAAATTCCCCCCCTATGGTGCGAACTTTTTGGAGGACACTGTATACGTGATAATGGGGACGATTCATACATACCTGCATCATAATTTTTTTATTTTTTTCCTCAAACAACACTAAGGGACACTCAATAAATTGCCAGTGGACTTTTCTTGGACATATTAAGATAAATAGTAAATTTCAATATTTCCATCAAATTCTGTAAAAATATGATGCAGGAACCGATATAGTGACATGTCTTCTGACGTGTAAAATATTGAGTTTACTATAGAATCGTGAAGAAGACGGAATCTTTTTTGTTTATAATTAAAATCAACAAAATTAGCCATAGCCAAACAACCCAAAATTAAGGGCCCAATTTCGCTTAAAACGCACCTGTGCGCAAAAATAAAAGACACTTCTCCGATTTCCATACTTTTATGAGTATATCACCCAATATTTTTTTGAAATTATTTTGATTTTTTCGCTTTTGTCTTAAAAACGTGGGATTAATTAAATTATTTAAACTACCTTGCTCCTCAGAAAATGGATGTGTGTGTGTGTGTGTCCACCAAAATTTCAGTCCACATTTTTTATTTAATAACTTTATCTATAAAAGGAGGTCAAGCCTTGCACCATTTTGAGATTTTTTTATTTAATTCAGTAAAATTATCTATTCAGTTTCTGCTATTATTAACGCAATCCGCCGACTGTGTATCTAACAAAATGAAGTCTATGGGAAACTTACAAGCACTAAACCGCTTTTTGTGCCTAGAAACCTTTATCATTCCTTCGTCACGCAACACGATATTGTTTGACCTTAAGTAAAACAAAAATGTCAAAAATCATCAACCAATCTATGCAGTAAATAATGCGGCTATTAGAACAAAGCTCTAAAACAGCCCTTTGTTATAAGAAAGTTTACTTTCCTGTCGTCACGCCCAAATGGTTCGATTATGCTATCACGCGAATTGCGGAAAGCAAAAATGTTAGTTCGTGCTAACATTCTTCTCATAAAAATAGAAATAACTTGTCTTTTTGTTTGAACGCTCGACACTCCCTATATCGATGGATATAATAAAAAAATAATTGTCATATTTCTGGAAGTACTTTTGTACAGGAGCCTATGTGTATAATATGTCCTGCTGTAAAATTTAGTTGCGAATATGTAATCTAAAAGCGCTCTTTAATTATTGTACACTAGAAATGTCATTTCTTAATTTGGTATTAAATGGTTGTCAGCAATGTTCTGGGCTCCTCCAGGGGCGTATTTAGCATGTTTGGGAGAAATGTCAGAACTTTTGACAGATGCCTAACCGTAACCTTGATATTCTGTGGCTCTAACCTAACTTCAAACACAGAAAGTATAACTATAGCCTTTTTCTGTGGTTCAAAGGACAAAGTTTAAGAGGGGGTTACCGACCTCGAAAGTGACGTTAGATTTCGTATTTTTTAAGTTGTATAACATAAAATCTAATAACATTTTACCTGGCAAAAATTTAGTTCAAACATATCTGTCTTAATTTTAATCATAAGATCTTAAAAGCAGTATTTTGTTTTATAGGTTATGAAAACCTTGCGAAAAATAATAATTCCAGTGCATATGCTTTTACTATCTTATGATTAAAATGAAGACAGAGATGTTTGTACTAAATTTGCCAGGTAAAATGTTTTTAGATTTTATGCTATACAACTTAAAAAAATACGAAATCTTACGTCACTTTCGCTGTCGGCAACCCATTCTTAATGTTAATTTCTATCTATTGAAATTTAGGATTCGTGTGGGTAAAACGTAAATTCTGTTGATTACGGCCCTGTCCTCCGTAACCTATCAATAATATCAATATGGCCGCCGCTTAGGGAATTCTAGGGACATGAAATATTTACCTGTCACAATCTAGTGTACAATAATTATTAAAGAGCGTTTTTAGATTATTTGTCCTTCAGGAAGGACGACAGAGTCCTGCTGGCAGTGTACCGTTGTAAACGTTAGATTGATCTCAACATCTCGGAGGTTTATTAAAGGGAATTCAGTGGCGAGCAATAAAAATATAATACTCTTCATACAATAAATAAAACAGGAGTAGCGGGAGCGTATAAAATAAATACAAGACTATTAAGAAAGTAGTTTTCCACTATAGAAATTGTTTAAAATAACATCAAAACAATAAAGCTTTGTAATATAAATACCTATACTTAAAACAAGACTACTTTCTTGCAATAACCTATAAAATGAACACAAAATACCTAGTGTTGTTCTGAAAAATCATATAATTCCAACTATACAGGGTGTAACTGAACTGATGGTCAAAAATGAAACCACGTATTCTTGGAGTCAAAATAAGGGCACTTCTTCTTATATTTTTTTCTCCTACGGGCCATAGTTTTTTTATACACAGCGTAGAAATTTAGAGAAAAATACACATATTTCTTAGTATCTCTAGAAGTATACGAAATATTTTCTTCAAACTTGGCGTGTCACATGAGCGGATGAGCTGTCAAATTTAAGGTTAATATGAAGCTTCTGAGGCTCCCAGTTGCGGAGATACAGGGTGTTATTAAAATAAATTTGTTCAGAAAAATATGAATACCCTGTATAATCGCATTTTTAAATTTGTTTTAAATGGCAAATTCAATAATTAACAAAAAGTATATCTTAGTATTTTTTCATATTCTTAGCCGTTTCTTAATTATTTTCAAAAATGCTGCAATAAACAAAGTAATTTTAAGAATAAATCTAATAATCTGTGGTTGTCAATTAAACTTGGCATTATTTGAATCATTTGGCTGCCAACTTTGCCCTTTAGTATCAATATTTCGAAAAATGATATTTTCATTCAAAGAATTGACTGATATGCACTTTTGCTATGGACTTGCCAATGGCAATGATAAACATGCGGAATAACGCATAGTCGGTCATTTCGAACATTTAATAATTTTATTTTCTAATAGCATTACGTTTCTTTTATTATCGTTTTTGCTTTTGTATTTTGTTAAATAAAGTTTAATTGACATCCACAAATTGCTAGATTTATTCTTAAAGTGACTATTGTTCATTGCAGCGTTGCCGTTTTTTGAAAATAATTAAGAAACGGCTGCGAATATGAAAAAATACTAGGAGATACTTTTTGTTAACTATTCTATTCACCACTCCATACAAATTAAAAAAATGCGATTATACAGGGTATTCATATTTTTCTGAACCAATTAATTTTAATAACACCCTGTATCTCCGCAACTGGGAGCCTCAGAAGCTTCATGTCAACCTTAAGTTTGACGGCTCATCTGCTCATGTGACACGCCAAGTTTGAAGAATATATGTCGTATACTTCTAGAGATACTAAGAAATATGTGTATTTCTACAAACTTCTACGCTCTGTACAAAAAAAAACGATGGCCCGTAGGAGAAAAAAATATATGAAGAAGTACCCTTATTTTGACTCCAAGAATACGTGGTTTCATTTTTGACCATCAGTTCAGTTACACCCTGTATATCCAATACGTAATAAGAAACTTGCCTGGTTCAGTGTCTTCCACCCGTAAGGCATCAATTGAAATTTTTACCACTTTTTGTCAATATTTCAAAGCACTAGGATTAAATATTTCTTAAATAATTATTCTTGGCGGACTGCCGCTGATCAGTAGCAGCGATCAGTAGCAGCGTCTAGACTTTGTCAGTAGCCAAAACAAGTAGCCAGCACCGGATCATGTTACCCGTCGCGTATAATTTTGTGACATAAATACTCGATATTCGACAGATCATTACTTCTCAACGGTTTTTAGAAAGAGTCCTGATCAAAAGATATGCTGAAAGCTTGAATTTTGAAGAATTTGTTGGTAGTACTTCAGTCCTGCGAGAACAACGAAAATATCTTATATATTAGGGCACAGAATAACTAAATTATTCTGTGATTAGGGTTATTGTAAAGTCCTCAAATTACTGGTTTTCGTCCTACCGGCAGTAAGTAAATATACACTGTACGTTCTATCATTAATATGAAAACAAAAACCTTCCACTCGGTTCTTCTAAAGGTTCCTAAAAAAATCATAGGTAGCCAATGATTCAATCGAAATAGTAGTGTCTGTGATATAATATGCAGCGTGTCCCACTCTGATGTCCGGAAGAAGGAAAAGTTTTTTATTCGTTGGTTTACGACAAAAAGTCACTCTTTATAAGAACTCCTGCTTGTTCCAAAACGCCCAAAACTATTAAAATATTTTTGATTTTTTGTACAAGGTGTTCAGTACTTCTAAAAATTTAGGAAATTTTGTTATCACCAAGAGTAAAGAAAAGTTGTTTTTGACAATATCGAAAAATATTATCATCGATGTCATTTAGAATCCACAGGGGGTTACAAATTTGAGGTTTCAGATTTTTATGTTAATTTACTTAAACAAGGAATAATGTTATTAAAATTTACAAAAATAAATTTCACTCAAATTTATTGCCTCCAACTTCTGCACAAATTTCAACTCTTCTAATAAATTCTCTACACACATTTTGTATTTCGTGTAGAGGAATATTTTCAAAAATGTTAAACATTATTTGATTTTCATAGCCACAGCCAGTCGTGATTTTCAACTGCTCTATTATACAGGTGCCCGCCTTGTTAAAAAAAAATCAACATAAATTGGTGAAACCTCAAATTTGTAACCCCTGTGGATTCTAAATGACATCCTTGATCATATTTTTAGATATTGTCAAAAACAACGCTCCTTTACTCTTGGTGACTAACAATTTTTTTCAAAATTTTTCGAAATACTGAACACCCTGTATTAAAAATCAAAAATATTTTAACAGTTTTTGGCGTTTTGGAACAAGCAGGAGGTTTTATAAAGAGTGACTTTTTGTCGTAAACCCACGAAAAAACTTTTCCGGACATCAGAGCGGGACACACTGTATATTCCCTTAGTCAATCAAAAAAATATAATAGATAAGTAATGCTGAAAATTGTTCTTAGATTTTTTGAGTGTTTACAAGCAAAGTCGGACACACTGTACATGGCTATTCAACTAAAATTATGGTTGGACTTTAAATCAGGGAAGTATGAGCCAGAAGCCGACGTATAAACTGAGATAAAAAAAATAATCCTTAGGAACTTGCTTCTGATTGTGAAACACACTTTTTTATTTTCCCACACGTTTTGATTTTAGACTTGTCATATAAAGGCGGCGTTAAGACAATTAGCATCCAAGGCCAACATTTCGCGCCATACTAAAAAATCTCAAGTCTATAAAAAACTTCGGGACCTCAAGAGAGCCGAAGGCTATCTGTAATGTTCTTAAACTATCTGAGCACTCGGTTACATAAACCTTCTCAGTGCGCCATTAATTTTCAATATAAAAGTTGTTTTGAATTTCTTGCAATAAACATACTACGACTACTAATAGTTTTACCCGTTTTAATTTTTTTTAGAGTAACACCTAGCTATACAAAATTTTCGCGTTTTTGTTTCTCACGTTTTTTTTTGTGTGTCGCAAATTAAGCTAGAAACTTGCGGTGGTGGATCTAACAAAATCATCCTGTGTAGTATGCTTTTTCCATGTTAGTGTTGAGCTCTGTTTTGAAAAGCTAGAAAGTTATTTCTATAACCAATCGAAACGTATTGTACCTATAATTAATTCCGAAATGAAATAAAGAAAAACAAACCGCTCTGCGTGCTACCTACTACGAGACGTCGCCCGCACAATTTACATGCTGTCGGACTGAGATACAGGGTGTTCCCGTATATTTTGACCCACCCCTAGAGCCTCTATTTGTCGAGTTAGAAAAAATTACTTAAATGAAAGTTGTAGGGTACCAAGGTGTATTGTCCCAAAAATAATGGATTGACAGGAATGCCCTTGCCTAAATTGAAATGTTTTTCCATGGCAACCTTGATTAAATATAAATAATAATAATAATAATAATAATAATAATAATAAAGCCATATATTTCCAACAGGTTTACCACCCAATTACAGGAAACACTTACACCTAAAATAATAAACTTTACATACCAAATTTAAATTACAAGTGATATCAATATTAATATATAGTAAGATATATAGTATGACTAAATACATATTAACAAACTTCTAATTGCAACTCACTGGATGTCTATTCTGTTAAGAATTTTTTCAGCTATGGCTCGAATGGAAGTACAATGTACATCACAATGGGAAGAGATCATATTAAAATTCTGACACATATAGCTTATTGGAGACTGGGAGGAAACATTTGTGCGTGCTGTA
Source organism: Pseudeuparius sepicola (assembly GCA_963920635.1). Classification (NCBI taxonomy): domain Eukaryota; kingdom Metazoa; phylum Arthropoda; class Insecta; order Coleoptera; family Anthribidae; genus Pseudeuparius; species Pseudeuparius sepicola. Next base: position 132,327,602 of record OY987298.1, on the reverse strand, counting down.
TTTATATAAAATGTAGGTTTAGCTCTAGCCTCCAAGCGGGGAACATTAAAATTAACTTGACTAAGAAGTTCAGGGCAGTTTATTCTATTGTTTAAGAGGTTATATAAGAAAACCACCGACTGAAAGTCTCTTCTACTACTAAGAGATGATTCCTGGTATCTTTGCAGAACATAATCATGATTTACTCCTCTAGGTGGGTAAGCTCCGTCCTCTCGGAAAGCAAGATATTTTAAAAACCTTCTTTGGATACTTTCCAACCTCTTAATATGGTTATGATAGATAGGGTGCCAAACGAGTGAACAATATTCTAACCTTGATCTAATAAGCGAGTAGAAAAGCAACTTCATTGTTTTAACATTAGTAAAATGGCGGCTGTTTCTAATAACAAAACCTCACGTTTTTGAAGTGTGTGATATCAGTGTTTCCACCTGAGGCAAAAATGAGAACTTATGGTCAAATATAACTCCTAGATCTTTCATTTCAGTTGTTCTTTCCAATTTAACACCATCCATGTGTTGTAGTCATAGTAAAGAGGGTTTTTCTTTTTTGAGAACGATATTACCTTACATTTTGAGTTATTGAGTTTCAATCGGTTAGTTAGACACCAGTGAGTAATTCTCAGTAATTCGTTTTGAAGGGACACACAATCAGCCACAGTGTTAACCACATTATAAATTTTTATATCATCTGCATACATCAATCTGGGGCAATCAATATAATCAAAAATATCATTAATAAATAGTAAAAATAGTAGGGGCCCCAGATTTGAGCCCTGTGGTACACCAGAGGTAGACGGAAACAAAAAGGATTTGAATCCTTCCACCTCAACGAATTGTTTTCGGTCTAAAAGATATGATCTCACAAGGCTAATGACACTGTCATGGACTCCAAATTGCTGTAGTTTATTTAACAACACATAATGATCTACTTGATCAAATGCCTTTTGGAAATCCAGATACATGACGTCTACTTGCCTTCCTGAATCAATGGCAACTGCTAAATCCTGGGTCAATGTCGCCAAGTTGGTTACACACGATTTATTTGGTAAGAAGCCGTGCTGGCCAAAGTTAAATTTATGCGCCAAAGGTGGGAACAGCTTGCTATGCACAACAATTTCAAAAAGTTTAGAGAAATTACACAAAATGGATATTGGTCTATAGTTTCCAACAGCAGAGCTGTCCCCACTCTTAAATACTGGTATCAGCTTAGCAACTTTCCACATGTCAGGAAAAGTATAAGTTTGTATTATTAAATTGAAAAGAAAGCAAATAGGGTCAGCAAGTGCAAATATACAATCCTTAATCAGGAAGCTGGGAACTCCATCAACGCCTTGAGTTAATTTGTTTTTTAGTTTCTTACTCGCATTGGTAACGTGTGTAGGCGAAATTTTACCAATGCTAATGCAGTCATGTGATAGAGGTATAGTATTATTTACTTGAAAATCATTACTCGATGTACTATAGACACTTAGAAAATAATGCGCAAAGGCGTCCACAATGTCCTGTGATCTGTTCAGAGTGGTGGCGCCATTTTTCATTGTGCCAGGGATTCTTGATTGACCACGTTTGCTCTGTACAAATGACCAAAACACTGAAGGATCATTCTGAATTCTGTTTTCGCACTCAGTGACATAATTTTTATATGCGTCATTAATTTGTTGTTTTATGATTCTTCGTAAGCACTGGTACCTATTTAAATTGCAGTTAGTCTTGAATTTCTTGTAATTTTTATAAGCTCTTTCTTTTTCGAATATATTATTAATTATTAAGGAAGAAAACCAGGGCGGGAAACGTCGGCGTCTATTAACTTTCCGTGGAACACAGATATTGAAGAGATTTCTTAATGTGCCATAAAGGGCTTCACACGCATCATTAACAGAGGTACAATCGTATAGCTTTTTCCAATCAGCTTCTAGTATTAGATTATAAAGCAATATATAATCAGCTTTCCTGAAGTTATATTCTGTATTAATATTAGCTCCGATCCCAAGATTATTACCTACGACTGACGCACAAATGAATGAGAAATTTAAAGCGGGATGGTGCTTATCTTCAGTAACATAGGGTGCAATGTCCTTATGCACTTCGCAAGGATGAGACGAAAATATTAAATCTAGAAAGCGACCATTTATGTTAGGAACATTATTATATTGTTTAAATCCCATCATATCAGAAAAATTTTGGATTAAGTAACATTTTTGATCATTTAGAGCCTCCACACCATAAGATGGGATATTGAAATCACCCAGAACAATCGTGTTAATATTATGTAAGTAATCCAACTGAGCGATACTCTCCAGGAACGATTCATAGATTGCCGCAGGTGTTGATGGAGGTATATAAATAACAAAAATACACACAGTAAAAGCATTAAGGCTAATCTTACATCCAACAACGTCAATTGAGGCATGCTCAACTATAATCGGACTCAAATTTAAACACTCTGTGTTAAACAAATCAGATCTTACTGCCAACAAGACCCCACCACCAGTACGTCTGCAAGACTCTTCAAATCTTCTATCACAACGCATCACGATGTAATCACTAGGAAATAACTCCGAATCTGCCACTCCCGAGTGAAGAAAAGTCTCAGTCAAAGCAACAATATCCATTTCATGTCCAGTAACAGAGTTTAAAAACTCATGAGTCTTTGTGTTCAGGCCTCGCACATTTTTATAGTAACAATTCGCAATGTGACTGTAAGAGGGTGGTATTAGGCGTTTAAAGCAACGATCTTGGGCAAACCACGAACGTACTTAATTACTATATTTTCCTCACCATTGCGTTTTCGTTCTTCAAGTGACTCTTTAAGCGACCTATAGTACTCTAGTTGTTTGGGTGTTTTGTCGGATGAGATGTATACGCCTGCGAAAGCTCCCGATCGCAAGTTTTTTGATTTTTGTAAAATTTTGTAGATATGATCAGCGTCATTTAAAGTGATCTTTAATATACGTGGCCTTGGGTTGTTTATATTCGTCTTGCCTAAACGGCTAACACGCTTGATGTCAACGGTGAGATCCGGGTCAGTGCAACTCAATAATTCTTTTACCAGCCTCAGCTCGTTCGCAGACTTCTGATTCTGTGGCAAGCCAGCAGGTTGCTCTTTCAAACCAAAAATTACCAGGTTCTTCCTTCTACTTTGACGATCCTGTAATTCCAATAAAACATCCTCCAACTGTTCATTGGATAACTTAGCGGTGCCGTCAGTCAGAGGACCTGAGTTAACAGTAGTACGCAGCGCCTCCATTCCATTTCTTAGATCCTTTATTTCAAGTTGCAGCGATACTATGACCGTTTTCAGTCCAACAATATCGTTTCCTAACTTTTCACAGTTTTGGCAGCTCCAAGTAATCGATTTCTTAGAGTTTATAATTCGAACCTCCGAAGAAGATAAGCTAGCACATGAATGACTATAGTTCTTTTGACAGATTGCACATGTCAGAAGGAGATGCTTCTCAGTTGGCTTAGAGCAGCAGTCACACGTCTTCATTTTACGAGGTAAAATTTCAATAATATATGTCGTTCGTGTAATCTGCCCGCGCCCGGGCCCACTTTAATATAAAAACTGTAAACACGCGGTGGACCGCGTGGGCATACGAGTTGATACACTGCTCAAGATCAACTTAAAAAGTGCAAACTATTCACTCAGTGTACTCACAGAAAGGTGTAGATGCTGTGGTTTATCGAAGTACTATTTAAAGGCACGATTAAACTGCATAAACCGGGATAAAACTTGAGAGTATGTGATACAGACAAACTGCACTCATATTAAAGATCGTATTTATCTGCAATTTGGAATATCATGCGAATGCTTAGAGCAAACATATAACATATTTATATTGTTGGAATCGGAAAAATGCGTGAAGTTAAAAATCCACAAATATACAGGGTGTTCCATTGAAAAAGGTAAGTTTATAATTTTTCATAAATTTGCAACGCTCATTTGTTTTATCTAGTAACAGATCCTAGCGGTTCAGAAAAAACCCTACAACTTTCATTTAAGTATTTTTTTCTAATTCGAAAATATAGGCTCTAGGGGTGGGTCAAAATATACGGGAACACCCTGTACAATGTGATACTGTAGACTGACGTCATGACAACCCTTGCCTGCTGCGTCTCGACTGACGGCGACGGCCCCGGCGTCACGTGCAAGCGGCCTGCAAAAATGTTTAAAACGCTGCTACTAAAGCGGAGCCTTCAAACGGCCTTCTAAGAAAGTTCGCTTCCGTTTGGACACGCCCAACCCGTTCGGTCAAGCCGTCGGGCGAATTATGAGCAGCTGAAATGGCTGGACGTGCAGTAAATCCCGTCGTAAAACTGGGAAATATCGCCGGAGCATTACTGTAACGAGTACGTTAACGACGCGACGGATCGTCCGTGTTCGCGGGCATTATTTTTGATTACGGCGAGTCGTTAACGGGATAGCAGCGCGACAATCTAGAAAAATCTGGTCATCAGAGCGTTGAAATTCCTGCAAAATGAAAATATATCTGTCTTCTATAATTTTTAAGAGCCTTTTTGGGGTTAGGTATATCATTGCAGAATGCTATATCACTTTCTTTGGTTGAAATAAATAGGTACTTTCTCAAAAAACTCTATAAACTTTATAAAAAAATCATTATTTGAGAATTTACTTCAAATTTTATTAAGTATTCCTCATTAATATTACAAACTGCGGTTCTTTCCATTTTCAGAAATTTGTATTTTCTGGTCACACTGGATATCTGAGAAGGATCAACTATACGCCAATTTAATTTATTTTGCAAGCAAAAGTTTTTATAAGAATTTGTTGTTTGCAAAAGTAAAAAATAAATAAGTTTCTCTTCTTGTTAATTCAATACGAAGACATACTCTACAAGTACAGACCTCGGAGTGTCACCAACTTGAGGAGTGCCCAGTTGTGTCCCTGCTGAAACCACGGCAGGCTTACAAGCGCCTATACACAATACTCCATTTATTGAAGCCTGTTTTACAAATAATAATAATTTTCGTCCAACAAATCCCCCAATAAATCTTACAATTTGTTTTTCTGAGTACTTATTTGAAATAAATGATTACTTTTTTGATAGGGTAACTTTGTGTAACATTTAAGATCCATGGCCTACTTTCAGAGATATTTTTGAAAAACCCAAAACTGCCGAAATTTCTTCGGTTTCTTTTTTGTTCCAAGAGCTACCGAAAAATTTTCCCCAACATCATTTTTGTGGGCAAAACTAATTGCTTTAAACCTACTTTATCAGAATTTAAAACAATGCCACGGTTTAATGGGTGCTCTCTTAGCACCCACCGAAAAATGTGCCCATTTTATTGTAGCGAGCCGTGGCCTCGGATCTTGTACTTTTTTCACATGTTTAAAATTTTCTAGTATGCATGACAGCTATAAATATAACCAAAATTTAAGTGTTAAGAGGGCACACAACAATCAATGGTATTTTTCCCAATTCTGATAAAGTAGGTTTAAAGCAATCAGTTTTGCCTACAAATTTCCTTAAGAAAATTTTTCGGCGATTTTCGGGATTTTGAAAAATATCTCGGAAAGTAGGCCATGGATCTCAAGTGTGTTTTCACGCAAAGTTAGCTCATCAAAAAAGCTTTTTTTTTTTCAAATTAAGTTCTCAGAAAAATGCATATTTGTCAAGATTTTCTCGTGTGGCCCTTCTTAAATAGACACCCTGTATTTTTGTCCGTAGGGGAGACCGGGGTTAGTTGATACAGTGGGCAAGTTGATACACTTCCATTTTTAAACTTACCGCGCAGCTCTCAGCGCTCCGAACGGCAAGCCTGTTCAATTGGGTGTTGCCCAGTTTCCATTGTGGTTTCGTGGATGTAACCTTGTTTTGCCGTAATAAGTGAATTTTTTTTTTTCGAGTAGCCACCTATTACACATTACCAGAGGTACGTAAATCATTTTTACAGCAAATGAAACTAGGTATTACTTTGGTCGTCTTTTTTTTAATAACGGAAATTTGTTTTCCCTTTCCTAACCTAAAAATAATTACCTTGGAATCATAAATGTACACCCGGGGCAAATTGATACGCCACCGCTGGGGCACATTGATACGCGTATCAACATGCCCCGTATGTATCTACAGTGTGGCCCGTTTGGAATGGAGACACCTCTGTAAAATTTTTATTTTTTATCCGAATTTATTTCTAAGGATAGGTCACAAAAAACTCTATTTTGGCGCCAAGTTTCAGGTCTTAATCTCAATTTTCAAGGCCTACTACGAATTTTTTTTTCTAGTAAAAAAGACGAAAATTATTTAGCGATTTTTTTATTTAAAATCTGACACCACAGCGTTAATCAGGACACCCCCAAACCCCCATATACTAAATTTGAATAAAAAATATACAGGGAGTTCCATTGCGCAGGTTCTCAAAGTTGAGCAAAATGGGAATTTCAAAGGCATATCTGGCAAATCAAGTGTGCCATGGAATCCCCTAAAAATAGTTGGATGGTCAACAGGACGGCTCAAAGTGTTGGTGTGCAAAGATCCAATACAAAAATATACCGGGTATTTTTCTCTGATGGGCCATTTCCAAAAAAAATCAATATTTTTGAATGGAGACACCTCTGTAAAATTGTTTTTCATAAAAAAAATTTAAAATTGTAGAAATACAATTGTGTAAGCGGTTTTAACAAAAAAAATTGCTAAACAAATTATCGAAATTTTGCCTGAATAAATGGTCAAAGTAGGCCTTGATTTTTGTAGTAGAAATCTATTCAGCTGTCCAGAACACAGTTTTTGAGACCTATAATTTAAAAAAACTGGGTAACTTTTTGAATGAGTTTTGATGCATGTAAAGATCGTAAAGGTATCAGAATTAGATTTTACATTTTTAGCCTAGAATTTTTATTTTTATCCTTCATTTTGCCAACTGTATCAACTTACCCTTAGCATGTATCAAGATGCCCCCGATTGGGGCATCTTGATACATTGCGCGTTAATCCAAAAATTAACAAAATTTGGATGTAAGAAATAATTGTAAACAATTAATATTGATGCAAAAAGTGTACAACAAAATAATTATGTTCCTGGCATCACTTAACTTAACTTCTTAGCTCCAAAAACAAAATTATTAAAAATAAATTACTGGAAAATGTATCAACTAACCCCGGTCTCCCCTAACTTTTCGAGAACACCCTGTATATCAATTCTGAAGCCAGATGCGGATTCTCCAGAGAAAACTGCATCATCCTGGTTTTAAGCTGGTCTTTTTATTTAAAACAACTAAGGATATAATCGTACTTTATTTGACCCTGAAAAAGTTCTCTTTTTGCAATGCGAAAAACACAATTCTATTATACTTATTACATTTGATATTTGTGTAAATAGTACAAAAAGTGCATGTTTGTTGCACGAGGCATGTAGTTTTCAGCTCGAGACGCAGTCGAGGTAACTGATGGACAAACTTCATTTCCAGTAATTTTTTGAATTTTGTTTTCTTCATTGCCTGTGAAGGTCTCAGGTTCTTCACTTAAAACTCTTTTTAGTATTTACACCAACAGGTTGAACGGAGCATGTTCCGTTATAATATCTTATAAAAATCTAGTGGGACTGGTAGACTGAGGACGAAGGGATGCATATTTGTTTGTCTTGCTATCGGGAATTTTCACAGTTATGATAGAATCCATGTCGTTAATATCATTTAATGGTAATTTCTGTAAATCGTCTCTGCGGCATGCTCCTGTTATACTCGTTTTGCCGAATAATCGCACCTCAGAATTGACACATTGGTAATTTAGTTTATATCAACCGACAAATCAGGGGTGCCAGCGCCGTATTGCATTTTTTGTCACAATTTTGCGCTGACACCAGAAAACACACAAATAGATTGCGTCTATTCTTCCAAAGTTGTTTATCTAGACGTCTACTGTATTTATTTCCAAGATGAATCCAGCGGATTCCACAAAATAATGAAATCTGGATTAAATTTAAAATTTGCCGCTTTAAGTATGCCAGCATATAGTTTGTCTGCCGGTCGCGGGTGGTGCTTTCAACCTATAAATATATTATATAAGATACCTTTTATCTTATTTATTCTAATTAAATAAAACCTCATTAGTTCACTTAATAACCCTCATAATAGTTTTGCTAAAAAGAGAAGGTTTTAGCAGGAGCAGTAAATATTTAATTTGCCAGGCCAACTAATTTAATTGAAATTAAACGGGACGGACGATTTTGAGCAAAACAAACTGCGAAGTCGAAGGAGCAAAAACAGAAATTTAAGAGACTTTCAACTAGGAAACCGAGGGACATTTTCCCTTTGTTTCGTTAAAGGGTTTGAGGATTTGCGGTCTGTCCTAGAGAAAGATTTTTTTTTGGGGACTCATTTTATTCAGGGCGGTGGGAATAAGTACTGATTACCGAGGAGAAATTTATTCGAGTATAAACCGGATCCGGTATTTTCTTTGAGAAACGAGGGAAATTTGGACTTCAAACAATTAAAGCTCCAAAACAAACACAACCGCCCGGCAAACAGAAGGTCTTGTTACAAGGAAAATAACGAAAATAAATTTATTTATAACGATTCTGTGTGACGTTTTATACATTATGATTAGATATCTTAATTATCAACAGGTTGTAATTTTCAACACCTTGCTGTTTCTAAGGTTTCGATTTTATGAAAAGTCGCTTTATGACGTAGATAACGGCAGTAATCACTTCGCATTAATAGTAACGCTGAGGCAGATCTAAGGCTGCAAAATTTTATTGGAGAGCCTTTAGGGTATTTGCATGATTCTTGAAGGAACTCCAGTATAGAGGATAATAAAATACTACGTCTTTTCAAGGTAGTCAAACCCTCTTCTATTTAGGGATTGTAAAGTGATAGTAAGAAGTAAGTTCTGTACCTTTAGCGGTATATTATTGATTTCAGAAAACATCGTTTTAGAGTTGTCTTTCTCGTAGGCACGGCTTCTTTAGAGAAGTGCTACAGCGACGGTCCCCTCCAAAAAGTTAGACCCTCTTCTATTTATAACTTATTGGTGATAGTAGGAGGTGAGTTATGATCATTTCCTTTGTTTCGTACTTCAGAGAGCATATCAGTTTAGAATTATTGGTTTTTTTATTTTCATTAATTCTTCTACCTTAGAAGCTATACTTCTTCTTTGCTGCCTAGTGCCTCAGATTATAGAATACTGTTGGTGAAAAGATCTGGCACCTACGGCTTATGTAACTTTGTGCGGTTGCGCAATCGGTGACAGATGGATCTGACACTGATGTATTATTCAATATTATCTTGGAAGAGCTGTACTATACAACGTTATCCAGTGGTGGGCAAGCAAAAGTCTTCGTTGAGAGTGAAACTGGGAGTTGAGTGTTAAATCAATCAGCTGCATTGTGCAACCGTAGTATTTATACGCCCTTATTAACTAGAGAGTTCCATCGTCCATTCAGTTCCATCTGAAAAATTATATTTACTTAATTATTGCTGCCTCAGAAATCTTAATAGTCTCGAGATCAATAGCAGCGTGAGTAAGTTTTTTGTAGCAGGGCTTTAACGTTGGATAGAAAATAACATTTTAAAACGATAATTTCATATCAATATCTATATGTCCACAAACGCTTCATTTTCAAGATATTTTTTAATTAAAATTTTCTTTTTAAAATTTCATTTTTTACCCAATGTTTTAAGTCCTGCTGCAAAAAACTGAATCACCCTTTATATAACTGTCCTCAAATGTGTTGCATGAACATGGCTGGTTTCTACGTCATAACAGTCCCCTAAAGTGTGACAAAGAAGAATACGGATTCATAAAATACTTGTAGCTACAATGTAAACTTTCCGTCAGCTGACAGCTTAACATCAAGTTTGCCTATAGTTTTCAGACTAAATCACAGCATCATTTATTGCAAACATTTTTATTTTTGCTATTCCTAACTAACTTTACTTTTGTGCAACAAAAATAATCAAATAACTTAAAAATCTGTAATTATATTATCAATAAGTATAAATATATAAAAACATAATACCTAATTATACCCTAAAGCGCACAGTCTGACAACGGCATATGCATATTTTGTGGTTATAGCCACGTTGTTATCAGGCAACATCAGAACATCATCGAAAGTTACAACACAATATTGCCTTCAAACTAACCGTAACTATATCACCAACCAATATAGGCACCTATAAATTAGAATAAATCCATTAGCCACGAGTACAAATAGTTATAATTGCAGACTGTTCCCCGAAGTCTGGAAACTTACTCGAAAACACATGCATACGTAAATGTTATCGATACACCCACCTACGTCCTATGGCCTAACCGCAAAACTTTACGATAAAAGGTGGAAATGTAAAGCGGTATACGAATAGCAAACTTATGCGTCCCAGTTTTGAAAGTTTCGCCCTTCGGAAATATGAAAATTTGTAATGGATCCTCCACGGCTCCATACGTGGGAAATTTATAACTCCAGATTTAATAGAGAATTGGTAAAAACATTATCTCGAGAGAACGAAATTGGGTAAGTTAATGTACCCCTAAATTTTATTTGCTCTCTCGCAATTTATAAAGTTATAATATATACAGAGTGTTTCAGAAAAATCTGCTGAAGCATACAGAACTTCAAAAAATAAAAATAAAATTCTTATTGACCATGAGTCTATCGTTTTTAATTTCTCAGATACAGGGCGTCCAAGTTTACTTTTTAATATTGACACTATTTCTCGTAACGTTTTTGAAGTTATCTTTTTGGTTTTGCAGATCCATCATTTTCGTGCATCTTTTCGTTCTGCAATAAAAAGGTACTCTTGTTTCATAACGATAGTATCAACCGTTTGCTTTGAAATTGGCAAAACGTGCTCCAAAACATTAAAAATATAAAAATTCAAATGTCACAGATCAACAGTACCAATTAAAGTGAGAAAAATATCCTTATGAACGATGTACCAAAAGAAGAAAGAATTGAATTGGACAAAATTTGTACACCCTATTTCAAGAAAACCAATACTTAATAGTGTTTTGATCAATGTCTATTTGGCATTTTTTTATTATTTTCAATGAACGGTTTTGGCCTAAGGTGAACATTTTATGTTTCGAATGTTGGGAGTTAACAGGTGTTTTGGAGCACGTTTCGCCAATTTCAATGCAAACGGTTGATTTTATCGTACTATAGTAGTGTGCACAAAGGACAGCAGCTCCAAGGAAGCGTGCGCGCGCCCGCTCCAATTATGTGACGTCAGGCTAATGAGCGCACTCCTCGAAATCACACGATTGCAGGTACCTACTTCTCGCTATTTTTTCTACAGAAAATATTGATTGATTTTTTGCGTTTCACAGATTTAATTTGGAAGCTATTTACACCCATTCTATGGTAATTAAACACAAATTTTACCTTGGTTAAACACGGATTGTTTAATATTCAGATCAGATATGTAAAATTTGGCCAAGATAAAAGTAGGTACATATACAAGAGTTTATTAGGCAAAGCTGTTTGCATCAAAAATTTGTGACCGAATTCCAATTTCCAGTAGATACTCACACAAATTTTGTTTTCAACCGCAACAACCATTTAAATGCCTCCCTAAATTGTTATCTCTCGTTATATTATACTCGAAAACAACATGTATGTACCCACTTTTCTCTGAACACGGATAATATATACTTAAACTTACCCAACAATAAATACACCTCGCTGGGGAAAGACAGAAGAAAGAGACGTCGCCTGCATTATTTACAAATCTTGCTTGCTGCGTTTCGGCTGAGGGCAACAGCCTGGCAACTTAAAACTGCCGGGCCGAATAAATGCTGAATGCATTGGTTTCATCTCGGAAGTAAATATACTGTAACCTAACTTAACATATAACGTTTACACACCTCACTTACATTGAATACTGCCAATCCAAGTGTGATTTTGGTGTCAAATGCACCCCAAACACTGCACTATATATAGAGCATATCAGGATTAGCACAAAAACATCCAAATCCAATCATTCGGTTACAAAAACAATGTACCTACATGTCTTGGTAGTTTTATATTTTAGAAGAAGAAGAAATACATCAAACTTGGCTACTTTTTCCCCCAAATATGCCTAATATAATGTACCTAAACTCTATTCAAACTAAATGCAAGTGAAACATAAACACAAGTTGTTGCATGGCTAGAGCGTGATACGCACGTGATCGGCTTGCTCTTGGCTAGCCGGCAATAAAGTCTGACCCGGCGGGCGAGTGCAGCGAGTCGGTGTATTGAGTTATGCAAGTGGACCTTTATTTTTTCCGATATAATTCTTTCGCTGTTTATTAATTGTTGGATCTACGATTTGTGTTAATAGTAGAAATTTGAAGGTAAGTGAATGCCTAGGTGTGCCATAAAAGTTTGTTTTTAAAGTTGTTAATACTGGGGCATATTATTTTAATATTTTATATTATAAAATTCATAGAGATCGTCCTTAATGCGGCCCTGTCTCGTATTAGCCCTCAGAATTGTCCACGTGCTTCCATCGTGTAAATGTTTACGCGCCACTTGCATTTAGTTTGAATAGAGTTTAGTGTAATTGTTTTTTTGTTCAAGAACCTAATAATTTTAAAAATAAATACCAAAAATCACTTTAGTTGGCTGTATTCAATGTCATGTGTGAAAATGCAACCTCAAGGAATACAAAAGAAACTTTCCCTTCCTTTTCTTCTGGGTCGGGTCCTTGGGAAAAGTTGGCGGCCTTGGTTAGATACACAATACATATGGGATTAACCCAAAGTGTCCGAACGTTTATAATAAGCGGACCAGAAGTTTTGTGTCCGTCTTTTCGTTTGCGACGAGTAAAGTTTGCCCATTTACCATCGAATAACATATTTCTAAGACCCCTCTTGAATAGTATTTATTAAAACTTTCGTCGGGAAAGTTTAAAAAGTTTAGCGAAATATTTTTCCGATATATTTGAGGAGTAGAATTTCAGGCTATATAGTTGTAAATGAACAAACAATCCATTGCAGATTTTGATATTTCTATTTAACTAACATAAATTTAAGTTGCGAAGAATTTATATAATGTGGCAGTGCTAATAGTAAGTACATCGTATTTATTTTGATTCGAAATAAAACTGCTCTTTTATTTTGTAAAGCTTTGAGTTGGTTCTCTGATCTATAATATTGGTAATAATTCTTAGAGTTCTTCTTATAGCAGCTCAGTGTTTTATTAACATTTCGAAGAATGCCTGATCCAATCAGTAAATTTTGTGAGAGAAATCACAAAAGTTTAAATTATAATCATGTTTTCATGGTTTCCACAGAGTCCACGAAGTATTCTCCCATAGGGCAGATAAGTATCTATGCATTATGTGTATTCATAGTAGTCTACCAAACTTAAAGGTCGGTCTAAAATTACGCATAAGAAAAGGCGAAATTTAAAATAAACATATCCCGGGCATCAATGATAGTCTAAGTTTCACCCGTCGAGTCCGGTCCTTCCTATATAGGATCTACGATACATACAGGGTGATTTATTCATAACTACATTAATTTTAACAGTGGGTAGGGAAAAATGCTATGAATGCGAAATCGCAATTAAAAAAATTCCAACTTTTTTTTAAAGCCGGAATTATTTTTTTTCTAAACCGCATTTTTACCTATTTGGCCCTCTATTTACGGCTGCCACTGGATTGCTTTCAGGGCGCATGAGGCATCGGACGACGCTTGCCGTTGCGCGCGCCAACATTGTTGCCAGATGTACGCAACTTTCGTAAATTTAAAGGAATGTTTTCAGTACATAATTATTTGTATTGTAGGCGAATGTTCCGCCAAATGCTTGCGGAAATTATGGACAAATGTTAACGCTTACCTCTTGTAACGGTTAGTTTTGCCCTGAGACACCTTAAGGCGAGCCTTAAGGGATAAGTGCCAACGAGAAAAATAAATGAAACGACTGCTTACGTGACCTTTTGATTTTTGGATGCTTTATTAAGTAGGTACCTATTCAACTAGGGGGCTTACATGATTTCGTGGACCTCGACACCACTGAAGACGATTTTTTCTCGATAAAACGAACTTCACTCACTTTCGCTTGGGGCACTAATATTTCCGCTCACTAGTTCACTGATAATCCTTTTTACTACACCAAGACGCTCCTAGAGTAAGTAGTTGTGTTCTGTGATTGTTCTGCTTCCTCTGAAATAAGAACGTCAAAATTAGCCAACATCTCTGGGATACAGTTGCTTAAAATTACCTTACTTTCCGCTTAAGTTGGTTACCATCACCAACGATACACTTCTCATTACTTTATTTCTCGTTATGTTTGCTTTTCATTGTTACTAGGGATCCATATTTGCAATAGAATCGTTTCCGTGGGGGTGGTCCTCCTCTGTGACATTGGTTCAGTCGTAAGTACTTGAATCTTTCTAATTTCCACCTTTCGATCTTTACAGCTTTTTCTAGTTTCTTTTCCTGCCGTTAGGTATGTTACCGGGTATAGCCTGATGTGTAACCTACCGAGTCTTAGTATTATTTCTGGGCGAGTTAGGGATGATGGGTTGCTAAAAGTCCTTAGCTTTCTTGACTTCTGTTTGTCACAACCCTTGTCGTGCAGTCGTTAGTAGGAGTAGGAGGATGTGTGTAGCCCGAACTCCGCAAAAGGAGCTTGGCGATTGCCCGTGGCCGAGAATTTCCGGCACGCGGCGCGTTGGTGTTTGCGGCATTGATCTCACTAATCGCACATGTGATGTTATTGTTTCCCGTATTTCACAGTGCACATTCTCCGTATTTTGATTTGGATATTTTTAAAGGTTATGTCCCATGTCGCATTCATTGACACTACTTCGTTCGTAGAAAGCATTCCCGTAATGAAACGTCGTTGTGGTTTCGTACTTAGTTTCGCTACCTGCCGATAGGTGGCGCGCTTCTAAATAGTTCCGCGGTAGCTTGACTGACATTCTGCAGGCATTCTCCATGAAGGATCATTATTATGTCTATCATTTCCGCATTTGTCTAGAGAACCGTTTTGGTAAAAAAGCAAAAATGTTGCACAAAGAGTACCGAATATACCTACAGAATGTAGGCAACTCTGGTTTCTGTAGTACGTGCTGCCATCTATTAGAAAGGTTCGCTAGTTACCGTGTCATAAAGCGCGCTGTAGACTTTCGGTTTTGAACACACAGAGGGTGACTGAGAGCTGAACCACAGATTCGGCGACGTTAATACCAACGAGATGGCGCCACATACAATAGAAACCGGCAGCAGATCCTTGACAATGACAAGTTTGACGTAATAAATAATAGTTGTGGAATGCGGATGGGACGCCTGCGTTCTTTTTAATAAAACTTTTGTCTTAAATCTCAAAATCTAGCGAATTTCGGAGACAGTTTCAGTCTTTTGAGGTTTCAGTATTTTCCACCCTCTGTAGACACCGAGTGCGTTTTGTGCGTGTGATTGTGAAGGCCTTTTGTATTGTTATAGCGGGTGCTGTGAAAAGTGTAGTGATAAGGGTCTCTCGAGTTAGATGCTGAACACGCCAAGTCCAAGGTGTGCTAACACCCTGTTATTGGCATATCAACTAGGTAAATAATTCATAAACTGAATATTTTTTCGTAATTAAATTATCAATAAATAATGGCAACGTCGCGGCCGGTGCCATGTGCTGCAGCATAACGTCGTAGCCACATGCGTTCAGGTGCGCCTCGTTACGCGGGATTTGGGATAAATTGCCCCATTATTTAAACATGCAGCAAAAATTTTTTTTTTGCGTTTTCGGTATATATGTACCTCCCTGATGACGTGGTTAAAATTAATGTATTTATGAATAAATCACCCTGTATACACGATGAGGCTAGCTGAAAGTGTCCAAACATTTGCAATAAGCGGACAAGAAGTTCTGTGTTCAGTTCGAACCGTTATATGTCGGTCGCCAACGGAAAGTTTGTTCATTTCCCATCAAATAGCTTATTTTTAAACTCTCCCCTCTCCGATAGAATGGTATTCATTAAAACTTTCGCAAGGAAGTTACGAAAGTTTGACGAATTCTTTTTCAGAGTTTTCTTAGGCCACCGTCCTCCTGTATCTTTGTGGACGTGAAATGGGTAATCGGCCTTGAAATAAATGAGCGCCATTTTCTAGCTAAACTAAAAGGCTATTAGATGTCTTGTACCGTCCATAAAGTTATCGGGAATTTCTTAATATTCTTGGGAAAGTTTTGTTCGTTCAACGGCTCTTTAACTATGACAGGTACCTATATAAAACCTTTAATGTAAAAGAAGTTTTGAGAGAACTGAAGCCAATATAAGCCTCTAAATTTGGTCCATATGTCATCAATACATAAAAGTGTACACCATCAAAGTTGAAAAATTCAATAATAAGACATGACTGGCACTCTTTTTGTTCTACAAATGGAGACGAGCCTTACCCTGCATGAATAAAAAATTAGGCCCAAGAAACGGACCAAAAGGCATTAAATGTTCGACAATAATGTTGTCTAAGTAATATTGGGAATTCATAGACCTCGTACGTATAGGGACTAACTCCGTACGAGCATCGAAGCAAATTCTCCCCCAAAACATTTTAGAGCCCCCAACAAAAGGTACTTTAGAAGAGATATTGCAGCTGGCAAACCTTTCTCCTCTCCTTTGCCAGATACGTTCACGTCCATCTGGAGCTTTAAGGCTAACTCTAGTTTCATCGGAGAACAGAACTTGTTTCCAATCATTGATGGTCCAATTCTGATGTAGTCTTGCAAAAGTCAATCTCTGAACTGTGTGTTCTCTGGTAAGCCATGTTCTTCTGGCCGGTCTTCTGTTGCTCAATCCTGCTTCATATAAAAGTCTTCTAACCGTTCGAGACGATATAGCGATATTTCGAATATCTGCTAATTCATTTTTTAGCTGACTCTCCTGTCTCAAAAAACGATCATCAATTTGATTAGTGTAACGTTTTCGCCCTTGCCTTGGTCTTCGATGGTACGAGCTCGTCTTATTATGTCGTCTGCACTGCATCCTCAATTGACAAATTTCTTTGGCGGTTCGTTTTCCTTACTTGATTTACTCGCAAATGAACTTCCCAACATGCATGTGATAAAAACAATCACAATCGAAAGCTTACTTTTCACAGACACTTTGCTTTAATCAGCACTTTTTAACAACATTTTAACACAGTTTTAATTTAAAATGAAATTTAATACGAATTACTGTCAAAACAAGCTTGGATACACCTCGCGCCACCATCTTGAGGGGTGCTGAGTTGTCGCCTCGCTGAAACCGCCGCAGACTTACAAACGCCTACACGCAATACTCCATTTATTAAAGTTGTTTCACAAATAACAATTTTCCCCCAACAAATCCCCCAATAAATCGTACAGTTTATTGGTATAAATCGTAGAATTTTTTGTTTTCAATTTAATGGTAGGTATAAATTACAAAATTGGCGAAGAAATTAAAATATTGAGATGACGATTTACAGATTAAATTATTCCAAAATTCCAGAGCTGTCAACACAAAGCATTCTGCTGTTTGCGGCAACTTGTGGCTAATTTCGAGATTTTTCTATTTTACTGTATAGAGGTTTTTTTTAACGAATTTTGATATTAAATTTTGAATTTCTACTGGGAGGGAATTTTTTTATCATTTATTTTACTTTGACCGGGCTTATCTTAATTCAAATGTTGTATCAGTTTCGATAGAACTAAGATGAGTGCCATGGAAAACCCAAGTCGTTTGTATATGGCTAATAATAATAAACTTATTAACCTCCAAACAATTCTGAAAATAAAAAATTGTTAAATTCCCTTATACATTCCAAAGACAATGCAAGTTGTTCCAAATTTTTATCTTTAATAATAAAAAAAAGTTACGCCTCTTTCGAAAAATAATTGAAATATTGACCGTTCGGATTGCTTTCTGTCTATAATAATACACTAACTTCAGAATTTTTGCGCTTACCATCGATGAAATAAAAAATATTTTTCAAAAACTATTCTTTTTACGGCCGTTTTCTTCCTTTTGATATGTGGGGTCAAACAAAAAAAAATCCCATGTCTCTACCTGCTCTAATAATAAAAATGTTATTGACTTCCAAAAAATCCTTGGTGGCCATGAAAAAAATTTGGTTCAATCCCTTTTTACATTCTCAACACAACGCAAGTTATTGTCTTAATTTCTATCTTCACTAATAAAAATAAGTTAGATTTTTTTGTAATGTCATGGGATGTTTTGTTGATCGACATTTAAAAATCGCACACTTTTAATTGGAGATTAGCGGTACTTATATCAAACAAGTCTGAAATAAAAATATAGTTTAAAAAACTAAAAAAAAAACACGCTTACGCTTAGCAAACTGAACTAAAAAGTAAAAAATAATAATAGCAAACCGAATTTTATTGTAAAAAAAAAGAAGCGTGGGGTGCATGATATCAATTGTTATAAATATTTCATTAGTAGCTATTGATAAAAGTAGAGTTATCATAAAAAAATATATATAATAAAAAAAGCACCCCGCATGCTTCTTTTTTACAATAAAATTCGGTTTGCTATTATTATTTTTTACTTTTTAGTTCGGTTTGCTAAGCGTAAACGCGTTT
Source organism: Pseudeuparius sepicola (assembly GCA_963920635.1). Classification (NCBI taxonomy): domain Eukaryota; kingdom Metazoa; phylum Arthropoda; class Insecta; order Coleoptera; family Anthribidae; genus Pseudeuparius; species Pseudeuparius sepicola. The sequence continues at coordinate 132,309,100 of OY987298.1, read as the reverse complement.
TTTTAGTTTTTTAAACTATGTTTTTATTTCAGACTTGTTTTGAGTTGAATAATTTTTTATAATTGGGGATATATGTAAATGAATAAGTGCGAAAAAATTCAGGAGGTGATTGCCTTTTTAAAAATAAGGGGGGGTTCTCGTATAAAATTTTTCGATTTGGCGTTTCTCTGCAAAGTTATTCGGGTTACAGGGTGACCCAAAAGAATTTTTTTTTATTTATATCTCTAAATAATCAAGTTGCACAGCTGAAACTTTGCACTGTTATGTTTTTGGCGATGGAGAATAAGCTGAAGGTGTCAGTTTTTATGTATCTCATAGAGGGCGCCGCTTGTGCTGTTCTGTGATCGTGCTTTTACTCCTAACTTTTTTGAGGTTATGTTTTTGGTCTTGAAGGTTCGTCATTTTAGTGCAACTTTTCATTTTGCAACTAAAATGTACTCTTTTTCATAACGATAGAATCAACCGTTTGCGTTTTATCTACCGCTTTCAAACGTTACAGATTGGGCAAAACACCATTGGTTTTCTTGAAATAGGGTGTTCAAATTTTGTTAAATTCAATCCTTTCCATTTTGAAGGCTAATAAGTTTTGGTACATTGTTCATAGGAATTTTTTTCTCAGTTTAAATGGTACAGTCTATCTGTAACGTTTGAAAGCGGTAGATAAAAATTTTATGTTTTTAATGTTGAAGTTAACAGGTGTTTTGGGGCACATTTTGCCAATTTCAACACAAAGGATTGATTTTATTGTTATGAAACAAGAGTACAATTTAGTTGCAAAATGAAAAGGTGCACTAAAATGACGAATCTCCAAGACCAAAAACATAACCTCAAAAAAGTTGCGAGTAAAAGCACGATCAAAGAACAGCACAAGTGGCGCCATCTGTGAGATACGTAAAAACTGACACCTTTAGCTTATTCTCCATTTCAGTTCAGCAACTTGATTATTTTGAGATATAAATAAAAAAATATATTTTGGGTCACCTTGTAGACCCGAATAACTTGGCAAGGAAAGCCCAAATCGAAAAATTTTATTTATTTTATACTATTTATTTACACCCTGTATATTTAATAAATGGAGATTGCGCGTAGCGGTTTGTAAGTCTGCCGCGGTTTCAGCGAGGCGACTACTCGGCGCCCCTCAAGTTGGTGGCACTCCGAGGTCTGTGCTTGTTTTGAGTTGAATAAATATTTTATAATTGGAGATAAATGGAGTATTGCGCGTAGGCGTTTGTAAGTCTGGCGCGGTTTCAGCGAGGCGACTACTCGGCGCCCCTCAAGTTGGTGGCGCTCCGAGGTCTGTGCTTGTTCTTCTGTGACCATTAAATTTCCATTGATGCAATGTGAATTACACATAATTTCAAATAGAAAATTGAATTGAATACTTATTTTTTGTATCTATGGCGAATGCGCTGGGATAGTTAAAAGAAACTACGTGAACGATATCTAGTCTTACTTTTCTGTGTAATAATTTCATTTTGAGTATTTTGTATATTCCATCATTAGTGTTAAATTTTTCGTAAATAAATAATACTTCCAGGACCTCTTCACTGCAGTTTATTTTAAATAAAGTACACATTGCATCAGTTCGATAACTTCTCGACAATCATAGGGTAAATACTCCTGCAGCTGTGGTCCATATCTGAGTGTACTAAAAAGGAAATTATATTTAGGTGATTATTCACAACTACTGAGCCAAGAGACTAACCTTGTAGCTTTCTATTAACCCGCCTCGCCGATAAGGTGCTTTCAGTTTTTCGTTTAAACACGTATAGACAACAATAACAAACTTTGAGGTTATGGTTGGTTGGCCGAAGGATTGAGGCCTGTAATTTCTGGCAGTTCCGTCTAGCTGTCATTTCTGGCATTCAATATTTGCGTTCACTTTTCATACAGAAAAACAGAAACTAAGAAATTGTCTCCATGTCTCGTCAATCTCTGTCGCTACTTCGGGAGATGTACATGACCCAGGGGCCGCTGTACTTTACGGTTAAACGTTTGAGGTCCTTAAAATAAGATAGAAACTGACGGTGGTGTTTCGTAGCCATAAGACTAACTTACCGCTCACAGAGTGGGTATCTACGATGCCAAGGGAGGATATGTTTTCGTTTAAACACGTATAAACAACAACAATAACAAACTTTGAGGTTATATAGCTATACAGCCTGCTGAATTTTTTTTAATTCAAAGAAACATGTAAATTCTCATCTGATCAATTTTCAATCGAAATGAAATAACCGAAAAAATATATTATATTTTTCTTTATGTTCGTATATGAATAGCCGCCCTGTATTTCACTACGTTTCAGGTTACAGTCCGCTGTCTTTTTTTTATTCATTGTTGTATTAGGTACTTTCACTGCTATCTGACAAACTTTCAGCCGGAATAACATTATAATAGAATGGAAGAAATCAAAACTACCCCACAACTTTCCCGCCAGGGGTTCTTTTGAGCACACATTGACTGTATTATAGGCGAAGACTTCCAAAGCAACAAGAGGGCTAGTGCGAGCGTTCTTCACACCTGAAACAAAATTTATGTATTGAGATATAATTCTGCGACAATTAAGCAGATATTTAACGTAACATAACCCATATCGACAGAAACAGGTTCGAAATATGTATATGTGCTTTTTTAAACGGCAAAAACATATCTAGAAATATCTACTTACGACAAAGTTTTCCGTCGGGTTAGACTTGCCAAAACCCATGTAAAAGGACATTGTCTAAGAAACCCTTTCTTCGGCACAAGCATCGATCAAGTTTAAACGGCAAATTGATACCCCTCAGTCTTCCGCATATATTCTTTTAACGGTGCATTGTCCTCGCTTCGTTTCGCAGGATTATTAGACGGCAACAAAGACCCCAGAGTACCTAAAAATCTGAAATAGGTGAAGCAAATCGTATCTAAAAATGCTCTCCATACCTTTCTGTACAACTCAGTTTTCCATTATTCCTGTTAAGCCGGAAAGCGCCAGATCACCACTAGAGGGACAAGGGCACGGCCATAAGTTCGTTCTAACACGGGTTTCTGAGTTTCTCAAGCCTGATTTTCCAAGAAAGGCAAAGTAATAAGTGGATCTCTCCCGTGGCGTTTTCTAAAACCGAAATTTTACATAAAAACCTACATACATACATACCTAACCTACAGTGCGCCCGTACCTGGAAAACTTACCCATGGAATAACAGATGGGTTTCTGAGCTCCCAAACTCCCAAACCACTACGAATGTTGGAAATTTGGAAATTGTCCACACCAAAACCAAACGACAGCTGATTACCACCATTTTGTTTCTGAATTCTAACTAATCGATATATTATCTAGCGCGTGCGCCTCGGCCACGATGAATATACAGGGTGTTCTCCGGCCCTTTATTTCCAAAATAGTCTAAAAATGTCGGAAAAAAAATTCCGGGGGGCCGAACGGCTCTTTTAATCCGGACGCTTTTCAATAGTCTTCTTCCTCATGTACTCCCGCGGACGTACGCGAAATTTGGGCTCGAAAAATCGAAAACTGCGTCTTGTAGAGTGTTGCCAAGACAGCCCGGACTAGCTAAAAGCAAGGGCCATAACAAGCGCCTTTCAGGCGTTTGTTAACAAGGTTATGTGATACTATAGTTAACTTAAATAGAAGCTGTCACTGTCAAACAAGGTCCATGGCCTACTTGTCGAGAAAAAATATAAAAAATATCGAGAAAATATGAGTGGTGAGTTAATTTTGTCCAGGAGCTTAGTAATTAATAATAATATCTCTATAGTCTCAACTTGTTCACATTGACTCATACATAGGTGCTTAAAGAATCTCATTTTAAATATAAGTAAACTCTTTAAGTAAATATATGAGTCAATGTGACATGTCTACGAGCCACTTTTAAATATACATACAGCTACAACGCAAAAGCAAGATGCACTTTGACTTGCAAGCTCGCATACAAAATATTCGGCATGCTTTTCGGTAGATTCGAATTTTGCATTTTGTATTTCAACTAATTTTACTTAATATCTATAAGAATTGCATACTACAGATTTTATTATACCTAACTTTTTCTTTGTCAATTCTAAATTTTCTGTGAAGATTTATGGTTGCGCCGCGACTGAAATTTTACGTCTATAGATAATTTATTCCAGTTAAGCGTTACTTCCGCCCCATTGGCTTAGGAAACTTTGAGACTGATTAATTTGAATTAATTACCAATTTCTATGAAGAAAATCTACTCCGTAAAATATTGGGGTGTAGTTCTGGGCTAAAGCAAATTTCGATTCATTTGTCCGAACATTAACAAAAGTGTATTGGCTCGTTGGAAGGAGAAGGGCCATTACACAATTACCCCATACTAAGAATACAGACCAAAACTGGAGTGGACTTACGTGCCGTTATTTTAAGAAAGAATATATATATATAGTTATTAGGGAAAAACTTTTATTGGGTAACCCGTTTTAGAAGAGACCCAATCTCAGCAGGGGGACCTCAGATCCACAAATATACAGGAAGCTCTGATTAGAAAAATCAAGCCATGAAGTGAAACGTGATGCAGCCGTCGAAAACTGTGCAATTACCTACAATTTTCCGTTTCAATTGTTGTGGGTGTGGTGGGTACTTAATTTGGATCACCCTCAGAGGAAATTTTTGTTTCAGAGCGACGGGACCTGCACCAGTACAGCGACTGGAGGCAGCTCTGGTATCCCAGTGCAGAAGAACTCAGTAGGGCGGAGGCGATCGCCGGCCCGGGTGGAGACAACAACACAGTCACCAACGTGACGGTCCAGCTCGGGGCCACCGCTTACCTGCACTGCCGGGTGAGAGCAGCGGTGTCCGCAGGAGACCGAGCTCTGGCAGGAGCCGAAGTGAGTCACATTTTTTTAGACGGCACTACCTACTAATAATAACTGTTTCAAGAATTTACATCTTTTTCGTAAAAATATTGTTAACGAAAAATGCCTCTATCAGCTTTCAATGAACATGTTTGCACTGTTTTCTAACCTAGTCAAAGATTTAGCAGATACCTACATTTTATGTTTTGGTATTCTACTTACAGTTTTATAATTTTTATGATTAGTTTAGAGGCATTTTCCGTCATATCTTTATTGGCCTGAGGCCACCAGGGCGACTTTTTCTTTTAGTTTTCTTTGTTTTTCCCTGTAGAGCTTCTAGAAGTTTCTAGAAATTTACTAGAACATTATGATTTGTGCATCTATCATTGACCAGGAATATTCTAGTGTAGTCTCCAGTCTTTCATTTGAATATATAAGCCCTGGGAATTAGGCCTGAGGGGAAGTTTTTTTTTACAAGTGGTTTATTCAAGTGTAATTAATACAAGTCAATGTACATGTACAATAGTATCTTATCTTAACCTAACAATCTCATAAAGTCACTAATAATCTAACAAATACACCTAAACTCCAAATAACTCCTAAAACAATACTTCAGTATTGGTATCGGAGGCAAAACATGACCATTAACGGTGGCACATTGTGTCAGCCGCGAAAGTGTTGTTTTAACTTATTGAGAAATCTGTTGTAGGTTATTTCATTTTTTATTATCGATGGAAGATCATTGTATGTTTGTGAAGCTCTGCTTAAAGGATTATGAAGAGCTATATTGGTTAAGTTAAAGGTTATAACGCGATTTTAGCGCAATTTTTGGAGCTGATAGAATATTCTTGGTCAGTGGCAGTATCTGCCAAGTTTATTTATGATTTGTGAAGGCTAAACAATAAAGGTGGTAACCAAGGCAACGAGTTTGGACTGTGATTGTTGAGATTCAGTACAATATGTTCTTAATATGGGAAAAATAGCGCTTGAGAATAAATTTATCAAGAAATATTTCCGGCGCGTGTGGTTTTTGTTGAGAATCTTTCACGAATCGATTCCATTATTAATTTCCTGTAGGTATATTATTGATATCTCCAAAACGATTCGTTTTGAACGAGTTTACTGTTCTGAATAATCGAGAAAGTGACAGCTTCGACTGGGATCTCGGAGTTAACGAACAACATGGCATGTGTATCACAATATAAGCAACATAATTTTCAGCTGCATAATTTAGAACAGTGCAAAACAAACAATTTTTGCCAGATATACGCAGTTTCCAAGTAACGAAATGATAAATTCTCTTGGGAATTATTGCAAAGCAAAGCGGCAAATCCCAAAAGCATTATTTATCGCTATCAAGGGCATATGATTGGTTCCTTCTTTATGAAAGTCGCGGCCTTATTGGATACAAGTAGTATGAGGGAAATAATCGTATGTAATATCACAAGTGCCGGAAATTTTATCGATAATTTTTTCGAAAGCGCTATTTTGCCTAGAAGATCACGAGTATAAATTGGAGATAAAATAAAAGCCCAATTTGTACGAGTAGTTTTGCTAATGGGCAAAATAGGGCTTGAGAATAAAATTATCTAGAAAAAATTCCGGCACGAGTAGTATTTGTCGAGATTATTTCTCGAATACGATTTAATAATTTCTGTATTAATTTTTTCTATGTTTACATTTCCAAAACGATTCATTTTGAACGAGTTTATTGGCAGCTTCGACTGTAGCGTTCGAGTAAACAAACATGACGCTTGGATATCCAAGGCAAATGCGATTATACCTACTCCCTGTCAGCGTTGGTTTATTTCTGAAAGTGTCATAAAATTTAAACGGAGACGGAGGTCCAAAAACAAAAATGTAGCAATGTAAAAGTTATATAAATTAATTGATACAATGCTTAATAGTACCGCAACATAATTTATAAGCTGCATAATTTAGAACAGTGTGAAACACACAAACTTTAAGAAGTAGGTACGTGTTTGTATCCAACAGATTCGCGGTTGCTAAGCAACGAAGTGATAATTTGCACAAGTGCAATTATCGCTAGCAGAGGCATATGATTGGTTGGATTTTTATGGAAGGAGCTACCTAATTGGATGCAAGCAGTATGAGGAAAATAATCAGCAAAATATATTGTACCAATTCTCAACAATAACAGTCCCAATTCGTTTCCTCGGTTACGACCTTTATTGTAGACTTCAAACAAAAATACTGTCAGGCTCCTGCTCGCAAATTCGAAAAGAAATCGCCTTCTACCCTTTTACTTACTTCCAAGGCCCAATTTCCAGGACCTATATATTGAAATGGAAGATAGGAGGCTATTCTAGAATATTCCTGGCCAATGAGATATTTACAAATCGTGAAGTTATAGCGTATTTCTATAGAACTCTCAACAGGGAAAACAATGAAAAAGCTTGTTTTTAAAAATGTTTTTTACTATTACTTTATTTATTTATTATTTTTTCACCATTGAGAAGTTCCTTCACTGGGAGCCAACCCTGAGTGCAGCAGCCATCAGAAAGCAAGAACATTAATCCGCCGCATCTTGTAGCTGTGGCCATATTGAATTTAGATATCAATTTATTTTATTTATTTATTTAATTTATTTATCGTTTTCTACTCTTCAAGCCCTTTCATTTGATACACATACTAAAGGGGTTCTAAAGAAAATAGGTAACTCGCCATCTTGGGTGGCGGTCATTTTGAAAATATTAAAATATTTAGTATAGAATATTATCTTGTCACCAGAACTAAAAGTGTATGCAAAATTTCAGCTCAATCGGATGTCAAGAAATGGTTCTAATTCAGCTTCCAAGATTTGACCTAAACATACAGTGTGACCCATTTGTTTTGGGGTCAGTCTGTAAAAAGTGTATCAATCGTGCGATTTGGCTGATTTTTGATGAACTGCACATTTTGAACAAAAATTGCCTGGTTCGCATAAAATCCAAAGCCTACTATGACCGTTTTTATGAGCAAAATTTTAAGAAACCATATTAGCGTTTTTTTTTTGAAAAAATCTGTGTGCGCCAATGGATTGAGCACCCCTCGAAATGGGTATGTACAAAATTTCATCAAAATATTTCAAGTAATAACGATTTTGTAGAAAAATTAAAAATGCAGCCAAGGTACGTCTTTATTTTCAAAAATTCAAAGTTGGCCATGGAAAATAATTGAATTGTTTACTTTTTATTAAGTGTCAAACTGTCTAAATTGAGTTCAGAAATTGTTTGTGCTCAATACAATTAATTATCATAATTATGGAATATTTAAGCATAAGAGACAAAATAGAAATTGTTCGACTCGTGGGCGACAACGAGCGCTCGGCAGCAGAAGCTGCGGCCGAATTTAACAATAGACACCCAGGTAGATCAGTGAGTCGAAGTACTGTACAACGTATAAACAATATTTTTGATGAAACTGGATCGATTTCTAAAAATTTATTAAAAACTAGGCAAAATGGACGCCGTGGACTTGTTGAAAATAACAATCAAATTCTGCAATACTTTAGTGACAATCCTCGAAATAGTGTTCGAACGGCTAGTTTAGACCTTCATATACCCAGAGAGAGTATAAGGAGATGTTTGAGACAAAACAAAATAAAACCGTTTAAGCCAAAATTTTTGCACACCCTGGAACCAGGAGATGAGGAGAGAAGATTAGAATTTTGCTATTGGCTGCAAGGTGAATATCTCCATAATGGCAACTTTTTAAATGAAATTTTATTCACCGACGAAGCCACGTTTACTACAAATGGTGTAGTATCAAGTCAAAACTGCCGTCACTGGTCAGCTGAAAATCCAGAGTTTATAATAAATGCAAGGAGACAATATTCACAAAAAATTAACGTTTGGTGTGGAATACTACGCGACAGAATAATTGGCCCATTTTTCTTTGAAGGGAATTTGAATGCGGCTGGCTTCTTGAATTTTCTAGAAATTGAATTTAGAAATGCTTTAGATGAGTTACCATTAAGATACCGTTTAAATTTAAAGTTACAGTTAGATGGCAGTCCTATTCATAATGCTCGTTTAATCAGAAACTGGCTAGATAATAATTTTGAAAACTGTTGGATAGGGCGAAATAGTCCTTTCTGTGAGTGGCCACCGAGATCTCCGGACTTAACTCCTTTAGATTTTTTTCTTTGGGGTACACTTAAGCAAAATGTTTATAAGTCAAGACCCCATAATTTACAAGAACTGCAAGCTAGGATAAACCGTAGTTGTGAGGAAATTACTCCACAGCAAATACGAAATGTAATTTTGAATGTACGCAAGAGGAACGACAAATGCATTGTAGAAAATGGAGGCTTGGTAGAAGTTACAAAAATTTTATAATTTTAATTGTTTTTATGTTTTGTGTTTATAAGCATAAGGTTGTATTATTACAATTCAATTATTTTCCATGGCCAACTTTGAATTTTTGAAAATAAAGACGTACCTTGGCTGCATTTTTAATTTTTCTACAAAATCGTTATTACTTGAAATATTTTGATGAAATTTTGTACATACCCATTTCGAGGGGTGCTCAATCCATTGGCGCACACAGATTTTTTCAAAAAAAAACGCTAATATGGTTTCTTAAAATTTTGCTCATAAAAACGGTCATAGTAGGCTTTGGATTTTATGCGAACCAGGCAATTTTTGTTCAAAATGTGCAGTTCATCGAGCTCTACAATTTAAAAAAAAATCAGCCAAATCGCACGATTGATACACTTTTTACAGACTGACCCCAAAACAAATGGGTCACACTGTACATTGCAAATTAAATAAAAGCTTGTTTATAATTAATAAAAATGGGGCCCCTTTGTAAGTAGAGTAGGTACTTACCAAAAAGTAAAATCTATTTGCCAAATCTTTGAATAGGTTAGAAAACAGTGGAAATATTGCAATCTTTGTTGGGACACGTCCTGACATGTTGAAAGCACAGTGATCCGAGACAGCCCTTTATCGGTTTCATCCTTTTTGGGAATCATCCTGGCTAGATAGGTTTCAAAGGATAGAAACACCAAAAAGCAGTGGCGCACCCAGAAAATATGATTGGGGGGGGGGGCAACTCAGGGCAGTCAGACAGAAACTTCAGGCAGGGCAAATGACTTTCGAGTCAGGGCACTACACATTTGAGAAGTGAGGGAGAGGTACCTACAGGGCGGTAGGTACTTTGTCGGTGGGGACAGGGGGGGGGGGGGTAAAAAAAGGAATTTAACTTCCGATATTACAAATCAGGCGAAAATTTGTGAAAATTTCAAGGTCAAATATAATATGAACATACAATTTGACGTCAAAGGTAATTTTTTGCTGCTAATTATGCGGGCCCATAATCATTTGTGCAGTAAGCAAGAATACTTTTTAACTAACAAAAATCCAATAATTATCAATAACAACACCGAACACCCTTTTGTGATTATCTTATTGTTTCAAAGGGCCACAATATGTCTATAATTTTTGCAAACATTGTCTGGTCAGTGTAGTAGGCATAGGTAAATTGAAATTTGTTTGAAAGTCTGACAATAAAGATTATTGTTTTTTAAGCGGGCAATAAAAAGTGTACTTAGAGGTGTCTGGTGTCTGCACACTAAAATGCGCCGCAGGCAATTTTTTTTAGTAAATTTAAGGGCAAATTCAGTTTAAGTGAAGTATAATAAATAAAAAAATCAACATGATATCTTTTTTTCCTCGTTTTTTTCTCAATGGAGCAGCGCCTTATCTACGGCTTAGGGTGAGGTGAGGTGAACTATTGTGGCTCAGGCAGCCCCCCCCCCTGGGTGCGCCACTGCCAAAAACAACTACTAAGAGGGCAAATCCCCTACCGGCATTGAACTACACTGTTGGTTCTCACAAGCTATAGTTCTTATTATTATGTTCGATGTTTGAAAACATTTTACACAATTTAGCAAATAAAATCTTTTTGTCAGAAAAATGCTTCCCGGTGATGTTGTTTGTATACAAGTAATTTAAGCACGGTAATTACTTCCTTTATGGGTCGACAGAATCTCACCAGATATTCGTTTATAACACCAACATTGATAAATCCAATTAAAAGTATGGCCGACATTTAGCCGATTTTTACTCGACTCGAGTTTCTCCCACGCTGAATTGGAGGTTCTGGCGCAGCAGCTGACCAATTCTCTTATATGAAATTAAACTCCTCCTTTTATACTCTGTTCGTTTTTCCTTGTTTCTCGAGGGTCCCGGCGGACTAATATCCCATAAGTGGTTTTGTTAGAGCGTAACAGTAATTTGTTTAATCGAGCTGGTCCATCGTGAACGGAGCAATCCTTTTAATGACCTGAGAGGTATTAATTTCATTGAGAGATCCGAAGGCCAACCTGAAGCGTTTCCGTAAATTAGATAAGACTCTTGGAGAGCCACGGGCGAGATAAAAATAAAAATAAATTTGAAGGATACTTTTATTATTTTCTTGGGCATAAGGTTAACAATGCAAAGGCGTAGTCAATGTACCCTTATGTGCTAAATAAACTTGTTACTACTACACATCACGATATGCCAGTCGTGGTCCAGTCGTTTGATTACGTTGCTACGGTAACCTAAACTAGGCGTTTTTGCCAATCCAGGTTGGGTTATCTCAGGGACTCTTTAAAATTAGGGGACCCAGCATGTCACAGTCTCACATAGGAAAAGTGAGGCTTTGAGGGGAAGTTTGTTGTCTGTCGACTCCAAGGAGACCGCAAGGGAGCTGGTACAAGGTTATGTTATATGTCAGTGTCCAACTGCCATCAGGTTTTATGTGATATGCCAGTGTCATAGATTCTAAAGGAGGCAAAATATTTCCCATCATAATTCACAATTTTTAAGTTTTCTATCTTCCAGATACTCCGACGTGTCAATTAAAGGTAATGTGGCTGCCTGTAGTGGTAGTCCCAATAATTACAACCAGATTTTTGTTGTATCACCTTTAGTAGTCCTCTACAATTCCCATTACGTGGGCATTACCATAGAAGAATCTACTACGAAACAAAAATCGTATTTCGTAAATTTTAAATTATTAAGCAGGTAGCTTCAGTCAGGTCATTTTTTAAAGAATTTTTATCTACCACTAGAAGTATATTTTAAGTTTGTGAGGTACCTTGGGAGAGAAATAAAATTATAAACATTTTATAATTAACACCGAGAAAAATTACATGATTAGAACTACTAGACCTAATCTTATTAGTCCATCCCGAAATCTGTGAAAGTTCTTTAGGTAGATACATTCAACATGGGAAGAAAGTTCATGTACATATTACAAATGGAAGGAGGAACCTGTTAACAATAGGTGCAATAGCAACAAATTCTTAAATAAGCAAAATCGGCACTGACATACCATACTTATTACTTAAATTCGTGCAAATAATTGCTGGAAATCAATTTCAACTATAAAATAAATTTGTTTCATTTGACAGTTGCCATATTCTGCACATGTAGACCCAAAATTGTCAAGTCTAATCTTTAGAAATCATGAAAACCGTTATTAATTTTTAATAACAATCAAAGTACCTGCTATTTTCATAGATTCTCCAATAAAATGTCATAATTGACATCACTGATACCATTAGAATGAGGAAAGAATAGGCCTCACTTTGGAAAGTATAATGCTGGGTCCCCTTACTTTAAACAGTCTCTGGGTTATCTAATAGCACAGAATAACTAAACAGAATTCCAACGCTTACCGCGGCAATAATCTCGGTTTGCCGGCCCGTCTCAGGTCGACGGGACCAGTGAGGAAACAAATTTTGAGACAGCGCTCGGTGCCAGGCACGATCGCCGCCTGCGGAGTCATCAAAACTACTTACCTGCTTCTTTGCGCAACGAAAACGGTGCCCGGCCCGCCTCGTCCTATTTAGTGAAGCGAAATCGGGCTAAAAAGTCGTCAAAAAATTTTTCAAGGTAGAACTAGATCGGACCCCATAGGTGTTGTTAAGTACATCACTCTGCATACGAAATGGCGATTTACGAAATTTTTTTGTGGTCGAGACCTTTTTTATTTCGAAAAAACTGTCGAAATTGACAATTTACGGAAATTGTGTTTTTTTACGTTAACATCGTCATATCTTTGAGAGTAGTGGAGCTATCGACTCGAATTTTTTTTTAAATTGAAGCTAACATATGAGCGCTTACAACGAATGCCATTTTTGTTGTCCAATATTGTTTATTAACCACTTTAAATAGCAACAAATTTGCAACGTTATAAAAAGTGTAATGAAATTTTCACTAAGCGAGAAACTTTTTTATTTGTGGAAATTTTTATATACATGCTGCGAGGGAAATGTGCCCAAAACACGAAAAAAGTTTTTGGCAAAAAAACATTACCTATAGCGCCTATAGTTTTTGAACTGTGAATTTTTTTTTGTGGGGCGCGCTACTCACGTGGAACGCAAAATTAATCCCTTGCCTGAGAATATCCACGCGTGGCGGGCATGTCTCAACAACTAATGCGTAGTTTACATGCGCAAGTGAAACTATCACAAATATAAATATCTTAGAGTAATTCCTAATAGCACATAGGTCTGTGCTAATAGTTTGCCAATGTAAACCCTCTCAGTGAGAACTCTCTGCCATAAAAGAGTAGGTAGGTACGTCTGTGGGAGCGTTTACATAAACTATTTGGAAGTACTCTCAGTACGACTTGTGAGTTCATGTAAACGCTCCCAGAGTTCTTCCTGAGAGGGTTTACATTGGCAAACTTCTAGGAAATACTCTAAGATATTCATATTTGTGATAGTTTCACTTGCGCATGTAAACTACGCATCAGTTGTTGAGACATGCCTGCCACGCGTGGATATTATCACGCAAGGGATTATTAATTTTGCGTTCCACGTGAGTAGCGCGCGCCACAAAAAAATGCACAGTCCAAAAACTATAGGCGCTATAGGTAATTTTTTTTACCAAAAACTTCCTTCTTGTTTTGAGCACATTTCCCTCGCAGCATGTGTATAAAAATTTCCACAAATAAAAAAGTTTCTCGCTTAGTGAAAATTTCATTACATTTTTTATAACCTTGCAATTTTGTTGCTATTTAAAGTGGTTAATAAACAATATTGGACAACAACTATGGCATTCGTTGTAAGCGCTCATATGTTAGCTTCAATTTTAAAGAAAATTCGAGTCGATAGTTCCACTACTCTCAAAGATATGACGATGGAAATGTAAAAAAACACAATTTCCGTAAAATGCCAATTTCGACAGTTTTTTCTAAATAAAAAAGGTCTCGACCACAAAACAATGTCGTAAATCGCCATTTCGTATGCACAGTGATGTACTTAACAACACCTATGGGGTCTGATCTAGTTCTACCCTCAAAAAATTTCTTTTTTGAGAACGAAGCGACTTTTTGCTGATATATTAAAAAATATATTTCAAAGTTATTTAAAAAGTATTAAAAAAATAGGTTTAGGAACAAAATTTAGGATAGCAATACGTTATTGAATATACGGAAACTGCTACAAGCTAAAATGGTACAAACCGATTTCTAATATCTTTTTTCGTTTTTGAGTTATTTTGAAAAAAGTGAAAATTTGCCTTTTGGATTTTATTTTTTTTCTGAAGTTGTTATCACAGATAGGAAAAAAGAAAAACACTTTCTTATGGCACTTTTTAACGGGCTTTAAGATGGCGTTTTTAGATTTGTTCTACAACATTTCGTTTTTTGAGAAACCATTTTCAACTTAATATTTTTAAATACGGACCTGGATTTTTTTGCAGATTTTGAAAGCACTTTCATTCCAAATACCATGATGTATGGACAATATTTTTAAAATGTTTTGAGACAATTATACTGAAAATTCCTTTTTTTCTACTCATTGTTTCCCTGTATTTAAATGTTGATAACAACTTCAGAAAAAAATAAAATCAAAAATGCAAAATTTCACTTTTGTCGAAATAACTCAAAAACGAAAAAATATATTAGAAATCTGTTTGTACCATTTTACTGACCTCAAAATTGCGCAACTTTTTCCGCATTTGTTGTTTGTTGTTGTTCTATCTCTCACCGTTTGCTAGATTCCCATACTGTTCAACATGCAATCTTAAAATTTTCAAGTAATTAAAGTGTAAATTTCAATAAATAGTCCAAAATTTTAAAAAATGATTAAAAACCAATTTTTCGATATCGAGTTTTTCGTTTTTTGCATTTTCTGAGAAAATTTTCAAAGTGATGTATATTTTTTACACCATCAGAAAGTAGAGGTTTCAACGAACAAAAAGCGAACCGACTTTTTTTAAAAAGCAGCTTTTTTGACGTGGGTATTTTCGATTGAAAATGAGGTTACTTTTTCGGTTTAAAATCAAAAAAAGGGGTAAAAATAAATATTTTGATTCGAAAAAATTACAGCTTGTTCGAGACATAAGAAGGTAAGTTTCCACCAAATTTCGTAGAATTTTTTTTGTGAGATAAAAATTAAAAACCAAAAAATCGGTTATTTTGATTTTTCGTGGATATTTTCAGGTTATGTGAAAAAAGTGTAAATACAAAAGTTGTAGATCTTTTTATTACCTACAACTTTGCCATTTAACTTTTTTGATAGGAGTTGCAGTTTTGCCGGATATCGTGATAAACCGTTTTCCACCCCTAAAAGATCACCCCCTACAACACCCGTAGCTTAAATCGCCCTTAAATTATTTTTTCTGTTATTTTTGCTATATTTTCTTCCTTTTCCAATGGGTGTCATGCTGTTCTAGATTTTTTTGTTCTCAAAAATTATCTACCCTGGCCTAATTGCCACTCCTATACTCCAATTTTTATTTGTTTGAAAACAATTATTACTAACCCTGTACACAAATTCTAAAAACTTCCTTGGAACTGCCCAGAATTTTAGAAAATCTTAGTTTTTATAAGCAATAATTTTGATGTATACAGGGTGTCCATATTTATAACTGTAGAAATCATTAAAATCTTCATTTTTGGAGACAAAAGCCTAAACTTTTTTTGTTTGAAAGGCCTTCAAAAACCGCTTCTTTTGACCTTCCCGCTATTTTCAAAATGCAAATCCAGGGCCGACTCCGATTTTTTTATACCCCCGATTTTCACGAAAACCCTTTAGCGATTTTTTTTTATTTAAAATCTGACCCCACAGCGTTAATCAGAACACGCCAAAACCTGTATATACTAAATTTGAATAAAAAAATATACAGGGAGTTCCATTCTGGAGGGTGTCCAAGTTGAGCAAAATAGGAATTTTAAAGGCATCTATCTGCCAAATCCAGTGTGTCATGGAATCCCCTCAAAACAGTTGAATGGTCAATAGAACCACTCAAGCTGTTGGTGTGCAAAAGTCCAATACAAAATATATAGAGTATTCTTATCTGTGCCACCTCAAATTACTAAATTTTTGAGATTTTATACGGGTCAAAAATCAAGTAGACACATCAAAGCCGCTCCACACACTATAAACGAACTAAATCTGTCAGTCAGTAAGTCCATATCAGTTAAGGTGCCTATGGTGTGCCACAACAGGAAACACACAGAAAATGTATCATCTTAGGCAGTGACTTTGTTGAGAAAGGTACAATAATTTAAATTGTTTTTATCTGTTACTTTTGTGTTTATCAATATTTTTTCAATGATTCCAGAGTACCTACTCTTGATCCGTATAAGATAAAATTTCAGAATTTTGAGATGGCTCAGAGAAAAATACCCTGTTAATTTTTGTAGTAAATCTTTTCACATCAACATTTTAAGCGGTCCTGTTAACCATAGGACTGTTCTGAAGGGATTCCATGGCACACTTGACTCGCCAGATGTCTAAAATTCCTATTTTGCTGAACTTTGACACCCTACAGAATGGAACTCCCTGTACATTTTTTGTTCGAATTTGGTATATGGGGGTTTTAGGGTGTTGTGATTAACGCTATGGGGTCAGATTTTAAATAAAAAAAATCGCTAAATGGTTTTCTTGAAAATCGGGCGTATAAAAAAAATCGCAGCCGGCCCTGGATTTGCATTTTGAAAATGGAAGGAAGGTCAAAAGACGCGGTTTTTGAAGGCCTTTCAAACAAAAAAGTTTAGGCGAATATCTCCAAAAATGAAGATTTTACGGCTTTGTACAGTTTTAAAGTTGGACACCCTGTATACAGGGTTTCTCAAGAAAAGTGTTTTAAAAAGTCCGATTATTTCCTTAGTCAAAAGAAAAAGGGTCTGCTAAAACCCGGGTGAGTTTTTCCGGGGAATCTGAATCTAGCGTCACAATTGACATACTGGGTGTATTAAAAATGGAAACAAACAGTATTTTTTATTTTTCGAAAAAATTGTTTTTTCGAGAAATAAAAAATACTGTTTGTTTCCATTTTTAATATTACGGACAAAATATATTAAAATCTGCTCGTTTGTAATTTATACATCATTCCCGGTTTAACGGGAAGTAAAAAAATATTTTAGGAAATTGTTATTTTTCTATACAAAATTATAGGGACATCTCTTGCCGTTTTTGAGATATTCGCCCAGGTTTTCTGATTTGAATAGAATAAGGGAGCGTATATTACAACTACCTGAAAGTAGTCCATGACTTCATTTTTGCTTTTTAATACATAACACTAACCGTACAGCACAAAATATGATTCTGTGACCACAGCTATAAGTAGGTCATGGACTGAAAATTTGTTTCATACAATTAGAAGATACGCTTCCTTTTTCTACACCAACCAGGAAAACAGAGGCGAACATTTCGAAAGCGGTAAGAGATAAATCGGTAATGTTATACAGTGCCACAGAAAGTTGGAACCATATGGGAATTTTTTTATTTTTGGGCTAAGATGAAACTGCTCTGGGGAGATCATCTCTGCTTGCAAAAATATTCGAAATGAGATAATTAAACGTCGTGACGTAATTTGACATATCTGTCAAAAATGACATTTAATTAAATAAATAGCCAAAATCGAAAAATGTTATTTGAAAAAGTTGCTTGGAATTTTATTTTACCCCTATGTACAAATTTTCAGCCAAAAATTCTGACAATGATAAATTTTTGATCTTTTGAAAAAATATAAAAATTGCACCTTGTAAGTTGACTTTTTCTTGAAACTAGCAGATTACGACCTAAAAACGGTCCATAACTAAAAAATACCACGTTTTGATGATAGACAAACAATAATAAAGTCGAATAATGTTATATATAGTTTTTTTTTGTCGGGAATCAAAAACGAAGGGTTTTTAAACTGGCGCGAACACAAAACTTTGTTTTTTAGGGCCGAATAGGGTAAATTAATTAGGTCCAAATTTCCAGAATTCTGTACCCATATTGCACGGATAAAGTCATTTTTGGGAAAGTCGAAAAATATGTTCGTCCTACTCCTTCGACCAGTCCAGAACTGGTGCAGTTTTTAAAACTGCACCGCTTTGCGGCCATTGCTGATCGGCAAAAGAACAAAATCACAAAACATAACTTAACAGCAAATAATAACAGCCACAACAACAATTTAACAGTACTTAACAAATCGACAACAAAACAACAACTTAACGCCAAAACAGAACAATTCGCTTTTGAAACACAGGAACCAGGAACAAAACTTCCAATACAAGTGTAGGTAATACACCGGCTCTGACTACGAGCAGGCGGTAGCACACTGGAGGGAGAAGCACGTGCGTCCCACACGAACCTCTACGTCGCCGACCGATATAAGCCGAGCCATCGTCCGCCCGATGGACTGCAAAGTGGGGCGCGCCGCGGGTCGACCAAGCCGATACTCACGAATATGTGTGCCAATTACTTGCTTGGGTGACTATGATCTACACAGTACTTAAGGAAGCACATAGATGGCGATACTAACTCTGTCCTTAACGGGTCGCCGTATGCGCGTATACGGACGCTACAATTCTGTTTAGTTATTCTGTGCTAATAGATATAGCTATATAATATACAGTCATTTCCAATACAAATATACCTGCACCGTATACCTATACTCAAGAAGAGTTTTCTGATTAATTATTTATTAATGCCATAAGGTATACGTAACGTAAATCGAAAAATTTACTGGCATAATTTTCATCTCGTGGTAATAGAATCTACATACAAAGTAATGAACGATGAACGGGAATCTCTGGATCACTTTTATACAAAGCCTCTCTAGAAAAATCATTCAATTTTTTATTCATTTTGGAATAATATTCCCTACTGATTTGCATATATTTGGGAAACTGTTCTACAGGGCAGCTTTAAGGGGGGACTGTCATGTAAAATTGTTCGGGTTGTGATTTTTTTCCTCTAAAATGGTCGAATCTAGAAACTTAAATTTTGTGGTTCATTATACCAGCAAATTGGACGACAATTGACGAAAGAATTATTTTTTTGCACCCTCCCAAGGGTATAAACTCGCAACCCTTATTTCGCTTTTTATAGAACATTGCCGTAATTAGGAAAACTTAGATTCTGTAGCAAAATTAATTATTTAGAAAAAAATTGACTCTGCACCTTTCCATGGATACGTTCCTCTACAGAGGCATTTAAATAAAATAATAAGGTAAGCGTTGCCTACGATTTTTATAGATATTTGTTCTTTTCTGTGCTCTCTGCAGAATGAATAAGTTATTCCAGTTAACTGAGCGGATAAATTTCATATCCACCGTAGATATAGGATATGAAATCAACAATCAACTGATTACGTTTAATTTAACCTTCCCCTGGCGCGTGTTGGAAAATCAAGCAACCTTTGAATTTAATTTATTATTAAAATATTCATTTAGCAGCTGTTACAGGTAGAAAAAATACACTGTAGAACTCGAGTGGAAT
Source organism: Pseudeuparius sepicola (assembly GCA_963920635.1). Taxonomy (NCBI): domain Eukaryota; kingdom Metazoa; phylum Arthropoda; class Insecta; order Coleoptera; family Anthribidae; genus Pseudeuparius; species Pseudeuparius sepicola. The sequence continues at coordinate 132,289,572 of OY987298.1, read as the reverse complement.
GTCCATATCGCCCTCAAATCATTGAATCACGTCCTCGTGCATTATAGTCATCATATCCACCATCAATGTACAAACTACTATTTCTTTGCAATTATGTGGAAGTAACTTTAGGTGTATTGTTTTCGTTCAAACATTCACTCCAGTGCCATCATAATCAAAAGTTTAGTAAGCGTTATTTTTTCACAAGGAGTTAGAAATACTGCCCTTATCTTTAAAAAATGCCTTTTTTCATCTAGATTTCGTAGCCTTATGTTAATTAAAAGTTGGTTTTGTATTAATCAGAAGGGCAATATAAAGATGATTTAAATTATCTTTATGTTCATAGAAAACTGCAACATGACTCACTGCACTGTATAAATATTGGAAACAACTCATTACAAGTATATTTTCTAAATAACAGAGTATTAAGAAAAACTAATGTTTTCCATAGGTACCGACATAATGCCAACAAGAAACATATAATCTGTCTAAGAAGCTTTCGCATGAAACTGAGGCGTTGTTTTCGCTTCTTTCGCGGATTATAAACTCCACGGGTTCTAGTTTAGAACAGTATTTTCACCCCCGCCTTGCTCCATGTGAGTTTATGTGAATTATATTTCATTAGTTCTAATCCTGTGGTTTCATTTTTATTGCTTTCATGCTACAGTCCATCTTCATGCTCTCTAACTGATCTACACACCTGCATGCTCCGTCACATTGAGGCCTCTGAACCAGGAAATTGTTTGGGCGAGGAACTTTTGTTTTTAACTATAATTACAAGTTTGGTAAATTATCATTTTCTTCCCAACACAAAGAAGTAAGGTCAACATATTGCTTTCTTTTGTAGTATTTTCCTAACTCGTATATTATTATTTTAGTAAAGTTAATTAGCATTAACTTCTTTGGAAGTACTGTCATTAAATAAGGTATACCTTAATTATTATGGTTAGAAGTTGACTAGGGGGCAGTGCTTAAGCACAAAACTTAGTAACCTCGTCCCGCTTGGGCTAGTTAGATGTTAAACGATCGGCTTATAAAAAAAAGCACCTCATAAACCAACTAAGTTTAGCGTTTACTATAAAAGATAAGTTGTAATAAAATTATTTAGGAATGCGTTATAGTTGTTTTCACTGTTACAAATTCGAATTATTCTGTTTCTTGTTTTAGGATTTAGGGGTATCATGAAGTGCATCGATAGAATTTTATATCTTTTAACAAGCTGTGGTTGATATTCGAAATTTCACACCCATGTAATATGGTATGTTATATGTAGAAAAACAAATTTCAATGTACGTTAAACGACTGTGCTAATGTACTTTAAACGACCGGAAAAAATGTTATATTGGAATTACGAAGCAGTAGCTAAAAACACAGCATATGATAATACCAACCCAACATAAATACGACTGCCGAGCAAATAATAAATCAGGTAAAACTACCTAGGCTTAACATTATGTCCCTAGTAAAATTTTAGATAGAGAACAACATTGTTGTAAACGAGCAATTGGCGAAATGATACACATTTGCACAAACCGAACGGTGAACTTCGGAACTGATGTAGCACAATTAGGTTGTATTTATTTATTTTCAATTTTATAACGAAAAAACATAGCTTTTTCTTAATGCTTCTATACTAGACTACATTAAACGAAAAAAAAAATGGAAGAATTTTGAATTTGGAGTAAGTAAAATGTATTTTTCAAATAAATTTTTGTATATGTAATTTATTAAGTATCTATAGGTATATCTATATAATGTAATTACGAGACTGTTATCTGCAAGTCTGTCTCTATATCTAAATAAGGCAGTAAGTCGTCGTGTGTTTACCTTCAACTATTAAAAATAAACTAACTTACTAAACAAAGGAGCAGTATAATAATTATTTTTTTGCACTTATTTGTAGTATTCAGAAATATTAGAAATTCGCGACACTAACAACAAACTTAATAGAAGTACACAATGCTTAGTAAGAGGGCCAGTAACTAAAACACTTAATGCAGTTTGCATTGGTCAAATCGTTAAATGTTAATATTTATACTAAGAATAGGTACTATATGTAGTACTAAGAACTTTGAATAGTTTTTCTTCAAAGTTAAATTTCTTGACTTACTGCTCTCTTAGTTACGACGTCAGAAGTATGCCCGACGCTATTAAACGTCATCAAAAGTATGTTTGGTTGTCTGTATCAACATTTACAACTAGCTCGAAAAACTAGTGAATTTGAAGGATTTTCAAAATTTATAAAAATATATTATTATATAACTAATTTAGCAGCTATGACTTTTTAAATAGTGTCAGTAGCATCTATATGCATATTTTAAAAATACCCTTTCAAACAAACGAACCTTTTAAATGCATTAGCTTTTCCAGCTACTAGTAAATAAAATTCTATTGATACAGGCATCCGAACATACTTGTGATGACGTTTTATTTCCAACCTTAAGCCTCAAGTTTTCATAACAAACAGTTTTTGTTGGAGTTTATAAAACAACTTTTCACAGAAGGTCTTCGTTGTGGTCTATGTAATAATAGTGTTTATATTTTATTTTAGCCAGTGAAATACGCGAGAAATATGGGAAATATCCTTGGGCGTCGCGTAGTAAATTCTTGCCCTTTCAGTGATTTATGCAATTTAATATGAGAGAAAGCATCACACCCTCACACATCTGGGGTATATTGGGCCGATATTTTAGAGTAATTCAATTTCTGCGGCGTGTCACCGGAAATTTAGAATAATGACGACGGCCCAACCCCCCAGAGTATTATTCTCTCTGGCATAGTACATAAGAAATATACAAGTGGCTGGCATTTTGATTCCGACATAAATTTTTCATTATGTATGGGATTTTGGCGTATGTGGGATTTTGTTGTATGTGACTTTGTATAGGGTATTTCTGAAATAACTGTGCCACGATCAGGGCTAGCGAAAATTTGGGGGGGGTTCAGGATCGGCTCAAGCTTTTGTGGGGCTGGGTGCCTGATAAAAGGGTGTCTTCTTACTTATAGACTTTACCTGGTCAACCCAAACTTGTTCTTAGTTCGCCCCGAAATTATTTTATACCTGTTTATTGTCGTTATGATTTCTTACTTCACCCCTTTTCTTAAAAATCAATAAAATTTGCATAAAATGCTGGGTAAATTTTAAAGAACAATAAGTCATAAAATTAAGTAATAAAACTGAAAGTACTTTGGAAATATTTATCTGACAAATCTTTTTATTGCATTACCACAGTTCTATATAAAGTGAAATGTTTTTAAAATTATTTAGTTAATATCAATTCTGAGTTCCGGATAGTTATTGTGTGATTTTGACAAGAGCCATGAAGTATCACCTTATCGAAAGCACGAAAGGTGGCAAGATTTTATTGGAATCTGGCTACCAGTATTATTTTAAAAGAGAAAATAAGAACTCTACGATTTTCTGGATCTGCAAGAATAAGAAATCCTGTTCTGGCACTGTGACTACTTCATCAAATAACGAAATTGTACGTAGAAATGTGCATCAGTGTGTCCCAAATGTGGCCAAGAATGAAAAATCAGTATGTGCATAGACAAAGCCAAGAAAAGATCAAGAGAAGAAGTGATTCCAGTCCCGCAAATTTTTGAGCAAGAAATTACCCCTATTTTGGACGCCGGATTGGAGTTTGTGAGTAAGACGCCTACTTTTTCCAACGTAAAAACTTTGTTGTACACTGCAAGAAGTAAAGCACTAGGTGCCGTGCAATTTAAAAATCGAGAAGATATTTATTTTTCTAAAGAAATATCCGAAAACTTTTTGTTGATAGACGATGGCCATGTTGACAGAATTTTAGTATTTGCTTCACCTAGTGCCCAACTAACCATTACTGAATGTTCAGATTTTTTTGGAGACGGAACTTTCAAAAGTTGTTGTCCACAATATGCCCAACTGTATACTATCCACGCAGATATTGGCAGCACATCCACAGAAACAAATATAATTCCAGTTATCTTTGCACTACTACCGGACAAATCTCAGAAGACCTACGAGCGCCTGTTCAAACTAATTTGTGAAAAAATTCCAAAATGGGAACCAAAAACGTTTAAGATAGATTTCGAGGTTGTAACAATCCAAGCAATTCGTTCCTGTTTGCCAAAGCCGACCATTACAGGCTGTAATTTTCATTTTAATCAGTGTTTATGGCGCAAAGTGCAAGAAATTGGACTTACAAATGAATACAGAGAAAATGAAGATATTCGTTTACACATAAGGATGTGTGCTGCTTTTATCACACATGCCACATGATAAATTAGATGACGGTTGGTTGTTTGTTATGGAAAATGCGCCGCACTGTGAAAAGATAGAAACTTTCAACGATTACTTTGTCGAATAGTGGATGGAAAACGACGTTGTAGAGAAAATGTGGGTATGCTGCAATCAAAGACACATAACAACAAATTTTCTCGAAGGTTGGCACAACCGACTTAACAGCAAAATTTTCAAAAGAAACCCCAATGTAATTCAGCTGGTTAGTGCATTGAAACAAGAAAGTGTGTACTACAATAATTATTATAAATTACAGGTGGAATTACACATGACCCCAAAGAAAAGGAAGACAAAGTATGTACATTTAGACGACAGAATAAAAAATACTGTTGACGATTGTATAAGTGATAAAATTAGTATTGGTAGATGTTTAAGAAATTTATCTTATATTGTAAAAATTTAACAAAAAAACTGTCAAACATGAAATATACTTTGAATACTACTTTTGTTTATTTATTTTATTAATCAAAATATCAATCTGACTCTGAACAGGTAGGAAGTGCTCGAGAAGTGTTACTATCTTAATGAATATTATTAAATCAAAAAAGGGGCAAACTAAGAATAGGTAATTTCCTTTTAAAACCAATAAAATATTAAAGGGGCCAACTAAGAATAACTTTACCTGAAAAAGGTTAAGTCCCCATCTAAGAAGGGGCCAAGTAAGAATATATCGATAAAAGTGCGGGGCCCCGGCAAGGAATTATTTAATCCATTAAAAACAAATTTTTAAAAATTGATTCGCCACTATAGAATGGTATATTTTTTGCATGCCACTTTTTAAAAAAGTAGGCAGGGGCGATGCGTTTAGTTCACTTCAGTGAATCTAATAATTTCGGGTGGGGAGGGACAACTTTTGTGAATTTCTTTTAAACAAATGCATTTAAAATAATTCTGTAAAATGCGCCGCAGGCGAAATTTTTTTTAGAAATGTTAAGGAAAATTACTTAAAATTAGTCTTAGGCAATCTCAATATCTTCAGATTTTCAAGCTGCAGTGAATATTTTCAAATTCTGAAATGGTTTCGGCCCCGCCCTTTTAAATACGCTACTGACTGGATAACCCTGTACAAGGGACTCGGAGGCGCGGGGCCAGTCAAAACGCAGGCCGCGTACGCCGCACCGTTCGCACCCGCCTAGAGCCGGCCCTGGAGGGGTTAGACCAGTGGTAGTTGAAGTTGAAATAGCTGTAAGGTTTAAAAAGACGTACTATTTTTAAATGGTTTTTTATAAAAAACTAAAACAGGTTTCAGTTGAACATGTTTCACATTAAAACATTAAATATTAATTATAAAAATAGCTGAATATTCCTTCTCGAATTTATACCTACCCCTTTTCCACTTATTTGATTTCTCATTATTATGGATATATTCCTACAAATTCTTCGTCTGGCCTGACGACACCTTTAAAATTGCCAGTAGGTATGCTAAGCTTTTTTCGCGCCACTTGCCTAACTGAACCTTTCATAAACATAATAAATAAATCTTCAAATACAAATTAGTTAAGAGGCTCTGGGAATCCCCTATACTCCTAATTCAGGGTATTCTGATGATAAAACTCGGTACTGCACTGATCCAAAAATTATGTTTTGTTTAAAATTATCTAAACCAAGTTTGTCACAATTTATGAAGAGGTGAGGTTCAATATGTTTGGCTCGAAAAATATCATCAACTTCCACAATCGAAGGGGCAAGGCAGTTTTTGATGCAAAAATTTATTGTGGACAAAAAATAACTCTTGGCATTTTTTCGTAACTGCTACTATTTTACGGCAAATTAGAATTCCTATTATGATTCGTGTTTTTGCCATAAATTGATAAAAGCGCTTAAGAATAAGAGGCAATTTTTCTATGTGAATACTTATTAAACGAGGCAAATTAGGCCAACAAAATCTTTAAATAAACTATTCGAAATATCTTCCTTCTTCGTTAATGCAAGCTTGTTTCACGGATTCTTTCGATTTTTTCCTTAATTCTTCTTCTGTGTCGATTTGGGGTAGAGTACACCCTTTCTTTCAGACATCCCCACACCTGCATAAAAATCCAGCGGATTCAAATGAGGGGAGCGTGGGGGCCACATTTTAGGTCCAATCTCGGAATTCAATCTGCGTAGACGGAATTCGTCCAATCCATTATTTGTCTACTGTATTGTGGAAATGCACCGTCGATAATTATGTACCCACATTTGATGTAGTATATTTAAGGGTACTTACTTCATCTAACAACATAATGAAATTCAGTCTGCAATAGGAACTGTAGGAAATCATTTGCGGTTACGGTATTTGAAAATTAGTGGGGCCCACAGGTGACATCTCCAATGCATGTCATCAATCCATACCATAACACTAAATTCGGTTTGGAATCTAACAGGTCGAATTTGTTTAGGATTTTCGTGGGCCCAAATGGGTAAATTGTGAAAATTGGCAACACTGTGTCGAGTAAATTTCGCTTCATCCGTCCAAAGAATGTTCATAATGAAGTTGGGATCACGATCATTGGTTTCTAAAAGCCATCTGCAAAAAACTAGATTTTCCAAATGCATCATATGGAATGCCTTTTGGTGCTCTTTTCGTAAAGTTCTAAAAATATTATTTTGGGATTCGCGCAGGATTAATGCTGCGCGATGGGTACTTAGTTTGCCATCATTGGGTTGAAATAGTTGCAAGTTGCAAGTGTGTTTGTACAAACACCTTCTTAGATGGTAGCCTGCGCCCGGGGAATCTTCTTTAGTATTCCCTTAGAGCTGCTCTGGAAATCCCATCGCGAAAACTGTAAATGAAATAAATACCGGCATATTCAGCATTAACTGCAGTAATTTTTTGAAATTCAGAGGCATTCCTAAATAATATTCGAAACAATGATAATATAAGAGACAGGCAACAAAAAGCAACGATATGAAAACAAAAAAAATAACAAAAAAATTAAAACCGACTTCAAAAATTTGCCCGTATGAACACTCCACTAAAAATTAAAAAAAAAAATAACAAAAAATAACACCGACTTCATAAATTTGCCCGTATGCTCATTTAAACTAAATTTTTAAAAATGTTTTTATCTTTCTAAATTGAGTTATCTTTGGATTTGGTGACAGTCAAGGCAAGGAATTTAAATCTATTTATAGATACGAATACATCATATCCTACATACATCATAACTTAGTGTCACCGACTCCAAAGATAACTCAATGTAGAAAGAGAAAAATATTTCTAAAATTTTAATGAAAATTTTGTGAAGTCGGTGTTATTTTTTGTTATTTTTTTTTTTTAATTTTTAGTGGAGTGTGCATACAAGCACATTTTTGAAGTCGGTTTTAATTTTTTTTTGTTAAAATTTTTTTTATTTCTTATTTTTTAGTGAATTATTAAGAATTATCGAAATCAGTCCAATATTAAATTCCATCCCCTATTTGTCCTCCCTTAGGATTGAAAATTTTCTCTTCAAATTTAATTTCTCTTCAAATTTAAATGTGACCACCCCTTTCTAATAAAATAGGAATCATCCAAATCGGTCCAATATGAACTTTCATCCCTTATTTATCTACCCTTAGAGGTGGATTTTTTTTTTAATTTAAATGAGACCACACTTAAGGTACCCCCTTTCCAATAAAGAAAGAATCATCGAAATCGGTCCAATATGAAATTTCATCCCTCTATTTTCCACCCTTACGGGTGGAATTTTTTCTTCAAATTTAAATGGGGCCACCTCTAAGGTACTCCCTTTCTAATAAAAAAGAATTATCAAAATCGGTTCAATATGAAATTTCATCCCCTATTTGTCCACCCTCAGGGGTGGAATTTTTTCTTTAAATTTAAATGGGGCCATTCTGTAGGTATACCCTTTCAAATAAAAAAGAATTGTCCAAATCGGTTTATAAATGACGGAGTTCTGAGGTAACAGACATAAAAAAAAACATACAACCGAATTGATAACTTCCTC